>JAMWYP010000285.1:0-548165 GCA_025563575.1 Acacia pycnantha
GTTTTATGCATTGGGATTTTTTTTTTTTTTGAATTAACAAGAGGTCTCGGTCAAATACTGGTTAGAACCGGGACACCTTCGGGGGACAAGAACGACGAAAATGGGGATCCCTCTTGCCCTATGAACAGTTAGATTCAACAATGCTAGAATATTTCCTAATTTATAAAAACAATATTAATTTAAGTGAACTCTAATTTGTACTCAAAAAATTGTTTATTAATTTAAGACATATTTATTTAATTTAATTAAATTTAAAAAGTTGGTTGGGTTAGTTAATATGACATATATTTTCTAAAACACTCTACTTATCTTCTTTAATTCCACCCTTCTCACTCTTCCATTGTTATTATTGAGGGAGTGCCAATAGGGGTAATTAAGAAAAACTGATAAATATAAAAACTATGTTTTATATTTAGGACTAATATCAACTTTTCAAATATGTCTTATATTAAAAACCATAAGAGTAGTAATTTTTCCCAACAAATATAGTAAATTCTATCTAAATTATAAACAATGGTATAATATAGACAAAATGAGGAATGTATTATTCCCTCCCGGTCCTTTTGATAAGCAACTCTCTCTCTCTAATGGGTTGATCTTTAAAGTAAACAACTTATTTTGTGTCTCAAATTTTAAACTTTTTTTTTTCTATCCCTATTAAATATATATATTTCTATTAATTATTTCTGACTTACCACTTGCTCTCTTTCATTTAATCATTATTACTCATTACCTCTCATATTTTTTACTCATTCTCTCTCCTAAACTCTTTTCATAAATATAGATATATCTAAAAGAAATATGACATTTTTTTGCATAAGAAAAAAATGGCTTAGAGGGAGTAGTAAAAAAGGAATAAAACAAGCTCGTAATATCACAAAATTTACCATAGACATAAATAAGGAAAAATCTCCATAAAGTACCACTTAAACCTTAAAAAATCTTAAAGAGATAATTTTTCAATAAAATAAATTGTTAATTACTTCACTATTCTTGTTAATTTTATTATTGTTATTGTAAATATAATTTTAAAATTTATATAGTATTTTTTCGTTATTTTTTTCTCAGTAAACAATTGATGGCAGGAGTGCAGGACACATGTATGGGGGAGAATAAATGGGAAGAAAAAAAGTTAAATGGATAAATCGGCACCAACACTCTCTCGTTTAGTTACAGTATAATACTCCTCGTCATCGTCGTTATCTACTTTTCTCCCCAAGAGAACGCGCTGTCACCTTCGCTTGCTCGGGGAACGTACCAACAAATTCCACGTTCTGTTGATACATACGCGTTTGCCGCACCTCTATAAACAACCCACGTTTCCAACATTTTCACCCCCTCGCTGCGTGAACCGAATTTCCTCTAAGCTTTCGAACATTCCAGTCCTTTTTTTCCTTCTGTTTTTTCTCTTCTTGAGATGGGTGTTGGATCTTCTTCTTTGCAAGGAGAACGATGTGGCGCTTCGATTGTGCCGTCCAAACCCACTTTGGGGGATTTACCTGAGGGTTGCGTCGGTTTGATCCTCCAATATATGGATCCTCCAGAAATTTGTAAACTCGCGCGCTTGAATCGGACTTTTTATGGCGCTTCCTTGGCCGATTTCGTCTGGGAATCCAAGTTGCCCCCTAATTTTGATGTTCTTGTCAAGAAAATCTTCGGTGATCTGCCTACCAATTTGGGGAAGAGAGGAATTTATGCAAAGCTGTGTCAGCTGAATACTTTTGATGACGGCACTAAGGTACCTATACAATCCCCTTGCTAGTCGTATTGTGAACTTGAAGAGGCTCAGATCTTGAAATTTAGAATTGGGGCTGAAAGAGAGGGAAAGGACTCTGCCTTCCTTTTAATGGAATGGGGTTGATGGAATTTATGAAGGGACTGCAAACATGATTTTGTAGTCTTTCGAGCGTATTGATGTGTCGCTTATATGATGTATTAATTTCTGTAGCTCCACACAATTTCTTATCTTACTTTCTTTTTTATTCTCGGTGGTAATGCTCTGTATGTATTTTTCATTCTCTAGTATACTCTGATCTCTGAGTCAGCAAATTAAGAACGGGAGTTTATGATGTTTGGCGTGTTCAGACTCCCTTCTGATAATATGTGGGTTTTTGCAGAAAGTTTGGCTGGATAAAAACACGGGTAAAATTTGTTTGGCCATGTCAACAAAGGGACTATCAATAACCGGGATTGATGATCGAAGATATTGGAATCATATTCAGACGGATGAATCTAGGTGAGATTCTTGGCATCCATCTAGCATCACGCACGCATGTAGAAATTTCACAGAGATGGGAATAGCGTAAAAAAATTGAACTCTTGCTTATGAGGAGAATATTCTCTATGGAATTAAGGAAAATTAGATGTTTTCTTATGTTAACTGTTTCATGTTCTGTTCCTCTCCTTTTGTTGTCAACTTGTCATTTAACGATTTCGTGACTAAATAGGCTTGGGATAAATACGATTTCTTTGATTACTCTAATGCTTTCTCCTTTGAAGATTTTGCATCTCATATTGTCTAATAGTACGGTTTTGCTCTCAGCTTATTGAAGTTTTCATTTCTTTCCAAATCATAAGGTGGAATTCAATGTTCAGATTCATTTCAATCATAAATATACTTGTCCAGAGTTAAAAGCGACCATTCATGACCAAAAAGTTGGTTGGCTTTTTCAATCCTTTTGAAATGTATGATCTTCTTGCGAATCTTGCCATAAAATCATAGTAAATGCATGTGAATGACCATGCTTCATGTCACAGCTGTACTTTATGTCACTCTTCAATGTTTAGCACGTTGCAGAATATAGTGGACATGAAAATAAATGAAAAACTATTCAAATTAAGGTTTGCTTATTCAAAAAGTCACATAATTGTGCTGCTTTGAAGTAGAAAATGCAGACAATATTTATGAAGCTTTGAAATCATGAGCCATGGCACTCGTAAACCCAGAACAACAAAGTCAAAAAAATTTCTTTTTCTGACAAGTCATGAAGTTCAAAGTAAAATGGGCTTAATTGCCAGAAAAAACAAGTTTCCTCTCTGTACGCAATAAGTCTAATCTAATAGAGTATTGCAATCAACCCATACTTGTTTACACTGCTTGCAGATTCAATACAGTAGCATATCTACAGCAAATTTGGTGGTTTGAAGTTGATGGGGAAGTTGATTTCCCATTCCCAGAAGGAACATACAGCCTCTATTTCAGAATCCATTTAGGGCGACCATCCAGGAGATTTGGAAGACGGGTATGCAATAATGAGAATGTTCATGGGTGGGACATTAAGCCCGTACGATTACAGATATGGAGTTCAGATGGGCAGTACGCTACCTCTCAGTGTTTTTTGGAAGGACCTGGCAAATGGAGTTATTACCATGCAGGCGATTTTGTGGTTGGCAATGGCAATACACCAACCAAAGTCAAGTTCTCTCTCACTCAAATTGATTGTACTCATACCAAAGGTGGTCTCTGTTTAGATTCTGTGCTTATATACCCAACTGAGTCCGCAAAGCTTAGTTCATTTTTGAATTCAAATTCCTCTTGACCTCTCTGTGTGGGGCAGGAATCAAAATGTATAATCTTGTGTTATATATCATAGGATGGAGAGCGGTGTGTAGAGAATTAGAGAGAGTCGAGGTTTTTTTAGTGGTTCTATAGGCTATAGTATAGCGTGAGGTGAGACAATGTATATATGTAATTTGTTTCTTTCTCTGAGATGCTTATTTATGTTGCTCAATTCTTTTTGGGTATTATGATGAGGCATTTTTCCAATGAAGCATTTTTGCGCCCATGGGCCAGAGTTTAGCATGAACTGTTCTCTTGCTGAAGTTATTTAAATGGGCATGTGCTGTGCGGCTGTGCTGATAGGACTCCGCCAATTACTCAAACTGATCAAGGCACATTGTATTTGTTGCTAAGGCTATAGAGTATTATAGACTGAGTTGGGTTGGTCATCAACACTTGGCTCAATTCTTGAAAACTAACCCCGCGTTTTGGATGGAAAATAAATTAGAAGGGAAAGAATATTAGGAGGAAAAGCTTCTAAAAATAGTAAAAAAAATTACCATCTTGAAAAGTTTTTCTTTCCTGTATTCACTCTCCCGCATTTTCTCATTATTTTCTCTCCATTCAAACATATCCTTAATAAGGCTTAGGGACAACCTGGCACAAGATCAGGACAGGAGACTAAAATTAGTACCTATTTGTATTAATTTTTTAGTAGTGCTTTTACAATCTATGAGGTACTGGCGAAGGATGGTGGCGGAGACGCTGAAAAAAAGAGCAGTTAAGCATTCTTATTGGATAAGGCAAACACCAACAGAGATGAGACCCATGGGAGCAGGCGCTGTGGCAGCGACGGGTGCTGCTTGTGGCATCGGAGGGATAGAACTAGGGTGCAAGTCGTATGCCGGTCAATAGCTGTGGACTACTGGATGAGTTCAAGAGGGTGAGTGGAACACCCAACAACAATGGAAGCTTTGCAGACGCCGACGTCGCCGACATTGTGACAGTCAATGGAAGACAGAGACATCAAGACAGTAACGGGGTAATAGTTCGTTGGTGAATTTGCCCCAAATTGTGTTTTTTTCACTTTTTAATTGTTGATTGTTATTTTGGTATCTTCAATTATTTTTTGTGCTAGACGCTCATCGGGTAATAGTTGGTTGGCAAATCTGCACCTTAACCCAATATTTAATGATAGAAATATTATTTAATAGGATATTTTAATATTTTTTAATGGGGGAATATTTCTTAAATTTCTATATCATTAATTAATTTCTTAATATTTAATTGTGGTAATTAACATTATTTAATATTTAACCGCTGAGTGGATGCTTTGGTCAATTTAAAAAACCATAATGACCACAGTGTCATTTTTATTTGTTTACAGGATATTTGAATCCTTATTCATAAGTCCTAACAATGTAATCATCTTTACATCACATAAACTCAACCAAACGTTGTAATCAGTCTATTGCATCAAGACTACATATAAACCTCTCTCATAGAATCGAATCGAATCAAAACGAGCCATTATATTCTTACTGATAGGTTGGCAAAACTTGCCCATAACACTACAATTTTTTTTTTGTGTCTGACCATCCTCCACCTCTACCACAGGAGGTGAAAGATGATGAAAGAAATTAGGTTGTAGTAGCATACTTTTTGTACTTTTGCATTATGCAATGATATTCAGTTTTATACTTAAAAGTATTCTCTAATCAGTATAAAAGTAGTATAATTAGAAAGATAAAATCATGTATAATAAATTTCAGATAGGAAATTTAATAAAAAGAAGTAATTTTGAGTACTTTATTGATTTTCATAATTTGTCATAAACTGTTGAAAAAAAAATAGCAGACAACATGCAAATAAGTGGGGTTTGGGGATAATTGAAGGTTATGGGCCCACCTCTTTATTATTATATTCTTTATTTTTTTTAATATATATGAAAGCAATGGAAGGGTCAGCTGGTAAGAAACTAGCCGAAGGCCACATCACATCTTTCTTATTACAATAGCCCCCTTCGTATTTGATATATGTATATGGCCACATATATATATAACCACCAGCTTCATGTTTTTTTTAAAAAAAAAAAATTTAGGGGGGCGGGAGCCACTCCTAGCCCCCCTTTGCATGCCCCTGCTAACTGCCCCTTTCATCCATAAAATGCTAAAGCCACACCCAAAAATTGAAATAAATCTATTACAGAAATTAAGATTACTTAACTTGATTCTTACTTTACGTGCTTTTATACTGTTAAACTCATCTAGAATTGATACCTCTTTATTTTTAATTATATAAGACTTTGAAGAAGGAGTCTTAATATTTGACAATTCAACATTAGGAGTAGATAAGGGCAAAAGCTCATTATTCTTTCTCTTAAAATAAGTATCAAAGGTAGCAATCTTCCCCAAAATAATTACGTACAAAGAGCATAAATTATTTTATGACCAATATGATTTTAAAAATATTATTAATAACAAAAGTAAGCCGATTAAAATTAACTATTAGTCATCATCTATATTCTCATAGCCATCTTTTAACAAAACTCATAACTTGCCCAAAATTCTAACCCTAAAATATTCTCTAATCAATATAAAAGTAGTATTGTAACGTCCTCTATTTTACTTAACATAATCACTTGCCAAAACCTACAAAATAAACCAGAGTATGCAAAATGAGCCCTAACGTGACAATATACAATCATCCAGCATAAACCAAAAAGACAGAAGCACTACTTTTAGCAGAGTAGCCTAAGCTTCCGAGGTCTTTCCTAATAGACCCGCACGGGAACTATCACCTGAAAAATGTGATAATCATCAATCCAATTTATTACGAATACTAATATGTGCTAGTGAGGTGCCAAGTGGAACAATTTATATAACAAAGTATAAAAAATATAATTCACCAACATACACGTAACAAATTTTCATGTTATGAATTTTGTATCAAAATTATGTATCACAGTTTTCATTAACACGATTCCCAATATGCCTCCCACCAATCCAACCGAACCGCCATATTTCATCTGACTAGACCCATGGGCTAAGTTACATCCATATTACTGGTTACTCAAAAGCTCACTGGTCATGTGCTGAGGACCGGCCAAAATCCTCAGAGCACATGTCCCAGACCATGGGTCTTTTCCCCTCATTGAACTAGTGGGGTGTCGTAAGCCCTCATTGAACTAGTGGGCCAGTCCCTCATTGAATAGGTGGGACAATAGAAAGTCAGCCATCGTGCACCAATGGAGGCCTCACCACGTGGTGGAATAAACTACTCAATTTCTTCCCAATTCAACCCTTTCCATAATTATCATAATAAATAATTCAACAAGAATTTTTTCAAGATTTACACATTCATATTGTAACACCTCAAATTCAATACCTGAAAACTTGGTCAAAATGTTTGAAATATCTTCAACAAGGATATTTAACATCCAAATCTTTAAATTGCATAACCATTTCGAATAGAGTTTATGGTGCAAAGCCAAAATAAATTTCCAAAATATTTCAGAGTTTAACACAATGCGAAAGTCTTAGAGTCATGGCAAATAAAAATAACATAACATAAGCTATAGGAGTACAAAAGAGCCTTCAAAGCTCACTCTATAGGTGCCTTCCCTTGCTCCTTACTAGGATATTCACATGAAAAATGTTAATATAGGATGAGATTCCACGTCTCAGTAACTACTGAACATTCTACCGTACACAGGCAAATCACATATGAGAAAAACTGGGTAATAAAATATATTGATTTATATACATTTATATTTTCCAAAAATTCTCATAAGAAGACTTTACAAAAATATTTATCATTGTCAATCTTTGAACTATACAATAATATATCATGCAAAATGTATCCTCCCTTATATCCTCTTCCACCCTTATACCGCTGACTGGAGCCACATGCTAACACATAGTCTAACAAAAACACATCCATGTGACTGAATTGTTCCAAGCTCACCAAAACTTAAGATATACCCGGCCAGAAGTATAGAGCTTAAGTATAGACTATGACTCCCCTCCTTAAAACGACAACTAAGGAGGTGTCACATGTCCCACAACTCCAATGCAATCCCGGCCAGAGGAAAACATGGAAGAAGGGGCCTGAAAAGTACCAACCACTATGCATCGAGTAGTGGCATAAAATCATATCATACTGATTCCTCCAAACTTCAACCCATCACAAATACAACCGCCATGATAAATGTATTCATTCAAAAATAATGCATTACACTTCCATTTATATCAAATATAATCATAGAAATTGGTGAATAATAAACAGTATCACTGTACGTAATCGTGAATAGTAAATCACAATGCGTATACGTGAATAGTAATTAATAACATACGTGCAAATAGTGGCATTGCATGAAGGGAAATTACAAATCTATCGTTCTTATATCAAATCTTAAAACATTATAAATTATAAACCATTAAATAATAGTATAATAAATAAACATTTATAATCATACATAATTCACAAGTATAAGGAAGAATATTCAGAGTTACATGTTACTCTTTAGCTCCCAAATAATCACCAAAATGCTACTACAATGCTCCCAAAAATCCAATTTATATGATCTAAGACTCTTCTAAAAGCTTCATCACGAAAAAATGTTTTTCGTTACTATAGCACCAAACAAGTGAACAGTATCCATATACATGAATGGTAACCTATATACATTAACCGTATATTGCTACAATTCCTTTGCTACAGTACTGTATTCTACTACAGTACACTGCTACAGTACCGTATATGTGAACAATATATTGCTACAATACTTCGTATTACAAATCCATAACTTAAGAAATTACCTCCGATTCCTCAGATGTTGTGCTTCATCTTCTTCTTTTTCTCCTACGGCCTCCCACTCTCTCCCTCTCCTTCTTTCTTTCCTTCCTTTCTTATTTCTTACTCACTCTTTGCCTTTCTTGAGTGTTTGTGTGTTGTGGAAGAAGAGAAAGGATGAGGTATTTATAGAGTTTATGGACCTCAACTACCTCTCAATCCAACTACCTCTCAATCCAACTACCACACACATTTCCATCTACCACCTTCTAACTACCATACACATCTTCATCTACCATCACATTTGTTACACCCCTACCGGCCTCGCCCTTTCGGGTGGCGGGTTAGAGGGATTCCTTTTAAACTGTTACCTTTCCTTAGATATTGGTCCATTTAATTCATATCAGAGTTATCACAGCAGAGCATTTGACCGGTTTGGACAAACTACTGTACTGGTAAAAGTAAAATAAACAGAAAGTAAAAGTCCCCGAAGGGTGAAAGGTACAGTCATCCCAAAATGAATACTATAAATAATATACAGTCATCCAAAAATATCAATATAACATAAAATAGGGCATCCCCCATCCTTCACCAGCACTGCTATGCCTACCTTTCCAAAAAGGCCTTTATCAGTCCTGAACATCCCTCTGTATCAACAAAAGCTTCTGGAGTCCATTGTTGGCCCCCAGAGTAACCATTAGTACTCAAATACTAAATGTATAAAGTGTATGCAGGTAACCATGCCAGATAAAAGTCAACAGTGTTATGCCAAACATACCACCCCCGAACCTATCGACCCGTACAGCCGCCAATCAAGGCCGGCCTCGGACCAATCGTCCTCAGCGCTAGGAAACACATAACTCTGTATGCATATTTGGCAGTACAAATACAAAAACACACATGGCAAAACAAACATACAGCACAACACATAAAGATATCTGAGTAAAGCGGTTACTACCTGGTGTACTTTATACTGTTTTTATATTCTTAGGCCCGATAGCTTTTCCAAAAATACCCCTGATCAAAATACACCAAAATATACCATTTTCAGTATTTATAAAAATATTCTTACATTTTCTTTGCTATAACCGAGCTCAACCCAGATTTTTCCACAGGTTCAGTGATTTTGGCTAACTTCCAGGATTTTTAATAAATTCTACAAAAATAATTTTTACATGAAACTAGATCCCTTTGAACCCTTAGAAAGTATAGTTTTCAGGAAAAATATTCCCTGAACCTGAAAACACATTTATTTCAACGTGTTGCTTATTTTATTTACCCTGGTCGGATTCTGCCCTGTTGCGCCCTGCACTGACTTCACCAATTTTTATATTCCAGTAGAAAACTCCAAAAGACACAAAAAGATATACCACGGTGAATCCATGGGTGTCTAGTTTCTACCATAAAAATTTCAGATAAAAAAGACTCCATTTACTATTTTTAATACCGACTTGAATCATCCCTGCCAGAAATTCCAGAATCACCTATGAGTTCAGTTTTAGGAGTTTTTCGGTGTTTTCAACTTCGGAAACTTAAACCATGCTCAAACCCTACACAAAATCACGTTCCAGAGCCATTGGGAACCTCAAAAATGAAATAATCCAGTCATAACACTAAGATCCAACCCTAGGGACGAAATTACTTAATCAAGAACTTAAGAAGAAGAAGTTGTCGGTGTTACATACCTTCGATCGGAGAATCGGTGGATGAACCTAGGGTTTTGGCCTTTGAGCTCCAACAATGGTGGCTTCTTGGACTCCCTAACTGCTCTGGAATTTTCTTCCTCCTTTAGGGGTGAAAATTTTGTGAAATCACCTTTTTAATAAATGTGGATTTGATCCGCTAGAAGTAAAATTAACTGGCGTAAATTTCTGTTTCAATTGGTGTAATTATGATCTGCTTAACTTGACTTTTTCCCCAAGTATTTCTTGAGTATTCCAGAGGATACCTGAGCCTCCACGTGGTGCTGCCCCAAATAAAAGAGAGCAGATCTTTTTCTGCTTTTGGGAAAAATTACAGGTTTTGGCCCGAAACTTCCGTAAATTACAATTGTGGCCCAGAACTTACCAATTATTACCATCTTTTCCCATACTTTTCCTTGCTTTTTGGGGACATGTGGGGCGCCATTTTGGGCCCACATATCTGCCCTAATTTGGTTTTTACCTATTTATTCCTATTTTACCCTTTTTGTTCAGGATGTGGGGCCCGCGGTTTGACTTTTCCTTTAATTCTTCTTTCTTGGTCCCAAGTAGTAACTTTAATTATTAGGGGGACTTAGGTGGCGCCTAATGGGGCCAACAAATCTGCTCCCTTAATAATTACTCCCTTTTCTCACTTTATCAGTCCAGTTTTGACTAACCGGTCCCCACCGGGCCCCGCCGGGTACACAAATGCCTCTTTTTGTACTGTTCTTCAACTTTTCCAGATATTTCCCCCCTGAATGGACACTCATGTGTGGCACCCTCCAAACTTCCCAGAGTCACTTGTCCCATTCAGTCAAAACGAAACCCTAAGCTGGTCCCTATTGGTCCCGTTTCCATCGGTCAACCACTTGTGGGACCCGCATCTCGAGTTTGGGCCTGAATATGACTTATATCACCTGATTTTCTCCTCTCCTTTATGGTGAACGAAATTTTCCATATTAATTTACTAGAAATTGACTGTTTTGCCCTTGCTTTTCTTTCTCTTAAATTATTTACGATATTTAACTAATAATCGAAAATACATCCTCTCATTAACTCAACATTAATTACATCAGTAGGGGTGTTACAACATTTCCATCTACCCTCCTTTATCTACCATACATATCTTCATCTACCATCTAACTACCATACACATTTTCATCTACCATCTTTTAACTACCAAATACTCATCTTCATCTACCATTTAAGTTAATATCTCCCACAATATACTTATTCCAAATTTTCATAATGTATACGTGAATAGTACCGTATACATGAATAGTGCCGTATACGTGAATAGTACCGTCTCACACACACACACACATATTTAAAAAAATGAACCCCTTCCGTGTACGCATCAGATGAAGTATTTAAGGCGGTTGTTCCCAAATTTGTCACGTTCAAAAATAGGGCCTAGCAGTCTTCCAAGAATAGGCTTATTCTCAAGTCTTTAGGCCCAAAATTCGGGATATTACACATATCATGTTATTTAAATAACTCTCATATACAAGTCTATCAAAATTCTCAATCTTATACATATATATAAAAATATGTATATATTTCACAATTCAAATCATAAGATTCCACAAGACAATTTCTATTAAGATATTCATAATCATTTCACAAAATACTCACAAACAACATATTAATACACATAATAAGTGGAAAGTGGTTACCTCTCGTCGAAGTTAACTATTATCACACTGCTCCTAATCCAAGAGCTCAAATACACGTCAAAAATCAATCTACTACAACCAATTTACTAACCATTAATAACTCTTCTAAAACTCTACATAATCAAAATTATAACTTATAACTTCATAAAATTAAAAATATACAATTTTTAATAATATTATTATTCATTACTATTTATTTATTATTATTCCTCTATAATTATTTTAAACCCTCATAGGCTATTCCAACACTTTAAAATTAGGAGCTTAATAATTACTAACTCCATATAAGCTCTAATCTGATGCACAATTAATAACTTGCGTGACTATTTTAAGAGTTATAAAAAATTCAGCCTTTAACTTTTCTGAGAATTTAGAAAATGCATAACTTGACCGATACAACTCCAAATGGAGTGATTCCAATTTCTACTTAAACCTTGATAAGTTTATTTTCATAAATTAAAGTCACCAAGTTGATTTATGGTTGAGAAAATTTCCAACTTTCGAAAAACATAAACAATGTCTAGAATTTCCCAGATTTCTTGACTAATCTTTGAGGAATCATAACTCCTTCAATACTTATCGGAATTCGAAAAATTACCTATCAAATTAAACCTCTATGTGTCTAATATTTATCTGAAAATTTCACATTTTTATGATTTTTTTTACTTGGTCCGAAATCCAATGTCATTTTCAGACTCCAGAAGCATACCAGAAATTTCCAAATTTTTAGTTCAACTTCTAAAAATTATATCTAGAGCTATAGATCTCTGTTTAAGGTTTTCCAAAGCTCGTTTTAAACCTTATTGAGTCTAATAATTACTGTAAAAATTTCAAGGAAAAAATCAAATGTTTTCCATTTCAAAATCAAGCCCGAAAATTACTGTTCACCGAAAGTGCAGAAAACGTTCCAGATTTTGGCTCAAGTTTGGAAAATCATATCTCTCAATATACACGTCCGTTTTGGGTGTTCTTTGTGTTTTTTTAAACCTTATTGTGTCTACTATCTTCCATAAAAATTTAGTGCAAAAAATCAAACGCTTTACATAGAAACAGAAGCACACGAAATGGCTCTGTTGTTGAGTCCGAAAACAGAGTTATTTCGGTTTTCCAGCGTTTTCTTCCCTTAACCAACCAACCTAACGTATAGAAACCATGGAAACAAGAAGGGAAAGGCTTAAGGAACTCACCTTGGTCGTTCCTCAAGCTTGCATGAACGTTTGGTCTGTTTTCCTTCCAGTTATGACTCTCCGTCTACGTCTTGCGTTTCTGTTTTCTCCTTCTCCCTCTCACAGCGTTCTGGTTTCTTAAGGAATGAGAATGAGACTCTCCCTGTCTCTCAGCCTCAGCTCTCTCTCACCGACTCCTGCACTCTCTCATTGCTGCTCCCTACCTCTCGGTCTCTCCCTCCCTTTCTTTCTCGGTTTCGTTTCTCTCTTTGGTGAAGGATTCTGCAGAAATAAATAGAGCAGAGTGTGTAGTGTTGGGCTCAAGAGGTATGGTGCGTCTGAGTTTACGTGTACAGTGGAAGCCGAAAGCAATATATTCTGACGTTGGAGTATGGTGTCGCTGATTTCTCAATGACTGTGTTCTCTGCGTTTTTGCTTTTACGTGTCTGACTGAAAAAAATATATATGAGAAGGAGGAATGGGCATTGAGAATTATGGCTGCTAAGTACCTGGGCGGCTAGGCCGACTAGATTGTGAATTGAGGAGGTATTGGGCTGTGTCTCGTTGAAGCCACAAAGAAGATATGGACCGAATGGATATTAGAGAGTTGGGAAAGTGTGCTGTCATTTATCCAAATGAATTTTGACTAATGAGGGAGAGAGAACCTCTTGTCCTTGACTCAACTGGTAAAGGGGTCAAACACTCTCACTAAAGGGAGGGGGTTCGATCCTGGAGTTGGTCAAGGCGCTGAGGGAGGCATCCTAACTCCTAGGTGCCTAGGTAAACGCCTGAGGGTAATAGACGGCTCGCCCTGCCCAACATTGGTATGACCTAGGAGGAAGGGAGATTTCGCCCTGCCCTTGGATCGTGGGTGAACCCAACCCCTTTCCTAAAATTTATGTATAAAAAATAATAATAATAATGAGGGAGAGAGAAAAAACGCTACATGAAATGAAATGTTGTGTGAGATTGTGAGGCTAATTTCTGAATTTGCCCCTTATTAAATAACTATTTACCAAAATGCCCCTGTCAAAAACCTATTTCCCAAAATGCCCCTGTCAGAAACCTATTTCTCAATCTGCCCCTGTTTAGTCGACTAAAACATTTGGTTTAGTCGACTAAATGGAGGGCAAAATTTTTTTTAAACCCATTTAGTCGACTAAAAAACTCATTTAGTCGACTAAATCATTAAAAAAAAGTTAAAACTTCGGAAGGCCGTAACTTCGGGCTCGGGAGTCCGAATCAAGCGATTCTTTTTTTGATTCCACATAACTTTTTGAGATCTATGCACTAATATAAAAATTATCTTCAAATTTCATGAAGAGAAATGAAATAAGTGATTCTTTATTGCGCAGAAAATATCAACAATTCATTAAATATAATCAAGTGATTTTTTAATTTTATATATATATATATATATATATATATATATATATATAGTTTTCTTTTATTTGATGTTTTATATTCATTAAATATAATCACTAATATCACTAACCAACAGACTCGGTAAAACAAATTAAAATGACTCCACTACTTCCTAAAAAATAGCTAACCACATGTTTACAATAATATAATCAAAGATCAGCACACTCAACACAATAAACAATTAAAAAATAAATAACTTAATCCTTCTTATTGTGGAATCAGCAACGTGCGGAAATCAGCGACATGAACCATGTAGAGAAAAAACTGGGATTATTAACTTCAACAATACTAACAATTCATTAAATATATATCATGAGCTTTTTTCCCAATTTGCTATATTTAATGAATTGTTAGTATTGTTAGCATTTTAATTTGTTTTACCGAGTCTGTTGGTTAGTGATATTAGTGATCCTAGATATTAACTATGATCCTAGATTTTAGCTAGATTGATCACAACATATATATGATCTCATGCATAACTTCCCAACACTGTTATTCCCCCTAAAATCAAGCCCCACAAATTTAGCGTCGATAATTTTCCTATTTCTATTTTCTTTTAAAATCCATATTATTAATGGAGAGAAAATCTCAATTTTGAATATATTGTATTTTGAAAATCCAGTATTTGAAAATCCAGTATTAATTGTTACGTTGAAATTCGAAGTTTACCAAATACATGGTAGAAAAATAAAGATATTAAAATCTAAAATAAGGTCAATTAATTATTATTAGATAATAATATTAGAAATAATGATTAATTAATTTTACAATAAATATCTCTCAATTAAATATAATTAATTTCCTCCATTCTGACAAAACCCTAGGATTGGTACCATCATTTCCCACTCTATCTCCTTTTCCTTGTGGCACCGCCCCTCTCCCGCGATCAATTGTGTATACACACACATATCTTATATTTATTGTACCGGAGATATTATATGATCTAATAAAAAAGAAAACATCAAATAAAAGAAAACTATATATATATATATATATAAAATTAAAAAATCACTTGATTATATTTAATGAATTGTTGGTATTTCCTGCGCAATAAAGAATCACTTGTTTTTCCTCCTTTCTCTTCATTAAATTTGAATATAATTTTTATATCAGTGCATAGATCTCTAAAAGTTATGTGGAATCAAAAAAAGAATCGCTTGATTCGGACTCCGAGCCCGAAGTTACGGCCTTCTGAAGTTTTAACTTTTTTTTTAATGATTTAGTCGACTAAATGTCGGGGGCCTGGAAAAAAAAAATTTTGCCCTCCATTTAGTCGACTAAACCAAATGTTTTAGTCGACTAAACAGGGGCAGATTGAGAAATAGGTTTCTGACAGGGGCATTTTGGGAAATAGGTTTCTGACAGGGGCATTTTGGTAAATACTTATTTAATAAAGGGCAAATTCAGAAATTAACCGAGATTGTGATTTGCATGTGGATATATTTATAAGTATTGTGGGACCACAAAAGAAATTATCTCATTTGATCATCTCCAAGATTATCATTTGAGATTAGGTCCTTTGCTCAACTAATTGCAAATATTAGATACATATTAGAAATTAATCCTTAATTCCATATAAGGATATTTCTTTCTCAATTAATTATTCCAGGCTATAAAATATCAATTCTATATTTTTTTGGCATAATTTATTTCTTATTTGGATTATTCTTTTCCCAAAATAAATTAAGGAAAAAATAAGCTTAAATCTCCAATAATTATTCTCATAATTATTTTAAGCCAAATTCCAAAAATCAATCTCCATATAATATTTCAATTTTTTAAATCTCAAAATTTGGGATGTTACAAGTATCATTAGAAAGATAAAATCATGTATAATAAATTTCAGGCAGAAAATTTAATAAAAAGAAGTAATTTTGAGTATTTTATTGATTCTTAAAATTTGTCATAAACTACTGAAAAAAAAAAAATAGCAGACAACAGGCAAACAAGTGGGGTTTGGGGGATAATTAAAGGTTATGGGCCCACCTCTTTATTATTATATTTTTTAATATATATGAAAACAATGGAAGGGTCAGCCGGTAAGAAACTAGTCAAAGGCCACATCACCTCTTTCTTATTACAATAGCCCCCTCCGTATTTGATCATATATATATATGAGTTTAATGTTTATGCAGTTGCTGCAGATTTTTTTTTTTTTTTTGCAGCACTCACATAAAAGTGAGTGGGTCTTATTGTAAAGAGATGAGAGAGAAAATATTAGTAGGACCCACTCACTTTTATGTGAGTGTTGCAGAAAAAAAAATTTTACAGCAACTGTAGAAACATTAAACTCTATATATATATATATATATATATATATATATATATATGGCCATCAACTTCATGTTGTATTTTTTTTGTAAAATTTTAGGGGGTCGGGGACACCCCTAACTCTCCTCTGTCCGCCCTGCTAACTGCTAACTGCCCCTTTCATCCATAAAAACCCCTAGCTCCCTCTGTTCGCCCTTGCTAACTGCTAACTGCTAACTGCTAACTGCTACCTGCTACCTGCCCCCTACATCGATAAAACGCTAAAGCCACATCCAAAAGGATAGTTGTTGGTGACCACTGAATTCAACGCATTGATTTGACCCCAGGAGATCTATTAATTGCTGCATGTGACTCTCTTCCTTTCCTGCCCTGCCATATTTGCCAAAACCCCAATATAGGCTTTTTATGGTCCTAGTGTAAGTGACTAAGTGAGTAATGTGTAATAAATCTTTCTTCATTGAATAAAAGAAATGAATGTTCAATTGATAAAATACACCAACTAACAAATTTATTTGGTTCATTTTATAAGGCACTTGTTTATTCCCAATGAGCATTATTTTTTTTTTCATGTCTGCCCATAATTAATAAGAGTAGTGGGTGATAATAATAATTAATATGATTTAGAGTTTAGTACAATTAGTAGGGGTAATATTAGAAATTACTTAGATTCTAGGATAACTTTATTAACTTTAACTACTTTTATTGGTTTGTGAGAAAAGTTAGTTAGTACCTTATAATAAGGACCAGAGGGAGTATATCAGTAACTTTAGAAGGGGTATTTTATCTTTATTTTTTTTAAATAAAATTTCAAGAGACTTACTTTGTGCTTGTTTTTGTAACTAAATGCATTTTTCATATCTTATTCTTACAGCAAAAAATATTTTCATATGATGTCTCCTTGTCTAGACTTTGAAACAAGTTAGATTGTTTTTTTATCTTCAACTAACTATATTGTTTGACTTAGAAGAGTGCATTTTTTTAAATAATGATAATTAAAGACTTTTGTAAAAGAAACTGAAATAAAATAAAAATCTTCAAAATTTGAATTATTAATTTAGAAGTTTTTTTGGTCGAATTAACTTAGAAGTTTGAAGTAAACCCAAATTCTGACTTTATATTAATCCTATGTAAGTTTCTTAATTGTCATTCTTCCGTTTTTTTAATGGGAAATTTCTCCAGTCACTGGAGATAGAGTTATCTCCCGTGACCCTAAAATTACGTCGTTTTGAATTAATATAGAGTGTGTTAGTAATTTTAGGTGAATTAATGAATGATGTTTCAGTAAAATTTATATGATTAAAAAATAAACAAAATTAAGAAAACACCCTTCATTAATCCAAAACGACATATTTTTGGAGTCACTCGAGATAACTCTATCTCCAGTGACTCCTTTACCTTTTTTAATAGATTGAATTGTTAGATTCTCATTCTGAGAATGCCTGAAGGGGGAAGAAAAGAAGAAAGTCCATAAAAGGGCAGGGATGTAATTTCGTAACCACTCAACCAAGAAAATTCCACGTTTATGTCTATTTTTATTTTTTAAAGCTTTCCCGATCACCACATGAACCAGATGAAGCTGTCGTGTAGTCGTAGACGGCACTGAAATTCCTAGGGAGATCGATTTGATCGCGGCTTCGAAATCTGAAGGCGAGGGCCATGGTCATGGAGATGGACATGGACGCCATGGCGGGTGCCATCGGAGTTTCTGTCCCTGTACTTCGCTTCCTTCTCTGTTTCGCGGCCACTATTCCCGTCAGCTTCCTTGCGCGATTCGTTCCCGGTTCATTTCTCAAGCACCTTTACTCCGCCGGCACCGGTGCTCTTCTCTCCTACGTTTCTTTTGGCTTCTCTTCCAATCTTCATTTCTTGATTCCTATGTTAGCCGGCTACGCTTCCATGATTCTTTGTCGCTCTCGATGTGGGATCATCACATTCTTTTTGGGATTTGCTTACCTCATCGGTTGGTATGTCAAGGGTTTTAACTTTTTGATCCCCTTTATGTTTATTTAAAAATAATGTTACTGGTTTTCTTTAAATTAGATTTTCTCTCTGTAAACGTCAACTGGTTTTGGAGTTTTGAGCGATTCGGTATCAATTGTGTAGTCTCTGATCCGATTTCATCATTGTCATTGTTTCATTTGCTTATTTAAGCATTAAATTACGTGGTGTAGATTGCTTGTGAGTTGGTTGATTAATTTCACGCCCGCCTTTAACAGTCTCCTTCAAAATTTTGACTGTTGCTATGTGTTTGTGCAGCCATGTATATTACATGAGCGGAGACTTGTGGAAGGAGGGTGGAATTGATGTTACCGGTGAGCGTTAATTCATCATTTTCGATAAATAAATCAGTTTTTTTTTTTTTGTTCAACCTTTAACTTGGCGTGAATTTTATTCTTGGAAAAGGCGCCTTGATGGTGTTGACACTGAAGGTCATCTCATGTGCAATAAATTACAATGATGGGTTGTTGAAAGAGGAAGGCTTGCGTGAGGCACAGAAGAAAAACCGGTTGATTAAATTGCCTTCGTTGATTGAGTACTTCGGCTACTGCCTCTGCTGTGGGAGTCACTTTGCTGGTCCAGTTTTCGAAATGAAGGATTATCTAGATTGGGCTGAAGGAAAGGGGGTACGTTTAATGAGAATTTTCTTTCAATACGCACGAGTATCCAACACCTGTGGGTTAACCATAGGACTTCCAATTTACACTTATTTATATCGACTATTGTACCATTCCGGAGGTTAAAGTGTGTCACTTTTAATATTTTCTATGCTGATTACTTCTGCCTTGTGATATTTGGTATTTAAATTTAAACTTTTGTCTTAAATGTTCGTAGCTTTGGAGCACATCAGCAAAAGGAGCATCACCATATGGAGCAACCATTCGCGCTCTTCTACAAGCTGGTTTTTGCATGGCTCTTTATCTGTACCTGGTTCCTTATTTTCCTCTATCCAGGTTTACTGAACCCATATATCAGGAATGGGGTTTCTGGAAACGGTTGGGATACCAGTATATGTCTGGTTTTACAGCACGATGGAAATATTATTTCATTTGGTCAATCTCTGAGGCTTCTGTTATTATTTCTGGCCTTGGCTTTAGTGGCTGGACAGAGTCCTCCCCTCCAAAGCCACGCTGGGATCGGGCCAAAAATGTGGACATATTAGGCGTTGAGTTCGCAAAAAATGCTGTTGTGATACCAACTGTGTGGAATATACAAGTCAGCACCTGGCTTCGTCATTGTGAGTTTACTGCTTTTGCGTTTTGATGCTTCCCTCCCTTAGCTATCTTGGTAGTTTGCTAACATTTCTTGAATTGACAATAGAAACTTAAGTTAGGGCCCTAGCTGCTTAATTTTAAGTTATGGACTTCCAGTAACAATAAGGCTGTCAGTCTTTTTATGTCGTGCCTATTTGGTTGCTAATTATAATTAATTAGTTAGATTTGTGATTAGTAATTTCTTACGTCATAAAGAAATGACTTGAAATCTTGAATTAAACTTATGATTTTACTATGAGCGATACTATCATCAAGCACTGAACAGCAGTTTTTTCTATGAAGTGTTAATATTACTATTGTTTGTGTTTTTTAGATGTTTATGATAGGCTTGTTCCGAAAGGGAAGAAAGCTGGTTTCTTTCAGTTACTCGCCACACAAACTGTCAGTGCAGTTTGGCATGTAAGTTCAATTTTTGCTGTGTTTCAAGTTAGATATTTGTTTTGTACTCTGTATATTGTGTCTGCATCCTGCATTGTTATGGCTTCATGTTTAAGTTCCTGTCAAAATGAAAAAGGCAATTCATAATTTTTATCCTGATGTGGGAGTGATGATCGGAGTCAATACAATTGTTGTGAATCTATCCTTATCCATTTTATCTGCTGCTCTCGTAGGTTTTGCTAATGAATGTGTAGTTGAAAAGGAGTACGTAATTGGTTACTGGACTTATTACCCAGTCTGTACCTTCTAAGGGATGATATAACTTGTAACTATAGCTATAAACTTAATCAGTGTTCAACTGACAACGTGGATCCTGAAAATATATTATCCATGCATAAGTTCTGCATCAAACAACTTTTTCGTGCTTAGATTTTGATGGTATCTAATCCATGCTTTATGTGTGATGTCATGTAATCTATTTCCATTTATCTTTGCTGATATTTGCTTCAACCTTGTGTACTGTCCCAATCACGGATGGGCAGGTGCTCATAATATTTTCTTGACATGAAATCACAAATCCCAAATACAATTTTTTTTGTTTCTTTTGCAACCTTTAGCTTTGACATGCATGGGCCCCTGTTCAGCCAAAAAAAAAAAAATGTCTGCTGAAACATGAGACCCACTAGCAACCTCAAGAAAGTTACCTGGAAATTTTTTTAAGTTCTTCAACATTTTGGTACTGTTTATTCCATGCTATAAGACATGAGGTCACAAGTCAGGTGTTTCTCTTATCATTTTGACTTCCTTATTTCAGGGACTATATCCTGGGTACCTCATATTCTTTGTTCAATCAGCTTTGATGATTGCTGGGTCCAGAGGTATGCATTGGATTGCGTTTATTTGCTTTCTCTATTTTGGTTATGATAATTAACTTTTTCTCTCCATTTGTCCTCTTGGAGCAGTCATATACAGATGGCAGCAATCTGTTGCTCCAGCAGTGGCTAATGTCTTATCATTTATGAATTTTCTGTACACACTACTGGTTCTTAACTACTCCTGTGTTGGCTTCATGGTTCGTTTTCCCTCCCTCTCTTTCTCTCATAAACATGCTTGAGTTGAATGTTGCATCCTCACACAAACATGCTGATGCTTCTACCATTTGTGTGTGGAGCAGGTACTGAGTCTGCATGAAACTCTGGCCTCATACGGAAGCGTGTATTATATTGGAACTATTCTTCCCATTGTATTGATTCTTTCTGGTTACATAATCAAACCTGGGAAGCCTGTCAGATCCAAAGCTCGGAAGGCTGAGTAAGATGGACAATGAGTTTTCTGGTCCCTGCAAATTTTAAAATCAGATTAGGATATTTCACAGGTTCTGCGTTTTTTGTTTATTTATGATTCATGATTGTAACAGGTTCTTTGGTCTTGGTCCTCTTGGAAATAGCTGAGTTTGCTTTACCATTAAATTGTATCTCATTGCAGCATTGCATAGAAACTCTTTTCTTATTTTTGCTCTGTAAAATCATTCGGTGAAGAAAATGATTCGGAACTACCATTTGGCTCAAATTAAATTCTATCCCGAGTGATCAGAGGGATTTTAAAATTATGATCATTTTTATCATTTAATATTCGGTTCCTAAATATTCACAGAAATCTGTGAGAATATGTAATAGACAAAAGTGGTGGAAGTATCATCAGAAACACTATAACTATTCAAGTCTCCTACAATTTAGCCAGTGAGCATTTATTTAGGAACAAGAAGCCACAAATCTTATGTTAATTAAGGGTAAACTAAACACTATTTGTTGGGAATCTTGACCAACACATCAAACGTTGAAGGTCAGCACCCGTTAGTGGACGAGGACGATTTAATTTGCTAAATAACTCCCAACAAAATAATAAACGGAATTTGGCAAAAGGAAAGCGTCACAACATGCAAGCATCACAATCAAATTGGTCTGTCTAAGAACAACAGATGTCTAGCTTCGATGGACTAGTATATTGATATTGGATCGAATAGCTCTCTCCTAGATATCTATGGATGAGATACCTATAAGAATAGAATATCGGTACACAAATATGAAGTCTTTCGCCAAAGGGGGTGGTGTGTGCACAGTGACAGTTGAATAGTAAATTAGAGAGCATAGAATGTGTATACCTTTTAGGTTAATCTCCTATTTATAGAGATTACTTTTAGGGTTAGGGTTTGGACCTATGGGCCTCTTGTGCCTCCAAGCCTAAACGTTGTGTTGCCATGTCTGTGTCATGTTGATTGCCCTTTGTTGGACCATACGTTGACTGGGTCTCATATATGAGTCCATAACAGTTGCCCCCCAACCGGTAGTTTAGGTCTCTGGGCTGCCAGGGTGCATTGATTGTTTATTCCGGATCTCATTTCCGAGTTGCTTCAGCTTTTATCCGAGTTCAAACAGACTACGGATTCATTTGAGTTTTGATTGAATTGCCCCCAAACATGTAATCTGGTATTCTGGGTTGATTTGCTTTGAAGGTTTTCCGCGTCAGGCATCCTGGTTTCCGGTTTTGCTTATCTTTCATTCATTCTTTGTTTTGGTTTGCCTTAATCTCGGTTTGATAATAAGCTTTTTCACTAACACAAAAATCAAAAAACCGAGATAGCATTTGAAATTTCACGCACACCCGCAAGGGCTTCTGCTTCCTCTTATTGTGTGTCGTTATGATGGCTTTACTGCTGTCCACTTTATGCCCCTCAGCCTGGTAGTCCAAGTTTCTGGGCTGCTGGGTTGCATTTATGATTTAACCCGGATATACTTCTGAGTTTTATCTTCAACACACCAATAGATTAACTGTATGAACTCAAACATATTTTTAGAGTTCTATTTAATGACTGGGCCAAATTCAAAAATATTTACGCAGAGTTTGCTTGAATATTCATCCGGTATTAAAACCAGGTATTATATTTGTGAAGATTTTAAGTAATCTGTCACATTACATTCCGACTCATTCGACCATAATCTAATCCGGAGTAAGGGCAATCTATACATGTTCAAACTCAGTTTTTTAACCAAGATTTTAAACATTTCGACCTGATAAGGGTCAGCATGACGGTTCACTTCATTACCCAAAAAAACATGTCGATGCATCATAACTGCAAAAGCACATTGTCATACCTTCGCTTTATCTGAAACCAGGTTCAACTACCCTAGCTTCCTTTTCAGTTTATCCAGGGACCAATTAAGGAGCGCGGATTTAACTGTATAATTTTTAGTTTATCCGGGGTCCAATTAAGGAACGCGAATTTAACTGTACTTTCAATTTTACCGGGTTCCAAACTGATCATGGAAACAAGTTTTAACTGTTGTTTTAGTTTTACCGCGTTCCAAACTGATCATGAAAAAATGGATTTAACTGTGATTTGAAAACGGGTTTGACTACCCTGGAATCATTTATTCCTTGCTTCGCGCTTTGTTTGAAAACTGGGTTTTGTAACCCTGGATTCATTTATCCATGTGTGCTGCCGTTTGAATACTTGAAACATTTCTCAATTGAGAATTTCTTCATTTATAGACTTGGCGACATAGTCGTCTTTACACGGAGCCCGGATTTTAACTGTATTCAGTTTAACTGGGGTCCGCCTTCTTTTTGTTTTCCGCAAAACTTTAAACGGAGCCCAGATTTTAACTGTATTCAATTTAACCAGGGTCCGCCTTCTTTTTGTTTCCCGCAAAACTTTATACGGAGCCCAGATTTTAACTGTATTCAGTTTAACCGGGGTCCCCCTTCTTTTCGTTTCCTACAAAACTTTACACGAAGCCCGGATTTTAACTGTATTCAGTTTAACTGGGGTCCGTCTTCTTTTCGTTTCCCACAAAACTTTACATGGAACTCAGATTTTAATTGCAATACAGTTTAACCGGGTTCCGCCTTCTCTCCTTTACCGCAAAACTTTACGCAAAGCCCAGATTTTAACTGCAATTCATTCAGTTTAACCGAGGTCCGCCTTCCTTCATTTGCCGCAAAACTTAACACGGAACTCGGATTTTAACTGCAATACATTCAGTTTAACCGGGTTCCGCCTTTTCTCCTTTTCCATAGCATTAGACGGGTTTATGCCATCAGATGCTTTGATGGATTGGGTGCGCCATAACAAGCAAATGACATTTATGATAAGATAACTTAGGGATCAAAATAAAATTTCTTGAAACTAACCATTCATACTACACCACAAAACCAGTGAGAACAATTGGCTTAGCAAGGATTGTTGTAGTCTCCGTGGCACACCGATGATCCATTTGATTTGAGGCATGGAAATTGATATATCCATTCTTTAGTATTTTCTTTTCCTAAACCCTTCCTCTAATATTGTGGAAGTTCTTAGCTAACTGAGCCCTTGGTTTTTTCTTCAAAGCTCCCAGCCTTTTCAGGACTGGCATGAAGAGAACGTGTAGCGCTCAGTCTTCGAATTTGATTTGTCCAAAGAATGGTTTGAGTTTTGTAAGTTTGAGTACTTTTCCTTTCATCCACCGTAATTTTATGGTGTCTGAATCACTGCATGTAAAATCAATCAGTATAGAATTGAACGTTGAAGGTCTACCTACCTGATCAGCTGTACTACATCTTAATCAAGTTATTTGATTCACCCTGTAATGGGCTCATTCTCTAGCACTTGTGAAATAGTTAAAGCAGAGGCGGTAAATAGTGGGTGTTTCTCAGTCTCCTTGAGTTGGTGCTTCTGAGCCTGCAACTTTGAAGCAGGCAGTGAGAGGCCTATGTTTATCTAAGGCATCATAAATGGCTGCTATGAAGTGATTATCAAAGTCAACAAATTCTCCCAGGGTATCTGAGGTTGGGAAAATCAAGGCCTTGTACAATTCAGTTGTAGGTGAAGGCACTCAACACGGTCATCCTTCGTTGAGAATAAAGGGAGTGGAATTGAAATATCAGTATCTTCAGAAGAGAGCAAAACAATCTCATTCGACAAAACGTCCCAGTCTCATCAAGCTGCCAATGTTCATTCAACTTCAAGAGCTGTAAGTGCAACTAAAGAAAGCGATGCAGCAACTTCGAAAATATAAATTGATTTGGTAAGTTCATCAAGTACACGTGGGTTTCAATCTCAAAAATTAGGTTCTGATCAAACAAGAAAACAAACATCTGCAAATTCTTCATCTCTTTCTATCATTAACATAGCAAGCTGGTTCTTCGATGCATAATACACATTTACCACTAGAACTTGAATGTGTCTCCTTAATTAGTACTCTCATTCTTTCATTGCTGATTCCCTTCAAGTAACAACAGGGAATCCATGTCAATGCCAAAGGCATTTATAGTTTAAGTTCCTAGCATCATTTCCATCGTCTGACAACTCAAGTTGGGTCTCCATTTGATGAAATGCAACTTTCTCTCCAGAGTTAGGGAAACTTCATATCACATTATCATTCTTATTAACGTCACTTGCCAAGAATGGCTCATAGCTCTCCCCCATTAAATTGAATCCATCAAGTGATGCATATAGCCCTAGCATGATGTGTCATCCTCTCTGCTCCATACTTGGAAGAGCAGGCCTTAAGATACTTCAAGGAATCAACCTTTCCTCCTGGATGAGTAAAGTGAATGGGAAAATAAGATTCCAAAATCTCAAAATTATATGCCACAACATTTGCAAGTACACTAGAAGGATCAGGATATAATCGTGCCAAATGCTCAACACCATGAAAAGCAAGCATCAAACATTTCAGATCCTTTTCAATGTCCACTGCTCCACAAATGCCATACACAATATCTCAGCCAACTTTCCTCCCCCATTCCATGTAATTAACAATGGTCCATACAACAATTTGAAGCGAACTGCATAATACCTTTTGTTTGATAGTCACAAGTGAAATGCATCCCTCATAATCTAAAGTCTGCAACTGCTCATTTCAGACAATTTTTTAATGCCCATCACACTACATACCTGCTCAGAGTGATCAGAATGATAAGGAGAATGTCAAGTATTAAACCTTTCCCAGCACATTCCTTCTACTAGTACAACAATCCTAGGCAAAGTAGCTTCACTATATGAAACATGCACCCTCTTACCATGGATACTTGGAAACCCCAATTCAGCAGGTACACCCGCAATCCTGCCAAGAATATCATAGAAGTTGTTGCTAAAGTAAAAAAGCGAAGTTTGAGAAAATAAATTCAATAACAGATCCTGCTAGCATCCAAACTTCCCTTGAGATTTCATTATTTGAGTTGCTCATGTCTGATTCAAAATCATCCACATCGCTTGATTTTATGCACTTCGGCTCCAATACTATTTGGTTTATTCAAATCAATTGATAAGACCCTATCAGTGCCAATTGCCGAACCTGTCTCTACAACACATGCATCATCTGTATCACTTTGGATTGTCCAATCCTCAATGCAAGATGAGTTTATCACTTCCTTTTCTTTTGACAAACAACCATTCTCAGGTGCTTCACTGACAGGAGACTTTTGCACCTCCATTTTATTAATTTTCCCAAATAGTAGATCCTGCTCAGGAGTAGAACTTCAACAATGTACAGTCGGATTGAACCTTGTGGTCCTGTTAAAGTTTCAGCCAATCTCAATTCAGAATCAAAGGTGATTATGACCAAATCACCTTCTTGATCTCTGTACTTGACAAGAAATGGAGCTTAAAATAATATACACATATCGTAGGCAAGACAACACAGCTTTATAGAGAAGAACCCTTGTACTCAGAAGTTCAGGAACAAAATCTTAAACTTTGGTAGCGGCTTCAAGAAAATAACTTCAAACCCCAAAGCTCCTGTCTTGGAATTGATGGATCGGGTTGCCTTCCAATTGATAATATTTGAAAGTCATAGATTTCAACACTGCCTATTAGAATCTGTTCTTGATTATATAGGTCCCAGCTCAAATTCAGAGAAAAACGGAGAGATAATCCTTAACCAAACCAGAAATCCCTCTCTCTTTTGTCAGAACAAGAAATAAAATACTTGGAAACTTGAAATCTCAACCAAAAAACAAATGACGGGAGAGCAAGAATGTGTCGAGGGAAAAACTATGGGAAATGGAAGAAACCCAAGCCACATTGTGTTAGACCTTTTGTAAAGCACAAGGCTTACCGCATCCTTGCCGTGAACGCCACACAAAAAACAGGGAAAACTCGGATAATGTAATAACTTGGAAAATCAGAATTTTCCGAAATGCAAGATATTCCCTAGATGGAAAATCCATAATTTAATCTTTATGTGTTGCTTA
The DNA here is from genome assembly GCA_025563575.1 of Acacia pycnantha. Classification (NCBI taxonomy): domain Eukaryota; kingdom Viridiplantae; phylum Streptophyta; class Magnoliopsida; order Fabales; family Fabaceae; genus Acacia; species Acacia pycnantha. The sequence continues at coordinate 27,400 of JAMWYP010000285.1, forward strand.
TGAATAGTTTCGTTTGGAACCAAGCTTAAATGATTTCTAGGGTATGAAAAAACCCATTATGGCGGTGTAGCAAGGCCAACCAGATTCGAGAGTGGCAATTGCTTTCTTGACATAATTAATGCCAAGAGCAGGGAATGAAGCAATATTGCCGACGCCATAGAGGAATTTCCAGGTGCCCATGAGAGAGCCCTAGAAAGGGCCAAAAGCATGCTCAGCCCAGACGACGTATCCATCATTGCCAGGAAAGGTAGTGCATAATTCTACAGTAGTAAGAGCTTCTGGGACATTCCAGATGAAAGGGAAGATAGTGAAGCTGATAATTTCCAAAAGGGGTCCTGCAACTTGGACCGTCGGCTCTTGATTTTGCTGCAGTTGATTTGCCTCAACCCGATCTGGATTTTCTTGCAAAGGAATCAGACTGTTGCTTCTTGTATTAACCATCGTTGGTCATAGAAATAGAAATTTATCGATCCCCACAGTCGGCACCAATGTTTTGTCTAAGAACAACATATGTCTAGCCTCGATGGACTAGTATATTGATATTGGATCAAATAGCTCTCTCCTAGGTATCTATGGATGAGATACCTATGAGAATATAAGATCACTGCACACAAATATGAAGGCTTTCGCCAAAGGGGGTGGTGTGTGTGCACAATGACGGCTGAATAGTAAATTAGAGAGAGCATAAAATGTGTTTACCTTTTAGGTTAACCTCCTATTTATAGAGATTACCTTTAGGGTTAGGGTTTGGACTGTTGAAAATTATGCCCTAGGGGCAAGTCATTGTACTTTAAACGTCATCAATATTTAAAGTATTTCTCCTTTTGTTATCATATTATCTGCATGTTTGTTATGATAATTGTATCATTGGACATATCATATAGATTGTCCTAAATGTCCCTGGTCGGTCATCTATGCGGGAGCAAAGATGAAATAAGACCGGTATGACTTTGATGAGTATGGACTATGGAGATACGAATCAAAGTCGTAGGCACTTGTAAGAGTACAAGGTGCTGGATCGACCCACTATGAGAAAGCTGCATGGATTTAGTCATAAGCTTATCTCATGTATAACCGCGTCACAATGCCCTTTGACCTGAGATCATCATGGATTCCTACATGAGAGTCGCTGATCTTTGACCTAGTCAAAATTCACCTTTGACCAGGTGATGATAAAGGCTTGGATCGGGATTAGTGGTTTTTGTAACACCCCAAAATTTAACCCCCAAAATCTTGGCCAAAACACTTGAAATAGCTCTAACAAGGATGTTCAACATCCAAATCATTAAAATACGTAACTAAATCCATTAAAAATGTATTTTTGAGTCAACATAAATTCCCAAAATACTTAATAATAAAATACAAAGCGGAAGTCTTATAGTCATGGCAAATAGAATAACATAACATAAGTTCTAGGAGCACAACCGAGCCTTCAAGGCTCACTCCATAGGTTCTTCCCCTTGCTCCCTACTTGAACAATCACCTGAAGATTTTTAATATAGGGTGAGATTTACATCTCAATAACTACCGAAAGTTTCTACCGTACACAAGTAAGTCATATATGACAAAAACGCAGAGCCGATTACATATATATATTTGTATATACCATAATTTCATTCGACATAAATTATCAATATGTCAATGTGAAACGTACTATTATACAATATGCGTATGCAAACCTCCCTATACACCGTCCATCCTCAACCGCGAACTGGAGCCATAGGCTAACACATAGTCCAATAGAAACCCATCCGTGTGATTGGATTGTCTCAAGCTCACCAAAACTTAAGATACACCCGGCCAAAGGTATAGAGCTTAAGCATGGACTATGGCTCCCTCCTTAAAAGAATACAACTAAGGAGGTGTCCCATGTCCCACACCTCCAATGCAATCCCGCCAAAGGAAAACATAGAAGAAGGGGCCCTGACAAGTGTCATCCACTATGCACCGAGTGATGACATACCACGTGGTAAAAGATCTCAACATACAAATCCCTCCTTACTCCAACCCATCACAAATACATCCGCCATGACAAATATGTTCAGAAACAATAAATCATGCTTCATTTCGTATAAAACATCAATTTACAATACATACACATATACATATGATTCAGTCCTTTAATTTTCAAATAAAAGATAGTTACTCACAATCACACACAATTTACTGGTATATGGAAGAATATTCGAGTTACTGTTACTCTCTAATATACAGTAACACACACAAGTGTCACTCCAAAGCTCTTAATGAGAGTCTACAAAATCGCACACATAAATTTCTATTAACATATTACTCGAACTATTCTAAAACCTTAAACTACCCTTTATTATTTATTATTAATTCCCTTTTCCTAGTAGTAAAAATATTTATTTATTTATTATTATTTATTTATTTACCAAGTGCGAGCATATAAATTATGACATTACCTAAGATTTAGTATCTTTAAGGATAACGTCTTTATATGTTGTTAACATACATACAGACACAAACCCTTTCCATTCTAAAATGCTTCATGATTAAAGGCAAAGTATATTCTCTGTAATTCACACATGATTCATGTACATTGCTAAAATTCACCATTATAACATTAAATAAAATTATAATTTCAGCTAGTAAATTGAAACACTCAAATTCATTTACCCTCCACGTGATACATACCCCTTACAGCTATAAAAAGTTTGCTAACTTAAAAAAATTCATCTTTCAGCTTCTAAGTTCTAAATGATTTATATATACATATAACCCCAACCTATAAGTATACACACACACACTTCTTGTTTCCTTTTGTGTAGCATGATTTAGTCATTACTTTAAGCCATAACTTATATATCTTATAACCCACACACACACACGGCAACGTACACACACATCTCTTATAACCCAGAAAGTCTTTTTCTTTTCTTCTATTGTTTCCATCTGCAACGACACATATATGTGCTTATATAAATAATAGCATATTTTACCCCTATATATATTATAAGAGTAAACAGGACAGCCACTTTTATATATCTGCAATGTTTCCTTCTATATATATATCACTCACAGTAAGCTTTTGGTTCCTACTATACTATGTATACTCTCAGTAGCAAAATCAGCAAGTTATATATATACCACGTTTCATATGCATGACAGCGTTTTTATTTTATTTTATTTGAGTGGCTACTTGTTATTTTTTTTCTTTCTTGTTTCCATCATGATATGCCAAAACCTTCCTCTGTTTTAACTTCCAAGAACAGAGATATATATACAGCAAACTCCGGTGTTACTTCCTAGGTTTCATGCTCTAAAACTTATGCTAGAAATAATGGAAACAAAAAGGAAGGTGGACCTGATGGTTACCTCAGCTTTGGCTTGTAAGAAGTGATCTTTGCTAATTATAAATCACCCCTGGATGCCAAGACGCAGAGGAAAATAAGATGGTTGAAACTCTCTCTCTCTCACTGCTCTCTGCGTTTCTGTTTCTTTAGACTGATCAAAGTGGATGGATAGAAGTCAAGAGTTGGATTTTATAACAGATCAAGAGTCCGGTTTGAAGGAAAAACTAACGGTCCGAAAGAATGAGACGTGGGTGAGGCTCGAGAAGTATGGGAGAGGCTACTGCTGTCAAGATTTTCTGCTGTTATCCCGTAATACTCGCTGGTGCAAATCTCCTACTTTGCGTTTACGTGAAACACTGTGATCTAATTTGCTGATCTGGTTTTCCCTTTTTCCCCTCACCGCCATTAATATATATTATATGATATCCACATGCCTACTGCTGCGTTTTGACTGATGAAAATTTGGATAGGTTGATGAATTAATAAGTTGAAGGGAATATATGGGCCAAATGGTAAATGGGCTGATGATTATATGTAATGGCTAATGTATATTTCCGAATTGTGCATTTCTCTTTGCTTGCGTCTTGGGTGTGGCAAGATTAAATGAATTAATGGATATTTGAGTGCAAAACGTATGGGCTTAGGAATATATAGGTTAGAATTGTTTTTGTTGTTTTCACGTGTTGGGCCAAGAGGATAGGAAACATTAATGGGCTTTTATGACAATATATATATATTGTGTGACCACTAAAATTAACCCACTTAATTTACTTATATGATTGCAATTAAGAAAAATAAATTACAACTTTAATCCTTAATTTCTTTTAAGGATTTTTCTCCCTCAATTTAATTTCTTTTGGCCTTAAAGTATTATCTCTAAAATATTTATGCCAAAAAAATTATTCCTTAATTATTCGTCCTTAAATTATGGGAAAATATGCCTTAAATTCTAATAATTAATTTCATAATTATTTTAAGACAAATTTCACAACCCAATTTCCCATAAAATACTCAAATTTCAAATCCCAAAATTTGGGATGTTACGTTTTCATGCGAGAGGAATGTGAATAATCAAGATGAAATTTGTCCTCACATTTAGAGAGATAATACTGGGCCCCTCGATGAGTGAGTCTGAGAAATGTATGGCCATACTATGATGGAAAGGAGTTTTCATTTCAATTGTTAGACTACTCAAGAATCGAGAAAGTAATGGTCTAGAATAGGAAGTTGACATTATCCATGACCAAGTTATCACGTGACAAAAGGGACGTGACATGATTGTATGATAGGTTGTATCGTATCATTGATCCCCATATGAATTGGGTACTCGCAATGTCTTGCTAGAGGCCGCTTGCGACTTGTGGGCTGGTACAATATTGGCCCACTGCCAATCTCATGTGGGCTGCAGGTCGCACACAAGAATAGTCCCAACACGAGCAATAGTGTCCGATTCATTGAATCTTAGATATGTCTAAAATCTAATGAATACAACATTTGATTTAGGATATATATATATATATATATATATATATATATATATATATATATATATATATATATATATATATATATATATATATATATATATATATATTTCGAAATTAAATAGTAATATTATGGATCCCAACATGGACCTATGGGCATTTTGTGCCTTCAAGCCCAAACGTTGTGTTGTCATGTCTGTGTCATGTTGATTGCCTTTTGTTGGGCCATACATTGACTGGGCCTCCAATTCCCTTGAGTAGAGCACCTCATGCAAATAACTCGATTCTTTTATTTTAAAAAGAATATATATATATATATATATATATATATATATATATATATATATATATATATATATATATATATATATATATATATATATATATATATATATATATATATATATATATATTTATGAGAATTGGTAGTTTTTTTTTTTTTTGAAAAAAAAAAATAGAATAATGTGGTCATATAATAAAAAACATGGGAGTATTTGCTAAAGAATGTGAGAAATAATGTGGTCAACTAAACCGTTACTTAATTAGAATACTATAAACACTGAAAAAAAAAAAAATAAGGGCTTCGTTAGCCATATAGCGCTAAACAAAAAAAAGTACTCCTCACGTCCTATAATCAGTTCTACCTCCGGTCATGAGTAAAACTACTGAATAAGGAATTATTATCTCCAAAACTTATAATTTTTTCTCAAAGTATTGATTTTATATAACAAGGTTGGATATTACAATACACATCATTATAAAGGATATTTAAGGAAAACCAATGTATATTTATTTGTTATAAATAACTAAATTAACTATTTTTTTAATATTCATAAATTATTTGTCCACTTATTTTTATATTATTATTTCATGTCCGGTTTGAGATTTGTGGCTACCCCTTTAATACAAGTGACTCAGTACTCGAATTCGAGACCCATAGGGATCTAACAAAGACCTACACTTTAGATCAACTCCAACTTGGTATAAGCCTTTCAATAATAATTCACGGAGCTAACATATATATAGTTATAGTCCTCAATCTTTTTCCTACATTAAACTGACAACTACTGCCAGACTTTGCTACACCTTACTTTTCCGCGTCATCCCATCATTCAATCGGTAGCTGGCATCTTTTATAAACCCTGCCCTTATCAACTAGGTTAGGAATGTGAACAACCGACTGGTTCATGTTCGAGGAGAGACATTACGCCGTTTAACAAGGTGCTTCCTCTCTTATAAGTGTACTTCTCAATATTTAAACTCTTATTCTTATTCTTATTCTTATGGTGGGTGAAACTACTTACCATCTAGATCAATCACTTATTAGTTTCTTACGCGTCTTTCTTTTAACTTTGTTGACAGCTTCTTTATTTTCCTCTTCCAGAAAGATTCTACATTTCCTTTTATCTACTTAATTACACAAGTAACAGCCTGGATACAATTGTTCCTTTTAAAAACAAAAACTGCCACATTTGATTACACATTATTATTCCCTTATTTATTTATTTATTTATCTCTCTCTCCCTTTTTTTTTTTCCTTTGCGCGTTTCCAATTCTCTTTTTACCTTTTCCCTTTTTATACGAATGAATACCAAGATTCCTCTTCTCTCAGTTGCTTTCATTTTCTCTCTTTTCCTTTTTTCCCCCGTCTCCTCCATTTCTCTGCTTTTGGAGATATCTAGCCTCTGTTTTCAATATATACACATGCTTGGCCCTCTCCTCCCACCGACTATTATTGTGAATAATTAAACCACGAAGTAGCTTTTTCTAATGAATTTTCACTGATTTAAAGTGACGTTCTTCTTTTGTATTCCATGATGATGTAGAAACTTTTGATGAGCATGTCAAGGTTCTTTCTTCTCCCTCAGGTTTCCTCCAATCCAAGCGAAGCACCTATTCACACTTGGATTCTGTTCTGAGATTACTTAGCCAAATCATCGTTTCGTTGTCTAACGCCCTTGACCTAGAGAATAATCCAGAGATGAAATCTTCGACTAACGGAATGTTTTCCCGGTCCAAACAGAGTAATGTCGGCGATCAAATAAGCAGCCTAAAGCATGAGCAATGGGAATTAAGGCCAGGAGGAATGTTGGTCCAGAAGCGTAATTCAAATGAGAACCAAAATCCCATTTCAGGTTCCATTAAAATCAAAGTCAAGTATGGTTCAACCTATCATGAAATTCGCATTAGTTCTCATGCAAGTTTTGGTAATGCAAATCTTGAAACTTTGAATTACGTCCTCTGTTTTCTTTTTCATGGGACTTAGTTTCATTGTGGGTTGATGGATGCAGGGGAATTGAAGAAAATGTTGGCAGAGGCAACGGGATTGCATGACCAGGATCAAAAGATAATGTTCAAGAAAAGGGAGAGAGATTCAAAATCATATCTGGACCAAGTGAAAGTAAAAGATGGATCAAAAATGGAGGTTGTTGAGGACATTGAGAGCAGAGAACGGAGGACACTGGAGATGTTAAAACTCTCAAACAAGAACAAGAGTTCAAAATCATTGAGCGAAATCAAACAGGAGATTGAAAAATACTCCAAAGAGGTATAGTTCATTCATTTCACTTGTTATTTTAATTTCCAGACATATGAACAATATTATGATGATGGGTTCTTACACAAGGAAATGCTGAGTAGGTTTCAGCATTGGAAGCATCAGCTTGTAAAGGCGAGATTATAGCAGAGATGGCTGTGGAGAAATTGATTGATAGTATGATGAGAATATTGATAAAATTGGATGAAGTTGTTGTAGCTGAAGGAGATCTGAATTTGCAGAGAAAAGAACAGGTTAGGAGAGTTCAGAAGCAGATTGAAACTCTTGATAAGTTGAAGGAACCATCAAATTCCAGGAAGTTGCAGAAGCAGCCATTGAAAAATTCAGAGTCTTTTGTAATGACAACAAAATGGGAAACGTTTGATTAAAGCGAGTTTGCAGTTTCTTTATTTGCTGTTTGTTACACATTTGGCATATTAAATTAAATTCTTTGTTATTGATAATAAGATTAAATCGCTATTGTGCTAAAAATGTAAATATATATAAATTTAGGAAAGGACGAAGAATTATTGAAAATAGGCTCTGCATATCAATAGCGGAGGCTTTTGTTGGGTTATTCAGGAAGTTGTACGGAGGGACCCGATCCACGTGTCAACGCCTGTCGGTGTGTTGTTGCTTAGCTGTGACATGGGAACCTTTTTTCTCCTTTATATTTTTATTTACTTATTTTTGAAAATTTCCTGTTTTCTTTTTGATACATTCCTGTAACGATTCGTTGCCTTTAAATAACGTTGGGACTTTATAACGTTTGCTTCTTTACCTCGGGACCATTCCCCATTAGGGCAATTCCTTCAATCGATTCATTCTTTTCTTTTCTATGAATATATTTAAAACTCTTTAAATCAGAAATAAATCCATTATCTTGGGAATTCCAACAAATACATGATCTGCGTCCTTTTACCTATTTTGCTGAAAATGAATATCAATGTCTTTATTTATGCCCGTTGGAACCTGAAGAGGTAAGAGTCGGCGAATTGCCGACACCGTCCCATACAAAACCACTTGTTCTTTATATCCTTCCCGTGCTTAGTGTTTAATTTTAAATATGTTTGTCTAATTTAGATTAATGTGATTAGTTAAACTAGTAAATATTACATATACTTTTTAAAATATTCTATTCATCTTTCTTAATTCTCTCATTATTTCTCCTTCTTGATTTTCGTTGAGAGATGATTAATAAGAATAAATTAAGAAAATATAGACAACATAAAATCCACGTTTTATATTTAGAATTAAGATCAATTCCCTAAATATATCATGTATGAAGGAATGGAGGAGTGTGTGTATGGTTTTGCTCCCTTATATTCTTAATACACGTAAGATATATTTACCTAATTTAATTAGAGTTAAAAATATAGTTAAATTAGTTATAACATGTATTTTTTAAAACATCATAATCATCTTTTTAAATTTTCTCATTCTGTAACATCTCAACTTTTGGGATTTTAAATTTTGAAGAATATACAGAAATTAATTATGAAATTTTGACTTAAAATGATTATGAGAATAATTATTGAAAATTTAGGCTTATTTTTTCCTTAATTGGTTATGGGAAAGAATAATTCAAATAAAGGACAATTTATGCCTAAAAATTTTAAGCAAATAATATATGAGAATTAAAATTGTGGAAATTGGCTAAATTAATTAGTTTTTTTTTTTTTTTTGGTAAAGACAAGTTTTGGAGGGGTTCGACATCAGTCCCCCACCAAGGTCAGGGCACGGCCCCGGGCTATGAGCACTTACTGGGGACTTACGAGATCGCCTACCAAAGGAGTCCCAGCGGCGGCAGAGGGGATTGAACCCACGACCCAAGGGCCTAGTCCTAGATCCCTTACCATCTATACCAACTCACATTGTTGCTAAATTAATTAGTTGAAACTTGGAAGATTAAGAATTTATTTTCCTTATATTATTTTACAAGAAAAAAATTTTAGAATAACACCCAAACCCATAACAGCTGAACACACATACGCAGCCGAGAAGTAAAATTAAAAACCCAACCCATTACTTAAAAGCCCATTACCATCCATTAAACCCATACCATTTCATCCAGACTCCCTATTTGCCTTGCACAGTGTCTGCTTCACTGATTCACTCCGTCAAAACACGAAATCACAGAGGAAATTCGTCAGCAAAAGATTTCTACCCATGATCTTCCTTGTCAGCATATATTACTCTCAGTTTCACTGTACACACGAGTTCAGACCTGCACCATACCTCTTCATCCTCCTCGAGCCCAGCGTTGAAGGACCAACGTTTTTATGCATTGGACTGAACCTTTAATCTGCTATATGATCACAGTTTTCCCTGACCTCCCCATTCCTTCTTATACCTTCGGACCTTCACAAAGAAACAGAAAGGAAGAGAGAGCTGAGAGTGAAAGAAAGAGTGAGAGCTAGAACAAGAAAGTGAGAGACGAAAAGAGAGAGTGAACAAGAAAGAGAGTTGGAGCTGAGTGTGCCCTGTTTTGAGACCAGAAAAACAGAGGTAATGTTTAAACTTCCTTCCTTCTTGGTTCCATGGTAAAGCGCTGCACACACATACACAAGAAAGGAGGAAAGCTCACTGTTATAGTTTATAGATACATATGCATTTAGGAGCTTTCCGTTTGCTGTCATAAGCTCACTGTCATGTCTTTTGCTGCACCTCTATATATATATATATATATATATATTGATTTTGGAAAGCATAGGAATTAGGAAGCTTGTTGTCTTGATTACTAGTGTGTGTGTGTGTGTATTTATTTATATTTATATAGAATCAGCTTTTCCTATTCTTCCCTGTACAACGTGTTGGTCATATCTAAAGCAAGCTTTGGTTCCTTATTTATATATATACTCATATATAAGGCAGCAAGGAATTCTCATATATATATATATATATGGCAGCAAAAAAACGATTCAGTAAGTTTTTTTTCCGTCAAGTTATATCTCCAACGCCATATATATACTCACGCACACTTTACACCCAGTAGCGATCAAAAAGATATATACACATATCAGCAACTTTTCTTATTCTTTCCAAAAAACTTGCTGAATCGTTTTTTTGCTGCCATATACATATATATATTTGAGAATTCCTTGCTGCCTTATATATGAGTATATATATAAATAAGGAACCAAAGCTTGCTTTAGATATGACCACAACGTTGTACAAGGAAGAATAGGAAAAGCTGATTCTATATCTATCTATATATATATATCATGTATCTAAAATTTTGCTGTCACCTGTGTGTTGTAAGTGTGTGTGTGTGTATTTGTAGTTTGGGTATTTATGAAATATACCGATCACTAATCTGTTATAAAAAATTGAGAGCATTTAGGGAATTTGGATATTCAAAAGATAGAATCTGATCCAATTTACTCCCAAATAATAGGATCTAATCTAACTCATTGTTATATTATTTCACTTGTTCTGGTGTAGAACACAGATGTCCAGCCCGGTGGGCTAGAGCTTTGATATAAGATCGATAGACTCCTCCTGTAAGCCTATAGGGCAGACGTCTAGGAGAAGGATGGATCACTGTACACAACCAAGCGTTTCGCCTAAGGGGGTGCGGTGTGTGCACAGTGTAATTGTATGTAGATTAGTTCTAGGATGAGAACTTGTGTACCTTGATCGTGTAATCCATATGTATATATATAGAGTGTACCTTGCGGTTAGATCTCCCGCATCAGGTGTGTCCATGAATCTCGGTAACCTCCCCTTTGAATAGGTCTTGCGGTTTGGATCCCTATGGGTCGGTTAAGATCCTTGTGCGGACTGCCCTTTGACTGGGCCTGCTAGCTTATGGGTCCGGACTCGATGGGCCTAGATTTAGGTCCATAACAGTTGCCCCCAGCTCGGGTGCTCAAGTTTTTGGGCAGCCGAGGTGATCATATTTCCTGTGAGAGAGGGTGAGATTACCTATTACTGTGTTACGAGCGTGGTTGACATTTACCAGACGTTTTTTTGGCTCTTGTGATCCGTGAGGCTGCTATAAGCCGAGCAGTAGTTGGCCCACCAGCCCGGATTGTCCATGCTTTGGATATCCGGGGTGATTGATGACTGGAAATGGTATTAATCTGAAAGCTGATCCGACTTGATATACCCGGGATTTATCAATGTGAGAACCCGGGTTAGGAGAGCGGCCTATGGCCGTGTTGACGAATCGCGATTCCAGGTAGCCGGGTTAGAAGAGTCGTAACCATGGTTGTGTGACACCGGCTCTTCTGTATATCCGTGGCATTCTCTGGGTTTGCGTCGAACCGTTAGGCCGAAGACCCGTTGGTGGCTCTGGGGTGATAAGCCTTCCACAAAAGAGAAACAAGCCGCTCTGCTCGATGAGCATTACAGTGGAAGCAAAACTAAAGGTTCTGGAGGTTCGGGAGAGAAAGGTATGAGGATTCATGAAGGGAATCAGGTCGTTAGAGGGAATCCAGTCATTCCAGCCTTGTTTCCCCCCAACCTGAGATCATTTATGCATACTGATGCTGCTCCTATCCCGGCCTCACCTATTAACCAGTACGGCGATGCGGAGATGCCGGGCTTGATGGCCGAGGTAGACAACTATATTGGCCCATGTTACGACTGCCTCTATGAGTGTTCCCGGCTTATTTCCAGTGGTAATTCCGTAATGGCAGATTCGATTCTGGCCTCCTGCCGCCACATCCTTGCCCCGGCTTCCCGGTTGCCTCCCCCAAACGTCAATCTTGTGGAGTTGGAGTCTAGTCTTACTTTGGCAGTGGAAACACGCCTTCGCTTTTTGACCCCAGGTATGCTAGGAAACTTCTGATTATGTTTTTGTTTTTATTTCTGTGGTAGGTATAATGGCCTCGTCCTCTTCTAGCCATACTGCGGAGTCAGCGTCTGGTAACTCAAGTCGAGCTAATCCTTCGCAAACTCTGGTGGAAAAATACCCATGAGGTGCTGTCATACCGGTCGATGTTGGACACAACTGACCTTGCCAGCCTTCTCGTAGAAGAGAGTGACAGCTACACCCTTAGTCTCCCAAACGATGAAGAGCCAGTTTGCTCTATTAAGGAGGGAAGTCATAACTCTTTTTTCTTTTTCTACCGCGACTATATGACCCGGCTTGGTGTTCGCTTCCCGTTCACCGGGTTCCAGATAGCTGTCCTTCAATTCCTTGGCCTAGCTCCTTCCCAGCTGCATCCTAATGGGTGGGGCTATATAATAGCGTTTGAATGGTTTTGTCAAAGCTTACATCTGCCTTGCACTACATCCATGTTCTTCTACTTCTTCACCCCCACACTTCTCGTTCCGAAAAGGAGGGAGCCGGGTTGAAGGGCTGGACCTCCATTCGGGGCATAGCGAACAAATGGTTATTCACCCCGGTCTCAGACTCCTTCAAACACTTCAAGACCGGATTTTTTAAAGTAGTTGCTAAGTCCGGCGTAAAGCCCTGGTTTCTTGTCGGTCCTGACTCCAAGGACGTCGAATGGTTGTTTCCTTTATACTGGTGCAAGGACCACCACGAGGTGTCTCTCAGCGTCTATAAGGTGGAACGGGCCACTTTGCTGAGCGAAGAGAAGAATGCCATCGACAACATTGTCTCCCATGTGAAGGGGAATGGTACTGTTGGGGCAGCTTCTTTGGTTGCCCAATATCAGGCTGAAAACCAACACCAGGATGATATGAGACTGGGGGCGAGTATGAGTCACTGAACTTTATTGTCTTTAAGTCCGTCACTAACTTTAAATTGCAATCTGATGATGCTTTGTGCAGGTCTGAAGATGAAAGGGCCAGCGTATTTGACCGGCATACCGGAGGACGAGCCTGTGAAGGGCAGGAAGAGATCGGCTCCTGCCACGAGTAAGTCGAAAGCCGGCCAATCCTCCAAGGCGGCTGCCCCAAAGAAGGCTAAGACCGGCCCCGTGGTGTCGGTTCAAAAGGAGCCGGTGCCAGTTCAAAAAGAGCCGGTGTCCGTAGACCCTCCATCTCCCCCAGTTAGCCATTCTTCTCCTGTGCTGCCGCAGCCGTCCAGCTCGCCGATTCCTGGTCCCTCTTCTGCACTGTCTGTTCGTGTGTTACCGCCTCGACCGGTCGTAATGCCACGTTCCCTTTCCTGGAGTGAGGGAATCACTGAAGAACTAAGCGTTTCGCTCCTCCCCCCATGTCGTTACAATGAACCGTTGCCGCTGCTAAAGGCTGACATACGGGATATCCAAGCTCTCGGTAACACTATCCTGAGGGGGGCCGGGCTGACTCAATTTTTCCTTTCACTGCACCACAACTATGTGGATATGGCCAACAATTATAAACACGCAAGGGCTGAAAGAGAGGAAACTTTGAAGCAGTGGCAAACAACTTCGAACGAGTTCCAAGCGAGCCAGCTCAAGCTTGAGAGGGCGGAAGAGGAGCTGAGGAGGACAAAAGATATCCTGCAAGACGCGAATACCCTTATCTCGACCCTTAAGGCGGCTCGGGCTGATGACGAGCAAGAGATTGATGCCCTGACAGCCGAGAGGGATAAACTGAAGGCCGAGAGGGATCAACTGAAGGCCGAGAAGGATGAGCTGGTGGCTGAGGCTGAATCAACCAAGGCTTCCCTGGCCGAGTCGACGGAGGAGACGGCCCGGGTTAAAGGATTGTTGAAAGGAGCTGTGGTGGATGCCTTTCAAAATGCATTAGCATAAATCTGGCATCTGAACCCCAGAGTCGAGTTGAACACTGCGGGTTACCATTTTCACTCTTTTGTTGAGGATGGTGAGTTCGTCCCGTACGTGGAGCCCGTCGCTGCTTCTGAAACCCAGCTCGACGGTGACTTAGCCGAGGGGGAGACCGAGAAGGGGGAAGAGGCCTCGACCGCTGCAGATCCTGCGACCGCTCCAGATCCTGCGAGTTGATTCAAACTCCTTTGTATTAATTTTTATTTGGTTTGTACAGACCGGGTTGGTGACCGGTGTTTTTGTGGACAGATTGGCCAATCTGGCCTATAAATGCAACTGTGAATTAAATCTTAACTTCCTTAGTGTAATGACTAATATAGAAGCTGAACATAACTTAACGTTGCATTTGTCATTGTGTGCGACCGGGCCAAGGTCACAAAGAATTGTGCAGAGTCTGCTAAAGCGCGTTAGGTATTGAAACCGTATAGTATTGAGTGGTCAGTGTTAACACTGTCTCGTATAAGTCCGGATTCGTTAACCGGGTCATCCTAAGGTAAAGGGAAGTTGTCACCTACCCGGGTTCAGTTTTTCACCGAAACATTCGAGTATTTTGACCTGATCAGGGTCGACATGGCAATTTCGCTTGATACCCCGGAGTAATTTATGAAGTGTCCGGGCTGAGATAGCTCTCTAGAGACACCTCCCTCCGACTGAAAAGTCAAGTTGTAAAACAACCTTTGAAGATAACCATGTTTGGAATCTAATAAACACCCTCAAACGAGATTTTCACTTTTATTCTACAAACGAATTGCTAACAAGGGAAAGGCCATGAGGCCAACATTCAAATTCAAGAACGAACGAAAATGAATAAAAAACTGTAAAGAGATAATTGACGACAGAACAAGCCTAATCTAACTGAAATAAGTTCTTAGCTTATCCGCATTCCATGTTCGCTTGATTGGGTTCCCGTCCAAGGTTTCCAGAACATACGATCCTTTCTCAAGTGCTTCACGAACACGATAAGGACCGTCCCAGTTGGCCGCAAGCTTGCCGTCTTTGGCATTTTTATTTCCTATGTCGGCTCTTCTAAGAACTAGGTCGCCGAGTTGGAAGGACCGGGGTCGAACCTTCTTATTATATCAAGCAGCGATAAGCTGCTTTGTAGCGATGTCCCGGCAGTGCGCCGTAACTCGAACTTCATCAACCAGATCTAGCTCGGCGGCCAGTGCCTCACTATTGGCTGTCTCTCCTTGCGAAAGGATATTTTTCCTGCGCCATGAGGGCATACCTATTTCAACTAGAATCATGGACTCACAGCCGTAGGTCAGCCTGTAAGGAGTTTCTTGAGTGGATGTCTGAGCCGTGGTCCGGTTCCCCCAAAGTACATAGGGTAATTGATCGACCCAAGCAATCTCAGTTTCCAGCATGCGTTTCTTCAGGCCATCAATAATGACCTTATTGGCGGCCTCAGCCTGTCCGTTGGATTGCGGGTGCTCCACCGAAGCAAAATGGTGTTGGATGCCAAATTCGGACATCAACTCGCGAAATCCGATGCCAGTGAATTGGGTTCCGTTGTCTGTAATTACCTCGGCTGGTGCTCCGAACCTTGTGATGATGTTGACTTCAAAAAATTGTTGTACGCGGGCCGAAGAAATTGTAGTCAGGGGCTCGGCCTCGATCCATTTGGTGAAATAATCCACGGCGACGATTAGCCATCGCAACTGCCCGGGTGCTGTTTTGAATGGGCCCAGGATATCCATCCCCCACTTGTAGAACGGCCACGGAGCCGGGATGAAATGAAGTTCAGTCGGGGCGACCAAATGACCCTTGAGTGCTTTTGGCAGCTATTGCATTTTTTAACGAGGTCCTTCGAGTTGGCCTCCAAGGTCGGCCAATAGTATCTTGCTCGCAGAGTTTTTCTGGCGAGTGCCTTAGCGCCCATGTGCTTGCCGTTGATTCCTTCATGTATCTCGGCTAGAGCGTACTTCGCTTCAATCGGGTTCAGGCATCGCAACATTGGAGAATGCAAGCCCTTACGATAGAGCTGATCCTCCACCATCGTGTATTTTGCTGCTTCCCGGATCAACTTCTTGGCCTCAATAACATCATCTGGATGGATTCCCCGTTCTAGATAATCCTCGATTGGCTTTTTCCAATCGGCTTCAACCGAAATAGCCATGGTACAAATTGGATCTTCCAGGTTTTGTTGAACCACAGTCCGGTGACAACCCACGCTCTTAGTGCTTGCCAACTTTTATAGGATGTCGGCCCTCGTATTTTCACCTCTTGGAATATGGATTACGGCAGCCTCATCGAAATTAGACATTATCTCCTTAGCCTTGAAAAGGTATTTTTCCATTAGCGGGCCTTTTGCTTGATAGGTTCCCTCGATATGAGCCGCCACAAGCTGCGAGTCGGTGAAAACCTTAACTCTTGTGGCGCCGTTCTCCTTTGCTTGAAGAAGTTCGGCGATTAGGGCCTCGTACTCTACTTGATTATTTGAAGTTGGGAACTTCAAATGGAGTGAGTGTTCAATCGTTACACCCTCTGGACTCTCAAGGAGGACTCCTGCTCCACTCCCTTTGACATTTGACGATCCGTCAACATAGACCTTCCAGTGGCCACCCGCCTCGCAGCCCGCTCTATCTGTCGAGGTTAACTCCCTGACAAAGTCGGCTAACTCCTGTGACTTAATAGCGTGGCGAGCTTCATAAGTAATATCAAACTCGGACAACTCTATTGCCCAATTTGTCATCCTTCCCGCCAGATCAGGCTTGTGTAGAACTTGCCGTATCGGCTGACTAGTTCTAACAATGATGTGATGGCATTGGAAGTAAGGTCGCAAGCGACGGGCCGAGATGAGTAATGAGAATGCCAGTTTCTCCATTTTCTGATACCGGGTTTCTGCGCTCTGCAACATCCTACTCACAAAATACACAGGTATTTGACCGTGGTCTACCTCCCTCACCAGAGCCGCGCTGACGGCTTCTTCGTCAATAGATAAGTAAAGGTACAGGCTTTCGCCGGGTTCGGGTTTGGACAAGACATGCGTGTTAGCCAGGCATTGCTTTATCTCCTCGAAGGCATCATTGCATTTTTAATTCCATCCTCCCGACGCCTCTTTTTTCAGAAGCTTGAACAAAGCAAAGCCTTTTCGGCGGATCTTGGCAAGAATCTGTAACCTTCCTGCCAGTTGCTGAATCTCCTTTTTGTTCTTCGGGGCTTTCATTTTGAGCACTGCTTTGCACTTATCCGGGTTAGCCTCAATGCCTCAGTTAGTTAACATGAAGCCCAAGAACTTTCCAGCCGGCACACCAACGGCACATTTAGCCGGGTTGAGATGGATTTGGTAAGTCCTGAGCTTGTCAAACGTCTACTCCAAATCCTGAATATGACGTAATGGATCCAAAGTCTTAACGATCATGTCGTCGATGTAGACCTCAACATTATGACCGAGCTGGTTCTCGAACACCCTGTTCATCATTCTTTGATATGTTGCTCCTGCATTCTTTAATCCAAAAGGCATGACGTTGTAACAGTAGTTGGCCCTCTCTGTAATAAAGGTCGTCTTTTCTTGGTCCTCGGGATACATTGCGATTTGATTATATTCAGAGTATGCATCCATGAAGGAGAGGGGCTGGAAACCCGACGAATTGTCGACTAACTGATCAATGTTAGGCATTGGGTATGAGTCTTTGGGGCATACCTTATTCAGATTTTTGTAGTCCGTGCATACTCGCCACTTTCCATTTGGTTTTTTAACCATTACAACGTTCGATAACCAAGTGGTGTATTGAACTTCTCGGATAAACCCGACTTCCAATAGTTCTTGAACGTGAGTTTCCAACGCCTTCCTCTTTTCTGGGCCGAGATTCCTCTTTCTCTGGGATACCGGCGTAGAGCCCGGGTAGACTCCCAGCTTGTGACAACAAAATTTTGGGTCTATTCCAGGTACCTCAGATGACTTCCAGGCAAAAAAGTCCTGATTTTTCCTCAGAAAATCAACCAAGCTGATTCTTAGCTCTGGGGATAAGTGTTTTCCGATTTTCGTGATTTGGAGGGGGTCTCCCAACACGAAATCCTCCAAATAACCGGCTGGTTCGGGGCGCTGCTCCTCCTCCCAGAGGTCGAGATCGACCGTATTGACATCTCAGTCGAGAGAGTCCTGCTCCATGTGCTCCGGATCCATACCGGTGTATCGATGTGGCGGCTGCGATGATGGACCGCCCTCGCCTACTCTGACGGTTTCAAAGTAACATTGCCGAGACTCCTTCTAGTCTCCATTTACCGTAACCACGGCTCCTTGATTGTTCACTATTTTAAGCTTTTGATGCTTGTAGAGACCAGCATGTCCCATTTATGGATAGTCAGCCTACCTAGTATAATGTTGTATGGTGACAGAACTCGCCACTATGAAACGTACGCGCTCCGACTTGAAGGCATCCTTCGTTCCCAAGGTAAACCGGAGGTCGATAAATCCCTTAGGTTGCGAATGCTCTCCGTTGAACCCTATGAGGGTCGTCTTGCACGGCTTCAAATCCTCCTCGTCCAGGCTCATTCTCTTGAATGCATCCCAACTGAGGATGTCCGCCGAGCTTCCGGCGTCCACAAATATGTGTTTGACTCGGCAATGGACTAAGATCCTGGTCACCACTAGACCATCTTGATGTCTGGGGACGACGTCCTTAAGATCCTCATTTGTGAAATACAGTGGCGGGTGAGATGGTCCGCTAAAACTCTCTTTGAATTTTGGACGATCTCGTACCGAGAGGACCTCTCGCAAATATTTCCTTCGTTGGCTCATCATATCTCCACCACCACCCATTGCACCGCTAATTACATTACAGTCAAACTCGGTTTCCGGAAACACCTCTTCAGCCTCGGTCGGTTTCTTGTATTTTTTGTCCAGCTTTTGGTGCTTTCTGGGGGGCTTTTTCTATGGCCTCTGGGCTTGGGCTTGCCGCTTTTTCCTTATTGCTCAATTACGTATTGTTGAAGCTTTCCATCCCGGACAAACTTCTCAATCACGTTACGGAGCTCATAGCACTCATCAGTTGTATGCCCCCGGCCGTCATGAAATGCACAGTATTTGGACTGATCTACCCCGGCTCTCCGATAAGATAACCGTGGTCGATCGACCCTTCTCATCTCGGCCATCGCCACTTCCTTCCATATTTGTGATCGTGGCACGTTCAAAGCGGTATACCTGTCATACTTGCTTTTTGCGTCAAACTTTCCACCTCGGCTCCTATTGTCCGAGCCCCTTGCACGAGAATCTTTTTTCCTGCTCTCCGTATAGTCCTTGCCTCCGGGTGGAGTGGCTCTGTCTCAGTCCCGTCTGGGATTATTTGCTATGCGCATCTGCTCCACCTCAAGATATTTCTTTGAGCGAGTTATGAAATCTTTGAGATTTTTAGCTGGTTCTTCAAAGAATGACTCAGCCAGGCGGGATTCTCCGTCTAGGCCGTCAGCTAACAAGTGGACATGCACGTCCTCTTTTAATCCACGCACCTGCAAAGGCGTACTTTTAAAATGGTCCAAGTAACTTTGGAGTGTTTCGCCGGGTCGCTGCCTAATATTGGACAAGGTGTACTGGGACTTCGGTTGCCGTTTGCTAGTCGCAAAATACAACTCGAAGGCCTCTGCTAGGTCATCAAATTTATGAATCAACCCTGCAGACAGAGTGTGGAGCCACTTTAATGCTGGTCCTTTAAGGGTTGCAGCAAAGATTCGAGTCATGATGGGCTCCTTGAGTCCTCTTACGAACATGACGACCTCAAAGTCTTTAAGGTGGGTTGTCGGGTCTTGAGAGCCGTCATACTTTGTTAATTCAGTGAGGTTGAGCTTCTCCGGGAAAGGAGTATTGAGGATTTCGGGTGAGAAAGGGTTGTTATCGTGCTGTCCAACGTATCTCCTCCGCTGGAGACCGGCTACTGGAGGCCGAGGAGGCCTGTCTGGCGCTCTCTTCTTTTGGCCGATCTCGGTATTGTGGCCGGCTTGGTGATCACGCATGTTGTCACCATCTCGGTCCTTTTTCTTTTTTCTTTCATCTCAGTTCTCGTTTGTTGACACGGAATCCCTTTCCTTGAAGCGCTCTTCAAAAAGCTGGAAATGTAACGCATTTCGCTTGTCCGTGTTCTCCACACGCCTCATCAACGCGGCCAACGTATTTTGAATGAGGAAAAGATCCGGATTGGCGAGGGGGAAGGACTCCGGGTTTGAATTCTGTGGCTCATGGCGATTATTCCGCGGAGCTGAGGACTCTGACTCGGACAGGTCGTCTTCCGGGTGCCCTTCGTTGTTGGGGATGATTGGTTTTCGGGTTGCAGCTCTGGCTGTGATAGCCGATCTTCCCCTTCCTCTTGATTATCAACGTGGGGGTTGATCAGCTGCTCAACCTGCTCTGGCTGCCGAGGCGGTTGGCGCTGGTCATGCGGTTGAACCATCTCGGGCTGCTTCTGGCTGATGCTTCTAGTATTAACCCTCATTGGTCACGAGGATCGTAGTTTACAGTCCCCACGGTCGGCGCCACTGTTCTGGTGTAGAACACAGATGTCCAGCCCGGTGGGCTAGAGCTTTGATATATGATCGATAGACTCCTCCTGTAAGCTTATAGGGTAGACGTCCAGGAGAAGGATGAATCACTGTACGCAACCAGGCGTTTCGCCTAAGGGGGTGCGATGTGTGCACAGTGTAACTGTATGTAGATTAGTTCTAGGATGAGAACTTGTGTACCTTGATCGTGTAATCCATATGTATATATATAGAGTGTACCTTACGGTTAGATCTCCCGCATCAGGTGTGTCCATGAATCTCGGTAACCTCCCCTTCGAATAGGTCTTGCGGTGTGGATCCCTATGGGTCGGTTAAGATCATTGTGCGGACTGCCCTTTGACTGGGCCTGCTAGCTTATGGGTCCGGACTCGATGGGCCTAGATTTAGGTCCATAACATCACTTATAATATTATTATTTACAGAATAATGTATATATATGTATGTAACGCAATAAAGCATATTTTCATGGTATAATATTTATTTAACCTCCTAAATTTAAAGTGTTGATAATGTGCTTAATATTGGAAAGGCCTCTAGAAATTTAAACTAATTGTAGAAAATGATAATAATAAATTGTAAAAAATAATAAAAAATAAATATATTATTATTATTATTATTATTATTAATTAATAGTAAATTGAAAGGAGAATTAATAGTTACAATGGTCTCACTGATTTTTGTTCAGTCCCGTCATAATGCGCTCACTTCAAGCATTCCAAATGTATTATTATTAAAATTTGTATATTTTAAATTTTATGAAATTATAAGTTATAATTTTGATTATGTAGAGTTTTAGAAGAGTTATTAATGGTTAGTAATTGGTTGTGGTAGATTGATTTTTTGGCGTGTGTTTAAGCTCTTGGATTAGGAGCAGTGTAATAATAGTTAGCTTCATCGAGAGGTAACCACTTTCCACTTGTTTGTATATATATTGTATGTTGTTTGTGAGTATTTTGTGAAATGACTATGAATATCTTAATAGAAATTGCCTTGTGGAACTATAAGATTTAAATTGTGAAACATATGCATTATATTTATATATGTATAAGAATTGGGAATTGATATATTATAATATGTAAATGAGAATTATTTAAATAACATGATATGAACGTGAAAATCTTGGAAAATTTTGTTGAGCTATTTATTGTAATAATTATGGTAAGGGTTGAATGAGGAAGAAATGAAGTAGTTTATTTCACCACGTGGTGAGGCCACTATTGATGCATGATGGTTGGCTTTCTATTCTCCCACCTGTTCAATGAGGGACTGACCCACTAGTTCAATGAGGGCTTACGACACCTCACTAGTTCAATGAGGGAAAAAAATTCATGGTCTGGGACATGTGCTCTAAGGATTTTGGCTGGTCTTCATCACATGACCAGTGAGCTTTTGAGTAACCAGTAATATGGATGTAACTTAGCTCATGGGTCTAGTCGGAGGAAATAAGGCGGTTTGGTTGGATTGGTGGGAGACATATTGGGAATTGTGTTAATGAAAATTGTAATACATAATTTTGATACATAATTCATGACATGAAAATTTGTGACGTATATATTGGTGAAATATATTTTTAATACTTTGTTATATAAATTATTCCACTTGGCACCTCATTAGCACATATTAGTATTCGTAATAAGTTGGATTGCGGTTACCATATTTTTCAGGTGATAGTTCCTGTGCGGGTCCATCAAGGAAGACCTCGGAAGCTTAGGCTACTTCTGACAAAAGTAGTGCTTCTGTTTTTTTTTTTTTTTGTTGGATGATTGTATATTGCCACATTAGGGCTCATTTTGCATACTCTGGTTTATTTTGGACATTTTGATTAATGATGAAGTATTATTAAGTTATTGATCTAACTATTAAGTAGTTATTATGTTAAGTAGAATGGAGGATGTCATACATTCTCTCTATTCTTTAATTATTGTTGAGAATATCGATATAGGTAAATTAAGAAAAAACTGATAAATATAAAAATATGTTTTATTTTTAGAATCAAAATCAATTCTTCAAATAGATCTTAACATGAGACATGAGGGAGTATTTTACCCTCATTTGGTTTTGGTTGACCGAGTTGAAAATGATGGATTTTAGTCCCTCAAAGACAACAATAATTTAGATTTTTATTAAATTATAGAGATTAATATTTTTTTAAGAAAAACATATTTTAAACAGTGTAAAACTTAAAGACTAAAATGAGCGGTGACACTGTCACACATTTATAACCGGCATATTTGACCTTTGCCTTTTTCTTTTTTAGTTAGATGTCTTAGATGGAAATAGGACTTTTTTTTCCAATAAAAATAAGACATATTTGTGACTTGGGAAAATACGAGTATTATATGACTTTTACTGGTTTGAGGGTAACTGATATGACTTTTAAAATTATGTATAAAAAAGAAAGTATGACTTTTCAAATTGTTACTTAAAAGTCTATTGGTCGGAAAATTATGCACGTATGAACCGACATTTAGGTGATATGTAATGTACAATTTAGGTATTTCATTTTTAAAATTCCGCATCAAATAGATGATAATATGATAAGACAAATTTTAGGCTGAGTATATATTATGGAAACATCAGTATTATAGAAACTAATTAATTTAAGATACTGGGTGCAAAAAAATCTCAGAAAACAATATGTAATTTAAATATAAATAAATACAATATATAAAAAAATAAAAATAAAATAGACTCATACCTCTAATTAGATGTATGAACACCTAAAAAGTATATAATTATGTGCATGTAATATGAACTCATCGCTCTACAGCTTCGTCCTCATTCCTATCAACTTCAAATTCCTTCTGATTTTCCATAGCCACCTCCATTCTCAATTAAAACCATAATTAATGCATTGACGAATTTTATTTTGTTGCATTTTCGGTATATGTACTTTTTTTTTGTTGCCCACCCGATTCACTAGAGGTTCGCCCTGACTAATCCGGATCCGACCCACATCGCGCACCTGGTTATGGTAGGAGAGTCTCCCAACAAGGCTTTTTGCATTTTACAAGGCTCGAACTCGAGATCTTAAGCGATACAAGCCGCTTACCACTTTGCCAACCCCCGTTGGTGAGATATGTACTTCTTTTTGGTTGCCCACCCGGTTCACTGGGACTTCGCCCCAACTAATCCGGATCCGACCCGCGTCGCGCACCTGACTTTGATGATATAATTAAAATTCCGGATTTGTACAGTGACTAGGCCCAACTTCATTTCGTCATCGAGTTTTGGGCTCACATGGGTCCAGACGGCAGTTGAGGTTTGAAACAAAAAAGAAAAAGAAAAAAGAAATTGGAAGTAATTTTCCAAAAGGGGAAAAAAACACATCTTTAATGCTTCGTCCACCTTTCAGTATTATTTTCTAGATCCATTTATAAATCACTCCCAACATGTTTTAGTGAAAGCAAGAAAAATCTTAAATTGTATTAACTTTGTTTTAAAATTTAACAACTTTCTAACTTCACTTATTTGGTATTCACTATAGCCCATAAGAATAAAGTATACATAATAATAAATAAAGAGTAAGATTGTATATTGATATAAAAAGTTTGATGATGTGATTTATAGATGTGACCAAAAAATTCTCCTTCTCTCTTATAAATATAATCATGAGTAAGGGGTAGGTTATTCAGTCTACCCTTATTTTGCTTACCTTTGCCTACCATTCTCAGTACTGTTAGATTATAATCTCATCCAACAGTGAAGATTCCTTTTACCTCTTCCTCTTTTCCACTACCCCCAATCCTGGCTCTTGCAACTACAAATAATTTTTATCAGCACCTTGTTTATGAGAGGATCTTTCGATGTAACATTTTGTTTGGAACTAAACAGATTCCAATAGGCATTATTGTACGAGATACGAGTTCAACTAGGGTCAGGCTGGTTCGAAATTCTCTAATATCTAAAACCATAAGTGACGTTCATTGGACATCGGTCATTCAGGAAGTAACATCACGTTGAAATAATGTCAAGCGAAAAAGCTTATTCCATAAAAGGAATCAGTGATATGTAATACGCAATTGAACATACTTGCCAGCGTAGCTTTAGCCGGTTATATAAATTGGGCGAAACTTGAAATCTGGGTCGAATGAACTTGGTGATAGCAGCGAAGAGGTGTTGGCGACAGATTTCTAATTTCTGGGGATTTCACTAGGGTTTGAGGCGACATTGAATCCGATCCCGATTGGGTTATCGAGGAAAAGGACGCCGAAGATTCTGTTCCAAAAGTAAAGCTTGGGGGCGGTGGGAAAGAGGAAGGGGTAAAATAGTTTATTTTATTCTTCAAATCTCCGCCGTTGGATGATATTATAATCTAACGGTATTGAGAAAGATAGGCAAAAGTAAGCAGAATAACCTATCCCCATGAGTAATACCTAATTGAGGGTGTTGTTTTGATTTTAACCTATAAGACATAAATATATTTTATCTTCAAAATTTATAATTTTTCTAAAATACCCTTAGTATTGGGCATATTAAAATAATTTTTCTGTCAATACACATTTTTACTGGTAATTAACTTTAATAATTTTATTAACATTATTGATT
This sequence comes from Acacia pycnantha, assembly GCA_025563575.1. Lineage (NCBI taxonomy): Eukaryota > Viridiplantae > Streptophyta > Magnoliopsida > Fabales > Fabaceae > Acacia > Acacia pycnantha. The sequence goes on from JAMWYP010000285.1 coordinate 52,469, forward strand.
AAATTAGTCATCTAATCTTTATATTACCGCTAAAACATGTTATTTTTCTTTTTTTCTGGTAAAATATTTCAATTATATTTTAGTTGGAGTCTGTCTCTCCCCTAAAGCCCCTCTAACAATTTAATTGCTTAAGATGCATTATATTCACTACTTTAAAGTATACTTAGCTTGTATTTTGTGGTGCAATTTTGCTTCTAATGTATTTAAATTAGTTAAATTTTCTCCCCATATTAACTCTTCTTCAAATTATTCATCTCCTTCCAATTATTTCATATTATTGTTTGTGGTGTTCTATATTCTGTGAATAAAATTAAAGTTGTAGTACATGATTTGGCGTGCGTGTGAAGCAGATGAATATGCTTTTTGGTTAATAATAATATTGGAACGGCCACATCAAGATTTTGCATTCGTTAGCAGAAGCTTCCCTTGTTAATGTGAACATGCAAAGTAATGACTTATTAACTAAAGTGGCCAAAGTCAAGAATTTTATGCTTTAACGAATTTTATTTGCTTTCATAATTTTATGCGTGTAGCAGCAGTACATGTCAAAACTTGAAACTATTACGAAATTCCTCAACGAGGAAGCAGAATGTTACTGAAGATTTTTGCTTTAACCAATTACTTTCCACTTTAAATAATCTAAAGAGTTCAATAATAGTAGTTGCAACCTGTTTGTCAAAACAACAGTTGAGTCTTTAGACTTTGGAATTGTGGGTGTAAGAGTCCCACTGACTATGGTAATGAAAACGTAGATTTTACCTGAAAACGGAAGAAGAATGAAAAATCATAAAACGTAAAATCGTAACGTAGTAAAAACGTAAAAAAAAATCGTAAAAACACAAAAACGTTTGGAAAATTAGTAAAATCGTTTTAATAAAAAAAAAATCGTAATTAAAGAAACCCGCATCATTTCCAGGAAGGCATGTGAAGGGCAGATACGTCATTTAAGCCAAACCGCTTAAACTCTGCTTTGGGGCGCCATCAACCCCTCCACCCACTAGCAGCGGGGTCCGGTTTCTCTCACCTCCCTTTTTCTGCCCATCCCTCATTGTCCTCCATCCTGGCCGTCCAAATCTTGATCCAAGGGTCCAAAATGTTTTTTGAAAAAACCGCGCGCGGTTTTTTGTAAATCCCTCTGGATAGTTGGATCAAAAAATGGACGGTTCAGATGGTGACAATGAGGGATAATGAGAGGGAGGATTATGAGAGAATCCTCTTCCTTAACAGTGTCGCCAGTGCTTTCCCTCAGTTTCAGCTGAAGCCCTTCGCATACCCACTTCACAATTTGGAAACCCCCAAGAACCTTCCTTCCTTTGCTCTCAATCTCTCAATACATATAACCCATTCCCATTCCCCTTTCCTCCATTCTCTCTCCATCTTCACTTTATCAAAAAGTCATATGTCAAAAAAGATCCTAGTTATTAACGTGTACTAATTTAGTTATTAATATTGTACTGATATAGTTGTTAACGTTTATGAAATAATACCCAAAATGTCCTAGGATTTTTTTTGATATGTAACTTTTTATTGGGCTTTTTTAATGATATCTTAATTACTTAGACCTTGAGGGGAATTTTCCCAAAAATTAATTAGGTGGGGTTGGGGCCTAATAACCCTATTTTTTTTTTTTTGCCAGAAGGCCTTACGACATATAACAACAACAATAAACTTTATAATAGTAGTCCAGGGACGGAATTTGAGATAAATATTTGGGAGGTCAAATGTATACTCATTAACTAATTAAAAAGAAAAAAAATATTTAGGAGGGCCAAATATATAAATTTTTGGGACAAATGTATAAATTTTTCAGTCAAATGTATAAAAATAATCTAATTTTCATTAAATATTTAGGATAAAAAAAAATTTTGGGGGGGCCATGGCCCCCACCTGTCCATGAGAAGCTCCGTCCCTTACAATACTACATTCTCCTGGCATCTAAATAACCTTCTTTATGCATGCCTGAAACAAGAATTATGTAACAGTACATAAAAAACAACACATATATTCAAAGTAAAGTAGAACAACCCAATCCCACATGCTCATCATATGGAATTTGAATTTAAATGTGGAGGCTTTATATAAATAAAAGTGGGACAGAAGAAGTCCCAGAACAGGCCTAAACTTGATGCCTGTACTTCTGATCAGAACAGGCACAGAGCCAGTACGAGGGAATCGAGAAAATGAAAAAGAGAAAGAAGAAAATTCCCACCAATTGGTACTCCTCTCATCAGATAATATGCCCATGTCATTGTCAAGAGTGCGTGTAGACGGCACTGAAATTCCTGGGGAGATCGATTTGATCGCGGCTTCGAAATCTGAAGGTGAGGGCCATGGTCATGGACATGGACGCCATGGCGGGTGCCATCGGAGTTTCTGTCCCTGTACTTCGCTTACTTCTCTGTTTCGCGGCCACTATTCCCGTCAGCTTCCTTGCGCGATTCGTTCCCGGTTCATTTCTCAAGCACCTTTACTCCGCCGGCACCGGTGCTCTTCTCTCCCACGTTTCTTTTGGCTTCTCTTCCAATCTTCATTTCTTGGTTCCTATGTTAGCTGGCTACGCTTCCATGATTCTTTGTCGCTCTCGATGTGGGATCATCACATTCTTTTTGGGATTTGCTTACCTCATCGGTTGGTATGTCAAGGGTTTTAACTTTTTGATCCCCTTTATGTTTATTTAAAAATAATGTTACTGGTTTTCTTTAAATTAGATTTTCTCTCTGTGAAGGTCAACTGGTTTTGGAGTTTTGAGCGATTCGGTATCAATTGTTTAGTCTCTGATCCGATTTCATCATTGTCATTGTTTCATTTGCTTATCTAAGCATTAAATTACGTGGTGTAGATTGCTTGTGAGTTGGTTGGTTAGTTTCACGCACGCCTTTAACAGTCTCCTTCAAAATTTTGACTTTTGCTATGTGTTTGTGTAGCCATGTATATTACATGAGCGGAGACTTGTGGAAGGAGGGTGGAGTAGATTTTACCGGTAGGCGTTAATTCATCATTTTCGATAAATAAATCAGTTGTTTTTTTTTTGTTCAAGCTTTAACTTGGCGTGAATTTTCTTTTTGGAAAAGGCGCATTGATGGTGTTGACACTGAAGGTCATCTCGTGTGCAATAAATTACAATGATGGGTTGTTGAAAGAGGAAGGTTTGCGTGAGGCACAGAAGAAAAACCGGTTGATTAAATTGCCTTCGTTGATTGAGTACTTCGGCTACTGCCTCTGCTGTGGGAGTCACTTTGCATGTCCAGTTTTCGAAATGAAGGATTATCTAGATTGGGCTGAAGGAAAGGGGGTACGTTTAATGACAATTTTCTTTCAATACACACGAGTATCCAACACCTGTGGGTTAACCATAGGACTTCCAATTTAAACTTATTTTTATCGACTATTGTACCATTCCGGAGGTAAAAGTGTGTCAGTTTAACATTTTCTATGCTGATTACTTCTGCCTTGTGATATTTGGTATTTAAATTTAAACTTTTGTCTTAAATGTTCGTAGCTTTGGAGCACATCAGCAAAAGGAGCATCACCATATGGAGCAACCATTCGCGCTCTTCTACAAGCTGGTTTTTGCATGGCTCTTTATCTGTACCTGGTTCCTTATTTTCCTCTATCCAGGTTTACTGAACCCATATATCAGGAATGGGGTTTCTGGAAACGGTTGGGATACCAGTATATGTCTGGTTTTACAGCACGATGGAAATATTATTTCATTTGGTCAATCTCTGAGGCTTCTGTTATTATTTCTGGCCTTGGCTTTAGCGGCTGGACAGAGTCCTCCCCTCCAAAGCCACGCTGGGATCGGGCAAAAAATGTGGACATCTTAGGTGTTGAGTTTGCAAAAAATGCTGTTGTGATACCAACTGTGTGGAATATACAAGTCAGCACCTGGTTTCGTCATTGTGAGTTTACTGCTTTTGCGTTTTGATGCTTTCCTCCCTTAGCTATCATAGTAGTTTGCTAATATTTCTTGAATTGACAATAGAAACTTAAGTTAGGGCCCTAGCTGCTTAATTTTAAGTTATGGACTTCCAGTAACAATAAGGCTGTCAGTCTTTTTATGTCGTGCCTGTTTGGTTGTTAATTATAATTAATTAGTTAGATTAGTATTTTCTTACGTCATAAATAAATAACTTTAAATCTTGAATTAAACTTATGATTTTACTATGAGCGAGATACTATCACAAGCACTGAACATCATTTATGAAGTGTTAATATTACTATTGTTTTGTGTTTTTTAGATGTTTATGATAGGCTTGTTCCGAAAGGGAAGAAAGCTGGTTTCTTTCATTTACTCGCCACAGAAACTGTCAGTGCAGTTTGGCATGTAAGTTCAATTTTTGCTGTGTTTTAAGTTAGATATTTGTTTTGTACTCTGTATCTTGTGTCTGCATCCTGCATTGTTATGGCTTCATGTTTAAGTTCCTGTCAAAATGAAAAGGGCAATTCAGAATTTTTATCCTGATGTGGGAGTGATGATCGGAGTCAATACAATTGTTGTGAATCATTCCTTATCCATTTTATCTGCTGCGCTCGTAGGTTTTGCTAATGAATGTGTAGTGGAAAAGGAGTAAGTAATTGGTTACTGGACTTATTACCCAGGGTCTTGTAAGGGATGATATAATTTGTAACTATAGCTATAAACTTGATCAGTGTTCAACCGAGAACATGGATCCTTAAAATATGATCCATGCATAAGTTCTACTCTCTCTGGTCTTTATTATAAGGCACCAACTAGCAAGTTTATTTGGTCATTTTTATAAGGCACTTGCTTGTTCCCAATGGGCATTGATTATTTTTTTTCATGTATACCCCTAATTAATAAAGGTAATGGGTGAAAGTAATAATTAATACTATAATATTAGAGTTTAGTGCAATTAGTAGGAGTAATATTAGAAATTACTTGGATTTTAGGACAACTTTATTGACTTTAACTACTTTTATTGGTTTGTGAAAAAAGTTAGTTGGTGTCATATAATAAGGACCAGAAGGAGTACATCAAACAACATTTTCGTGCTTAGATTTTGATGTTATCTAATTCATGCTTTATGTGTGATGTCATGTATCTATATCCATTTATCTCTGCTGATATTTGCTTCAACCTTGTGTACTGTCCCAATCACGGATGGGCAGGCGCTCATAATCTTTTCTTGACATGAAATCACAAATACAAGTTTTATTGTTTTTTTTTGCAACCTTTAGCTTTGACATGCATGGGCCCTGTTCAGCCAAAAAACAATTGTCTGCTGAAACATGAGACCTACTAGCAACCTCATGAAAGTTGCCTGGAACATTTTTTCAGTTCAACATTTTGATACTGTTTACTCCATGCTATGAGACATGAGGTCTCAAGTCAGTGTTTCTCTTATCATTTTGACTTCCTTATTTCAGGGACTATATCCTGGGTACCTCATATTCTTTATTCAATCAGCTTTGATGATTGCTGGGTCCAGAGGTATGAATTGGATTGCGTTTATTTGCTTTCTCTATTTTGGTTCTGATAATTAACTTTTCGTTCTCTCCATTTGTCCTCTTGGAGCAGTCATATACAGATGGCAGAAATCTGTTGCGCCAGCAGTGGCTAATGTCTTATCATTTATGAATTTTCTGTACACACTACTGGTTCTTAACTACTCCTGTATTGGCTTCATGGTTCGTTTTCCCTCTCTCTCTCTCTCACTCTCATAAACATGCTTGAGTTGAATGTTGCATCCTCACACAAACATGCTAATGCTTCTACCATTTGTGTGTGGAGCAGGTACTGAGTCTGCATGAAACTCTGGCCTCATACGGAAGCGTGTATTATATTGGAACTATTCTTCCCATTGTATTGATTCTTTCTGGTCACGTAATCAAACCTGAGAAGCCTGTCAGATCCAAAGCTCAGAAGGCTGAGTAAGATGTACAATGAGTTTTCTGGTCCCTGCAAATTTTAAAATCAGATTAGGATATTTCACAGGTTCTGTGTTTTTTTGTTTATTTATGATTGATGATTGTAACAGCCTAACAGGTTCTTTGGTCTTGGTCCTCTTGGAAATAGCTGAGTTTGCTTTACCATTAAATTGTATCTCATTGCAGCATTCCATAGAAACTCTTTTCTTATTTTTGCTCTGTAAAATCATTCGGTGAAGAAAATGATTCGGAACTACCATTTGGCTCAAATTCTTTCCCGAGTGATCAGAGGATTTTTAAAATTATGATCATTTTTATCATACCTTTAATATTGGGTTCCTAAATATTCACAGAAATCTGTGAGAATATGTAATAGACAAAAGTGGTGGAAGTATCATCAGAAACACTATAACTATTCAACTCTCCTACAATTTAGCAAGTGAGCATTTATTTAGGAACAAGACGGCCTTAAATAATATGTTAATTAAGGGTAAGCACTATTTGTTGGGAATCTTGACCAACACATAAAACGTCCCTTTTGCTGGTAAATTAATTGAAGGCCAGCACCCGTTAGTGGACGAGGACGATTTAATTGGCTAAATAACTCCCAACAAAATAATAAACGGAATTTGGCAAAAGGAAAGCGTCACAGCATGCAAGCATCACAGTCAAATATTCCAGTTCCCTCGAGCAGAGCTCCTCATGCAAGTAACTCGATTCCTTTATTTAAAAAAGAAAAATATATATTATTTATTGGGTTGTGAGAATTGGTAGTTGGTGCTATATAATAAGAAGCATGAGAATATTTAGGATTACTTAGAATACTTAACACTAAAGCTTCACTAAAAGCTCCTCTGGTCCTATAATCAGAACTACCTCCGGTCATGAGTAAAACTACTAAATAAGGAATTTACTTTAATCCTAAAATATAAGAAATCAATCCATTTTCTCCCAAATTTATAATTTTTCTTAAAGTATTGATTTTATATAAGGAGCTTTCCATAAATGGATATTACAATACACGTTATTATAAAGGATATTTAGGGAAAATCAATGCATATTTGTTTGTTATAAATAACTAAATCAACTATTTTTTTTTTAACATTCATAAATTAATTGTCCAGTTTTTTATATTATTATCCTATATTCAGTTTAAGGTTTGTAGCTACCTTTCTTAATACAAGTGACTCAGTACTAGAATTCGAGATCCATAGGTCTCTAATAAAGACTTACACTTTAGATCAACTCTAATTTAGTAACAGCTTCTCACTTTGAACATAATAATTCAGTGAGCTAACTTATGCTATTGTTATACTTGATATTCATAGGGATTTAACATAGACTTACACTTTAGATCAACTCTAATTTGGTAACAGCCCCTCACTTAGGACATAATAATAATTCAATGAGCTAACATATGTTATTGTTATAGTCCTCAATCTTTTTTCTACAATAAAATTGACAACTGCCACCAGACTTTGCTACACTTTACTTTTCCGCGTCTTTCTTTTTTGGTTATCCCATCATTCAATCGATAGCTGGCATCTTTTATAAACCATGACCTTATCAACTAGGTTAGGTATGTGAACAACCGATTGGTTCATGTTTAAGGAGAGATAGTGCGTCGTTTGACGGGGTGCTTCGTCTATCATAAGGGCACTTTTCGATATTTAAACTCGTGTTCTTGTTTTTATGGTAGACGAGACTACTTACCATCTCAACCGATTACTTATTAATTGCTTACACGTATTTCTTTTTTGTTTACATCGGGAAGATCCAAAGAGGATCAATTAGTCCTGCCACACACTCTTGGCCTTGTAATACCTGCAGCATCCTCCCGAAGGAGACAACAGATGTCTCCCGGAGGTACTTCTAAGACATGCAATCCCACCTCTTGGTTTAAAGCGAAACCAACTAAAAAATAAGCACAACGATTGCCTTCACGGTAAACATGACTCACCTTTATCCTCCAACCATAAGACAATAACACTGGATCCGATTAATCACACACATATTGGCATTGGAGGCTGCCTCCTTACTATTGACGAGGCTCAACGCAGAGTTGCAATCAATCTGCACCACAACATCTCGAAAGCCTGCATCCCATGCAAGTTCCAACCCATCCATAAGAGCCCACAACTCAGCTTAGAGAGAAGAACACACTCCAATGTTGCGGCAACACCCCTTCAACCATCGTCCCTCATGATCCCTGATTAAGCAGCCAGCCCCTGCACACCGGGACACACTCTTCCTTGCACCATCACAATTCAGAGAAACACTCCTGCGGTCGGCTTAGTCCAAGTGATTTGACAAACTGCCGCGATGCCGCTCTTCCTTGTCTTGCAACTCTCAACTCCATGGCTTGTACATTGAAATCTGCAAACAAACTTACCTCCCGCGCTACCCCTGCAGGCGAAGAGCTTTTTTGTTGGAAAATCTCCTTGTTCCTTGCTTCCCATAGTTTCCAGCACGTCAGGCCGAAAAGACTAGCCCAAGAAACATTTCTCTCACCACATGTTTTAGTCGTAGAGATTGCTCGGCATCCAAACTCTAATGTCTTCCTGCAGAGAACCTTGTAATTGAAGGGGGGTAACAGCTTGCTCCATACCTCCTTAGCAAAATTACAGTATCACAATACGTGGCCTAAGTCTTCAGGAGCCTCCCCACAACGTGCATACACATCAGAGTCAGTCATGTGCCTCCTTCTTCGGACTACGTTCGTCAGAAGTCCATCCCGAGCCGCTAGCCATAGAAACACTCGCACTCGTTGAGCACCTTCCCATTGCCAAATGACTTGCCATAGCTTCTCCATGTCAACGTCTCCTGTTTGCACAAGAGTCTCGTAGGCGGAAGAAAGCGAGAATTTCCCATCATTAGAGTGATCCCAAAGCTACATGCATGGCCATCACCGAATGAAAGGGCCTTACTGACCCGATATGAGGGAAGGATGTAAGAAGGAATATCTTGGTTAAACCTCTCCCAATCCCAGGTACCTCCTGGTGTCACATAATACCGAGCAGGACGTTCAGCTTCCTCTGTGGTAATGTCTCTGAACGCCATATTATTTAGTGGCCCCACCTCCGGAACCCAATTGTCGGACCAAAACCGGACCTTGGACCTGTCACCCAAGGCCCATCGTGATCCCATATCCACATCTGGCCATACCTTCTTCAAGTGTCTCCACAAATAAGAGCTTTGTCTATTACGCTTATGTGGTCCTTCTTGGTCATCCCACCCATATTTGGCTCGAAGGACCTGCACCCAGAGGAGATCCGGACGAGATCTCAGTGTAAAGCCTAGCTTCATCAGGAATGCATGGTTCTGCTGGCCTAGTTGCTTAAACCCACATCCACCTTCATTACATGGCCTACACATCGTATCCCAGCCTACCAAGCTAGGTTTGTAACAACTATCCGACCGACCCCACACAAAACTTCTAATATGGCGTTCAATCCGTTTGCACAGATCCGGTGGGAGTTTAGTTGATTGCATTGCATAAGTTGGGACAAAGACTAACACCGTTTTGGCTAAGGTAATGCGCCAGGCCAAAGATAGGGTCTTTGCCGCCCAACCCGATAGCTTTGCCTTCACCCGTCCCTCCGGATATTCATATGTTCCGGCCACTAACACGACGTTGCAAAAGAGGTACCCCTAGGTACTTGCCAAGATCATCGGTTCTGTAATGCCCATCAAGTCACTAACCCCTGCTCTCGATCGGATGTGGGACATTGCTAGAGAAATAAATAGCCGACTTGGGTTTACTCGGTTTGTGGCCTGAACTAGAGCGAGAACCCATCCGAACATCATTTATGAGAGTAGCCCTGAGATGCATCGGAAACTTGAATAGTACCAAATCATCTCGCAAAAAATAGGTGGGAGAGTGGGGGACCTTTCCTTCCCAAACAGATTGGTAGCCACTTCTTATCTCGATCCTCTAGACGGGGAAAACTTTTCTGAACGATCTCCATTCCACACCACCCTCATACTGCAAGAAGACACACATAACATAATGGCCTTCACGAATCGCTAGGTAGCCCAGCATCATACAAGGTTTCCTCAATGAAGTCCCATCGTAACTTAGGTCATAAGCTTTTCGAGGTCCCTTTAATCGCCATCCACCCTTTTGATCCTTTTTTAAACGCATGGAATGTAGCACCTCTTGCACAATGACAACATTATACGTTATTTGTCTACCCGCCACAAAGCGGCCTGATTGGGAAGGACTAATCGAGGGAGCCAATGCTTGAGCCTATTAGCCAAAACTTTTGTAATCATCTTGTAAGGAACTGTACACGAGGCTTATAGGTCGAATTCCTTCAAGTATCTTGGATTCGGGATTTTAGGAACTAATGTAATGAGGGTTTCATTCAAGCTGATTCTAGCTTCCCCTCCTTAAAAGACTTGTAACCATCCGAACTAGTGAATTGCCCACTTGTTTGCCAATTATTACGAAAAAATGCAGCATGGAGCCCATCAATACCCGGGGCTTTGAGGGGTTTCATTTGGAAGAGGGCAGAGTGAACTTCCTGTAGAGAAATAGTAGCACTAAGAGACTCTGTCATGCGGCTATCAACAATTGGAAAGAAACCCTACTTGGAAGGAGGGGAGCCTCTCGGCTTCTTTAGTATACAAATTTTTGAAGAACTGGTATGCCCATGTCCGTAAAGATACGAGAATCATTACACCATTCCCCTTGTTCATCTTTGAGAGAAGTGACTACTTTCCTCTGGTGCCGCTAAGCTGCCTTGGCATGATAATATGATGTATTTCGATCACCAAATTGAATCCAATCACTGTGAGCTCTTTGAGACCAAGTTAAACTCTCTTGTTCACAAATAAGCTCAAATTCCTTCCTAATTTCACCTTCAATTCCAAGGAGATGAGCGGTAGGACGCGTTTCTGTGCTTTTGGATACCGCTAATCTAGCCATAATTCTACGCTTGCGCGGACTATATTCCCAAAAACCTCTTTATTCCATTTCCTAAGCGAGGCCGTTAGGTTATTAATATTATCACATACCGAATCAGTCCCCGACCAATTCTCTGGACCACCTTTCCAAAGGATGCGGAAGAGGCCCAAGGCGCCGGATAACGAAACGGACGGTGTTGATAATTGGGCCTCACCCCATCACAAACCCGAACACATATTGGACGATGGTCGAGTTGAGTTTTGCGGATGCTTGGCGAGGAAGAGCTAAAGGAAGTCATCCAAGCCATATTCCCAATGCACGATCCGGACGTTGGAGGAGAGTTCCACGCCGCCAAGTAAAACGGGGCCCGAGAGAATCCGAGATCCATGAGTCCACTTTCAAACATGAAGCTCGGAACAATTCACATCCACGTCCTCTAGCTACCACTCCACGTGCGCGCTCTCTCACTAAGGATAGCATTGAAATCGCCGGCTAGCATCCATGGGACGTGGTACTACCGGCAATCACGAGATAAAGATCTCCATAACTCCTTCCGTATGAGCGCATTAGGACTTCCGTACACCGCGGTAAAGTCAAAACCACCCCCAACACCCTGCGTCTCCACATGTGTATGTATATCTTGAGTGACATATTTTAATCGAGACTTTGATTGTATCCTCCATAATGACCATATCCCCCAGTGAAGCCCCATGCCTCCAGTCTGTAAGAGCGGTCAAACCCGGCAAGTGAGATAAACACATGCTGCTTTGATTCCGGATATTCTTGGTTCCACCAATACCACCAATACGAGCTTGTGATACGTCATAAAGTGCTTAAACGTTCCTAAGAAACCCTTGCTTGCCGCCCCACGGCAATTCCACACAAAGATTTGTGTCATCATGATAAAAGCAGTTACGTAATCATCCACGACCACTGACGGTTCGTCATCCTGCTCTTTCCGAACCGATGGCATTTGGGCGAACACGTCGACCAACCTTACGCTCGTTCGGCGTCTCAAGTTCATCTTTGAGAACTCAAGCGCATCCTTAGAAATCCGCACTTTGTTTGTTTCTTTCGGATTTTAAGTGAACGGTTTGAGTTAGATTGGAGTTTAGTTCCACTCACCACTTTCCTCGTATTCGGGTGACTATTGCCTTTGTTTTCCTTTCCTACTCCTCCACCATAGTTTGTCATCTCACTTGAGTTAACCTTTGCATCGGGGTTCCTTATTTTCTGATTGCTCACGGTAAGAGCCGCCTTGTCACGAGGAATGACCATTACCGTGTGCATGCTTGCATCCGGGGACGAAGGGGTCTCGATAGCGTGGTTGAGTATTTTTAATGGACTCGTCTCGGAAAGTTCGAGATATAGCATGGTTGGAACTCTCGATTATCCTGGGTCCAAGCTGCGTATTCATGGGCCCATCCCGATTTTCATGTGGTGCATTCAAAGCCATTGGAGGTAATGGTTGGGCTTCGAGAGATCATAGCCTCAAGAGGACCAGACTCTTCTCTTACCTTATCTTTCCTCTTATACTCCCTGGGTAGGCTTTAATGGGCCTTTCATTGTCCTATACCGATCCAGGCCGGTGGCCCTGACCTTGTGTGTGTTAACCGATTGCCCTTCCTGGCTCTTTCCTGTCTTGAAAGCACTTGTTACGGTAGATCCGCCTTTCTCGCCTCGATGCCGCCTTAGATAGTGGCGTGGCCGTTGCAACCTGATCTTCACATTCAAAGAGAATATTAAATCTTGAACCCCATTACTACTCAATCCCCCAATCTTCGCTTCTTTCCCAAAGCTATTTGCCTATTTCCTTTTTGGGATAACGAACTGCATCCGGAGCTCCATACGGCGGCGAGGAAAGGTCGGGGGAACTCCGGTTAGAGGGCCGCGGTGCGTCATTGTCTCCTTACTACTTCCACGATGCCAAATCCATATCCATAGTCATCTTCTCTTTAGCGTGTTACGTAGGATTCGTCGCTTCTCGATCGGCATTTCTCCCCGGTGTGGCCATATCTCCCACACTGGAAACGGATGAGGGCAGCCCTTCATACTCTATCCCATAGGTCATTCCATCAACTTTGATCCACGGTACAAGAGGTTTCGTCGGTTCTAGCAAGACCGCAATACGCGCATACTTGCCCCTCCCCATTGTCTCCGTTCGATAGTCTATCTTGACAACTTCACCGGGAGCATGCCAATCGCTCTTAGCGTGCTTTTATGGTAGTAGCGGAATGAAAGACCCGGGATCCTTACCCATGCCACAACTTTGGAGATAATAGACGATTTTGGGTCAAATTCCGAGACCATGGTCTGTCTTGTTAGATAGGCCCCAAATATCATCCATGGGCCACTGTTAGCGCCTTAAGGTAATCCTCTTCTAAATCGAAGTTGGCACGGTAAAACCACCTTCCATATCCACCGAGGTTGAAAGATCCTTTCGGATGCCACAACGCCTCCGTCCAGAGTAACTAGGTCTTGGTACGTGATATACCGGCCCAATAGTTTGATAATCGGCGTTCGCTCCATTCCTTTGGCCAATTTTGCTTTGATTGCCATAGAGAAATCTATACACGGTATATTGCCATCTTGTTTCACACAATAATCACCTTCGATAGCACCACCTCATTGAACTTACTACCACGACTCCCTTCCTGGATCCCATTTAGCGAGTTTGTTGCAATATGAGACGCCCCCACAAGTTCCTCGGCGAGCAGCGAGTATCGATCCAACAAGCTTCATGTCGACGTCCCTTTCCTCTCCTTCCGTCCGAATACGAACTTTTTGGTAGACTGAGGTTGTCCTCGGGAGCACCGGAGAATCCTCTTTTCCGAGAGCATCATTCAACTCTATTTAATCACTATTTCGACAATTTTCTTATTTAGATCAACTCATTACCTCCCAACCTTTGTATTAATTGCTTACACGTATTTCTTTTCACTTTATTGACAACTTCTTTATTTTCCTCTTCCAGAAAGCTTATACATTTCCTTTTATCTACTTAATTACACTACTAATAGGTTGAATACAATTGTTCCTGTTAAAAACAAAAACGGCCACATTTGATTACACTTTATTATTCCCTTGTTTATTTATCTCTCTCCCTTTATTAGGAGTATTATTTTTCCTTTGCGCGTTTCCAATTCTCTTTTTACCTTTTCCCTCTTTATACGAATGAATACCAAGATTCCTCTTCTCAGTGGCTTTCATTTTCTTTTTTCCTCTGTCTCCTCCATTTCTCTGCTTTTGGAGATCTCTGACCTCTGTTTTCAATATATACACATAACACATGCATGGCCCTCTCCTCCCACCGACTATTATTGTGGATAATTAAACCACGAAGTAGGTTTTTCTAATGAATTTTCACTGATTTAAAGTCACGTTCTTCTTTTGTATTCCATGATGATGTAGAAACTTTTGATGAGCATGTCAAGGTTCTTTCTTCTCCCTCAGGTTTCCTCCAATCCAAGCGAAGCACCTCTTCCCACTTGGATTCGTTGCCTGTGAATGGATTCCAAACAGGCACAAACATCGAGACTTTATAACGTTTGCTTCTTTACCTCGGGACCATTCCCCATTAGGGCAATTCCTTCAAATAGATGCATTCTATTTTTTGTGTGTGAATATATTTAAAACTCTTCAAAATCCATTATCTTGGGAATTCCGACAAATACATTATCTGTGTCCTTTTACATATTTTAAACTTAAGATTAAGATTATTATTCATAATGTTCTGACTTCTCAACCCAATATGTGACATTAACAAGAACTCAAGAAGTAAGTTTGCAATTCGCCGTCTCTTATTTGCTGAAAACGAATCACGTCTTTATTTATGCCCCTTGGAACCTGAAGAAGTAAGAGTCGTCGAATTGCTGACACAGTCCCATACAAAACCACTTGTTCTTTATATTCCTCTCGTGCTTAGTGTTTAATATAAAATATGTTTGTCTAATTTGATTAGATTAATGTAATTAGTTAAACTAATTAATATTACATATATTTTTTAAAAATATTCTATTCATCATCCTTAACGCTTTAATTCTTTCTCCTCCTTAATTATTGTTGAGAGAGGATTAATTTGGATAAATTAAGAAAATATTGACAAATGTAAAATCTATATTTTATATTTTGGATTAAGACCAACTCTCCAAATATGTTATGTATGAAGGAATGGAGAGGAGTGTGTGTGTTGTGTATGGTTTTGCTCCCTTATATTCTTAATACACGTAAGATATATTTACCTAATTTGATCCGAGTTAAAAAGATAGTTAAATTAGTTGATATAACATGTATTTTTTAAAATATCATAATCATTTTCTTTAATTTTTTCATTCTCTCTAATCCTTCATTGTTGTTGAGAGAATATGAATAAAAATTAGGAAAAAATTGACAAATTTAAAAAAATAGATTTTATATTTAGAATCAAAACCAACTCTTCAAATAGGTTTTAACATAAGACATGAGGGAGTATCTTACCCTCATTTGATTTTATATTACCGAGTTGAAAAGGATGGATTTTAGTCCCTCAAAGACAACAATAATTTATATTTCTATTAAATTATAGAGATCTGTATTTTTTTTTTTAAAAAAACATATTTTAAACAATGTAAAACTTAAAAGACTAAAATGAGCGCCGACACCGTCACACATTTATAGCCGGCATATTTGACCTTTGCTTTTTTCTTTTTTAGTCAGATGGAAATAAGATTTTTTTTTTTTTTTGCCAATAATAAAAAGACATATTTGTGACTTGTGAAAATAGTATTATATGAATTTTACTGGTTTGACTGTAACTAGTATAACTTTTAAAATTATGTATCAAAAAGAAAGGATGACTTTTAAACTTGTTACTTAAAAGTCTATTGGTCGGAAAATTATGCACATATGAGCCGACATTTAGGTGATATGTAATGTCTAATTTAAGTGTTTCATTTTTACTAACCCTGAACGCTGACTTGATGAATTGAAGGCTGACTCAGCCATAAATTCCTAACAAAACATCCTTAAATTTAAGTTTTTCAACATAATAAATTTTCTATTTAAAAATATTGCCGCCATTATCGTAGGTTTCAACCTTGGCCTTCATATTTCGGCTCTGTATGATTTCCTTCCCCATAAAATTCAATCGCTCTACAGCTTCGTCCTCATTCCTTTTGATTTTCCATAGCCACCTCCATTCTCAATTAAAACCATAATTAATACATTGACAAATTTTATTTTGTTGCATTTTCGGGATATGTACTTCTGATAAAATTAAAATTCTGGATATGTACACTGTGACTAGGCCCAACTTCATTTCGACATGGAGTTTTGGGCTCACAAGGGCCCAGGCGGGACTTGAGGTTTGAAACAAAAAACCAAAGAAATTTGAAGTAATTTTTCCAAAAAGGCACATATTTAATACTCCCTCCACTTCTAAATATCATTTTCTATTTAGCAAAAAAAAATATCATTTTCTAAATCTATTTATAAGTTACTTTCAACATGTTTTATTAGAAGTAAGAAAAATCTTAAATATCATTATTTTTTAAAAAAATTTAATAACTTTTTAACTTCATTTATTTAGTATACACTATACCCCATAAGAATATAAAGTATAAGCAATAATAAATAGAGAATAACGTTGTATATTTATATAAGATGTTTGATCATGTGATTTATAGATGTGACAAAAAAATTCTCTGTCTGCCTTATAAATAGGATCATAAATCCATTTTGAAAGAGGGTGTTATTTTAAAAGATGTGATTCATGATTGAGGGTGTTATATTTTATCTTCTAAATTTATAATTTTTTTTTAAAAATATCCTTATTATTGCGCATATTAAAATAAATTTTCTGTCAATACACATTTTTTACTGGTAATTAACTTAAATAATTTTATTAACATCTTTGATTAAATTAGTCATCCAATCTTTATATTATCACCAAAACATGCTATATTTATTTTATTTTTTTTCTGGTAAAATATTTCAATTTCATTTGAGTTGGAGTCTGTCTCTCTCCTCAGCAGTGGCGGAGCCACACTTGTGCTTGTGGGTGCAAGTGCAGACACAAAGTTTTATAATATATATATATATATTGATGGAATTTTATAACAACTTGCTTCAGTGGTGTAGCGGTCAAAACACTAGTATCACATGAGCCATGAGGTCCCATGTTCGAATCCAGGCGCAGAGAACTTCCTTAAAATTTTTGGGCGTGGGTCCCTTCACTACTTTTTGGGCGTGGACTTTGGCCATTTTAGATCAGTGGTAAGGACAACAAAGTGCTTATATTTAGATAAAAAATATGAGGAAAAGTTATACATAATCAAACAATAAGGAAAAAGGCAAAAAAAGACAATTAAAAATTTCTTAGCATCATAAAATTTATTGCTAAAAAATATCTAATAACCCAAGTTTTTAGCAGGTGTAACTCATATTTAGATATATATAAAATATATTTTCTCAACAAAGTGCAAATATTTTTCATTTTATATATAGTTGAAGATATATGTTACACATAACCCAACAATAAGGAAAAGGGCAGAAAAAGACAATTAAAATTGGTAAAAGATAAAACAATATGTTGAATTTCAATAATTTCAAATGGACTTATTTGAAATTTTGAAATGTGAAAAATTTGAGAAATTATCTAACTACCCTTAGTTTTTTTTAAGTAAAAATTCAAAAGGCTGCAATTTACAACTTTAGTATCGTTATTAGTAACTCAAGTATCTGTAATGACAATCTTAGCGTGAGAAACTTAAAAATATATAATAGGCCGTTGAAGCTCTGGTCACCGGTTGCTGGTGTCAGAGCTCCGCCGGCTGCCGGCAAGGGGTTGGAGATATAATTGAAAAGATTGATGATGAATATATAATTCAATATTTTTAAGGAATGAAAAATTGAAGAATGTTTTTGTGATTATTATGTTATAATAAATTTTAGTTGACTTTTGATTATTATTTTTCTATGTTAAGTTGAAGTTTTCTTTCTTTTCTTGTCTCTCCTCAGGTCCCTCTAATAATTTAATTGTTTAAGATGGATTCAATACTTTAAAATAATTTTTATATACTTCGCATCATAAAGTATTTTGTGATGTAATTTTGCTTCTAATGTATTTAAATTAGTTCAATTTCCCCTGTATTAACTCTTCTACAAATTATTCATCTCCTTCCCATTATTTCATATTACTGTTAGTGGTGTTCTATATTCTGTGAATAAAAATTGTAGTGCATGATTTGTGGCGTGTGAACTGTGAAGCAGACGAATATGCTTTTTGGGTAATAATAATATTGGAACGACCACATCAAGATTTTGCATTCGTTCGCAGAAGCTTCCCTTGTTAATGTGAACATGCAAAGTAATGACTTAATTAACTAAAGTGGCTAAAATCAATGCTTTATGTGAATGGGTTTTTTTCCAACTCCCATTGCACCATACATATTGCTTCCACGTAACGAAATGTTTAAAACTCTTTTTATTTGGTTTCTAAAGCAAACAAACGATACACTCTTTGCTATGTTTGTTATAACAATTTTATATAGATTACGACTTTTAATTTATAATTACTAAATGCTTTTAAATTTTTAGGATTATTGTTATTGCCATGTACGTGTGCATATATACCAGCCGTATATATAATTTATATGGCCTTAACATAATCTCCATTTATTCTGGTAAAACAAAAACAGTATAGATGATTTGATAAATATACTTCCGGTTCTTATTATAAGACACCAACTAACTATTCTCACAAACTAATAAAAACATGTTAAATCATGAAATTTATCCTAAAATTTAAGTAATTTTCAATACCACTGCTTTTAATTGTACTAAATTCTAATATCATATTAATTATTACTCTCACTCACTACCTTATTAATTATGGGTATATATAGAAAAATATATTTAATACTCTTTAAAAACAAATAAATTCCTTATAAAAAAGACCAAATACACTTATTGGTTTGTGTCTTGTAATAAGAAGGGTAAAGTGCAATTTTACAAATGAAGTTTACCCCCAGAGCATCTAACACCATGAACTTTTTTTCTGAGCAAAAAGTACACACGAAGTTACGTTTTTGGGAGTGCCAAAGACCACGGCGTTAGTTGACCGTTAACTTGGATGGAAGTGAACAGTAACACGAGTGAAATTACACTTTTGCCCTTAGTTTTAGGTAAAATTACCATTTCACCCTTAGTTTTTTAAAAAAAATTACCCCCGCTGGGCCCCACCGGCGGCGGTGGTGGTCTGAGGTCGCCGGCAGTGGTCGCCACCTAAGGATGGGGTGGCCGGTGGTGGGGCCCACCGGGGGCGGGGGTATTTTTAGTTTTTTTTATTTATTTAAAACTAAGGGCAAAAGAGTATTTTTTATTTTAAGCTAAGGGTAAAATGGTTATTTTCTTTTTTACTTACCGCGTCGTACGGTCAAATAAGTGCATGTCACGCCACGTCGGCGTTCCATCCAAGCTTAACGGCCAATTAATGCCCGTAGTGGCTTTGGCGCTCCCAAAACGTAACTTCGCGCATGATTTACTCCAAAAAAAGTTCGTGGTGCTAGGTTCTCCTGGTGTAAACTTCATGTGTAAATTGCACCTTTACCCTAATAAGAATTATAAGGAGTATTTTGATAGGTCGAGATGGAATTATTGGAAAGGTTGATTAATGTCCAAGTTTTTGGTGAAGTCAATTCAAAAAATGTCGCTTCAACTTGTAAACCCACATGTGTATATGATTCAAGGGATGAGTCCCCTTTTACATCGCATCAATAAGCGGCGATGGGATTATTTAATTAATTAAACATATATAACTTAAACTCCACAGATTCAAAACTTCACAAAACTACAAACCTTGGCCACCAAGTCGTGTGGTTGAAATACGGATCAGTGTTGAAAGTTGAAAACTCATATATAGCAATATAATATAATAATAATAATAATAATGTTATCATGGAGCCAACCGTGGAATGTGATCCTTTAATTAATCTAAGTAACAAAATAATTAGACAGGGATTAGTATAGTTGTCCAATATGCCGGCACCGAAAACTAAATAAAAAAAACATGCAATTTGAATTCATAAAATATAAGACGACAATGATGTTGATGTTCTCGTGTTCATCTTCATCCTGAGCTGTACCCAATTCAATTCGATCTCGTCAATCTTATGTGGTAAAATACAATATAATAAAATAAGCTCACTTGTGTGTAATCTCAAACGTAATTGAGGTTTGGATAGAGCCTAACTTGCATAATCTTCATTTTTTATTTTATCTTTCCCTTTATATATATAGTTTGTGGGGTCAATCAATTAACGAGCATGTCTCAATTCCAGATAGACTTATTACCACGTATTTAAATGAATCTAAGCATATATATATATATTCTAATTCCATGGCCATTTTTTAATTAATAGTAAAAAAAATTTAAAAAAAAAAAAACTATACTCGTACTTCCTTTGCTCCTGTTTATAAGCCATTTAGAGGACAAGTTCTAGCATCCTTTTTGAAGGGTAGTTACGTTACTTATTCATTACCGACAACCTTTCCTCTTACTTATTTTAACCTTATTGTTAGCAAATCAGGAAATATATTCTAATCAAGTAGAATCCTTATAAATCAGCCTATAAATCAAGGATTAAGGAAATTCTCATTAACAGCCATTAAGAACCATTATTACTAAGGCTCTCATCTCTTGTATATATGTGTACAGTCTTTACATGAATGAATACACAATATTCAGATTATTTAGTTTACATTGTATCAAAGCCATTAGGTTTGCTTTTACCCAATTTGATTTTTCTGGTGGCCACTGTCATTGTAGCGTGAACAGTACTATTCTGTGTTAAGTATTGTTCAGTAAGCAGTGACAGTGGCCGAGTAAGAGAGTGTGTGTGTGTATTGGTGGGCCTTCTTCCTTTTCTTCCTTCTGTGTTGTCCAAAATATTCTTCTCTGGGACACTGTTTGAAGTCACCTTCAAGGTCGTAGCTCAAGTCTCCGTCGGTGACAATGAGAAGATGCTGGTGGTGTTTAGATGAGGAAGACAATGATTATGGAGTTTTTTCATTTGAACCTTCCTGCTCTCATCTCAATTGCGGATCTCTCTCGTTCAAGCTCTCCGTCCAAGTCGCGCTGAAGCTTCAAGTCTCTTGCGGCTGGTGAGTATGAAGACGAAGGAATGGAGGATGAAGGAAGGACATCGTCGGCGACAATGGTGGAAGAGATGAAGGTCGCTAGCGATGGAGATGCACAGTGAGTGCAAAAAGGAATTTCTGTGATTTTATCTGTCTCACAAGCCCCCGATTCTGATTCCGCCATTCATTATGGGCGATTTAGATTTTGGCGACGATTTCCAGTTTCTGGCGAAGTTGTGAATTTCCAAATTCCGGTGAGATTTGGGGGACGTTTGGAAAAGTGCTGGGGACCACCATATGCAAAGTCGAACTCCTTTTCTTTCTTGGAGGTGCCTTTGAATGTTACACTATTCAATCAAATGGAAACCAGGAGTGTGTGTTGATGATGATATCGAAAATTATTGATTTATCATAAGTGCACGCCTTCTATACGGCTGAAGGTGCATGATCTAAGTGGAGTCACAAGAAGCAGTTGTGTCTAAAGAGGTTTCTCCATTGTTTAAAGAGGTTATATATTGATACCTTGCTGTGACCATTTTCTGGTCATACTTTGTTCTACCACGTCGAGCCTTCATTCCGGTGTGTATAGACCGGTTCTTTGCTTCGAAGGTTACATTGTGAGAATGAGTTTAAGGGTTTCTACTATTTTAGCACAGTCGGTATTTCGTTTCGTGCACGTTCACTTGTTTATAGTGGCTGGGTTCTTCGTCTGTTACGTTTTCCAGCACGTTCGTGGAGTGCTCTTTTGTCTTTGAATGTCGTGCTTGTGGTTGGTTACTTTCATGTGTTGATATCTGCTATGCTTTACGTCTTCTGGTGAGGAGTTTGGTGGTCCATGTGTGTGACCCATTCGGTTCTTTGCCTCCAGTGAGGTGTGTTGTTTAAAATATACTGAATAGGTAGAAATTGAATATACTGTAAACAGATACTAATGAAACAGCAGAACAAGAATCTGTATTATTCAAACAGCACATACAGATAGCATACAACAAGTTTGTATAACATGAAAAGCTATAAACGAACTCACAAGACTGCCGATTATGTTAATGAACTATGCAGAAATCCGGGCCCAACATACGTTGTGTCCTTAAGGCAATTTTTCTCCCTCAATACGGATGTCAAAGGTTTCTAAGCAATTGCCTCCCAGGATAGAGCGGATTATTCTTCTTCAAAATGAGGGCTTTGTCAATCTGAAGCCCAAGCAAATCCAACGAGTCTGCTTTCGGAACGCATAGAATGTTTTTTGTATATGCAGTATGCAGAAGGAGTGTATATAAAAAATTTGATACAATTATGTGACTAGGGCGCCCTATTTAAAGACAGTGAAAAACTTGATCAAATGGACTCGTCTGTTGCAGTGAACTGGTGCGTTGTGTAAACAGACACACCAGAACGGAACGAACAGAAGCGACCCGCGTCTGTTGCAGTGAACTGGTGCGTCTCACGAACAGACGCACCAGAACGGAGCGAACGATCCGAACGGATCGAAATACGCAGCCGCTGGTTGGAAATTCTCGGAAGGGCAAAACATAATTATTGAAAGTTCGGGGTCAAATTAGAAATTCAAAAAATTATTTAATCAAAAAGTATTTTTTATTTTACACACGCGCGAACCGGACTGGGCAAAGTGGACCAAGGGTCATCTAAGTCCTCACCCCTCCACAAAAGTGGGTTGGCCTAAGGGTCCAATTAGTAGGAGCAAGGTTGAGGCTTATATACCCTCAAACTTCTCTTCAACTAATCAATGTGGGACTTCTATCCACACACACATTCCTTCTTTCTTTTTCCTATTCTTTTCCATCTTTCTTCTTATTCATATCCCATGGGATTTTATCCTAAATTCTAACAAGGTGTTTATCTCAAGTGAGACATTTGAAGTATTGTTTGATTCTTTGTGAGACCGTTTGCTGCAACTTTTACTTTGGTTTGGTACTCTTTGTTATTGGAGCTCTTAGTGAAGTTGTTGGATCCTTTCTTTTGAATGTCCTCGATGTGACATTTGATTGAACTATTCTTGGATGTGCCCGAACATGCTCTTTGATTTAAGATCTCATGAAGAAGAAAATTATTTTGCTCGGATTTATTTTATATTATGTTTTTCTTTGTAACAAGTTGAGCATGATCAATATATATGCTTCAACTTGAGGGGGAGTGTTAGCAAATCAAAAAATATATTCTAATCAAGTAGAATCCCTATAAATCAACCTATAAATCAAGGATTAGGGAAATCCTCGTTAACAACCATTATTACTAAGGCTCTCATCTCTTGTATATATGTGTACCCTCTTTACATGAATGAATACACAATATTTAGATTATTTAGTGTTCGGTGTAGAACTCTCGATGTCCCACTTATTGAAGGTCCTAGGTGGTTTGATATAGGATCTGTGTGCCCTTCCCGTATGCTTATGGGTCAAGCGTTCAGAGAGGGTATGATCACTACGTGACACAAAGGCGTTTCGCCTAAGGGGTTGTGTGCCGCTGTAAGCATTTGTATGTAGATAAGTCAAGGCTTAGAATGAATGTACCGGCGCCCGTCTCCTTCCTCTCGTATATATAGAGTATACCCGGTTAGTTAGTCCCTTGGCCGCATGTGGTCCGGGTTATGCTTGTTTAAATTTTGTTGTTCTTCGACCATCCGGGCTCGCTTCTTGCACGGTCGAAGACTCCAAATGCGGGTCCTTTCTCAGAGGCTGATTAGCCTATCGAGCAAGCCGGGATAATTGACTGTGACTCCTGCTCCTTGTGCCCGGATCTTGGCTGTCGATTCCTCTTCAACGTTATCATTTGCCTATGCCAGCTGGCGTCCTCGACCGTCGTGAAGCCGAATTGAGGGGTGCCGGCCTATACTGGCTTTGGCGTAATTAATGCCCGATGACGCGCATTAAATGAAAAGGTCATGTCATCCTTTCGACGGATGGAAAAGGCGCTTTTGCCCCGTCGATTGGGTTTCGAAAGGTTTATACCCGCCAAGTCTCCTTCCTTGTCATTTTATCAACGTTGCTTTGAAGAATTTCTCTCCCGACGATTCTCGCTTCCTGAGGATAACCCGTTTCGTGAACCATCTTCGTTCCACAACTTCCCTTGATCATCTCCATATTCTAGGTAGGTATTCTTGTTTCCTTGCCTCTTTCTTTTGTCCTTGCTCGATCCGCCGTTTCCCGTGAGATTGCGTCCGTATTTAGTTGAAATTCGGGTAAATTCCCTTGTTGAGTGGGTTTTCGCGTAGTCCCGTTTTCAGTTCCTTCATTTGTGCAAAACTCCCCCTGTTTTTCGAGCGAGCCGTTTCCTTTTCGTTAATACCTTTAGTAGAGTGGCTCCCAATGTCAAAGGACATAAAGAATATGACCCCCGAAGAACTGGCGGAACTACGCCACACCGTCAAGGGAAAAGCCGTTGGTGGCTTTGGGGCGATGAATCTTCCCGTCCAACGCCGCAAACCGTTGCTTTAACCGATCACCGTGGAGGCAAGGGAAAACTTCAGTGGCGGGCCGACGAAAATCCGAGACGATGCATCGTCGGTTGTGGGAAGTCCAAATGTTTCCTTCCCGCCTCTTCCTAATCCAAGGGAGTTCAACCCGAGTTTCGACGTGTCCACTTCTCAGGGCCTTCCGAATAGCCGCCTAACAAAGTGGCCAGCTCGGGTCCTAGGGCCGAGGTTGATTCCTACATCGGGCCTTGCTACGACTGCTTGTATGAGTGCTCCCGACTTATTTCTTGTGGGATTCCTCCACAACGACTTAATTTTGGGCTCCGCCACAATTTGGTCCCGGCTCCTCAAGCTATATCACCGAGTCCCTGTTGACTTGGATTTTAATCTTACCACAACCGTAGAGTCCCGCCTTCAATTATTGACATCGGGTATGCTAGGAAGGTTCGATCTTGCTTATATTTTTATTTGTGTTAGGTATAATGGCGTCGTCTTCTTCTTCCCACGCGGCTGAGTCAGAATCTGGAAATGCCAACCGCGCTAGCCCCCCACAGGACTTAATTGACCGATTCCCTTGGGTTACCTAAGAAGTGTTATCCTATCGGTCGAAGCTGACCATGGAAGACTTGGAAGGTCTTCCAGTTCGAGACACTAACACCTACTCTCTTTGTCTCCCTGAAGAGGAAGAGCCTGTGTGCTCAGTGAGGGAGGGGAGCCACAACTCCTTTTTCTTTTTCTATGCCGACTATATCACCAGGCTTGGGATTCGATTCCCCTTTCCGAATTTCAAATGGCCACCCTTCGTTTCTTAGTATAGCTCCCTCGCAATTACACCCCAATGGATGGGGTTACCTGATTGCCTTTGAGTGGTTTTGCATGAGCCTTGACTGCCTTGCACCACTTCCATGTTCTTCTATTTCTTCAACCCCACACCTCTCGCTCCGGGAAGGAACCGCTGAGCTCAAGGGCCGGACCTCCATTCGGGGAATAGCCAATCGGCGCTTGTTTACCCTGGCCTTTCGCACTCTTTCAAACGCTTCAAGGGCAACTTTTTCAAAGTCGTCGCTAAACCGGGTACAACTCCTTGGTTCCTCAAAAGGCCGGACTCGCAAAAGTCGACCGGGAGTTTAACTTGTATTGGTGTCAAGATCACCACAATGTGTCCCCTAGCGCCTATAAGGTGGAGCGGTCCAATCGCGAAGCTCCGAAAGGAAGGCCATTGATGCCATAATAGACCACGTTCGAGCGAACGGTGCTGTAGGGCCGGCTCCTTAGTAGCCCAATATCGGGCCGAGGCACGGCGTCAAGATGAGATGGCGTCGGGGCCGAGTATGGCATTTTGTTATTTAACATCGGCGTTGTCCTATCCGAGCCTCCCCTGTCCCGAAATCGCCGCTTCCTAAGTCGACCGACGTCGAGCCCCTCTCCATGCCTGATACCCCGGTTCCCCCTCGTCCTTCCACCGTCATTCCCGTTCACACTTGTGGAGTAAGGGTATTACCAGGAACTCGGCGTTGCACTCCCGCTCCGCCCGTTATCAAGAGCCGGTGGCCTTGCGGGAAGTAGACGTACGAGAAGTCCCGTCATTGGGAAATGCTTTCTTGAAAGGTCTTGGTTTGACCCAATCATTTCTCACCCGCACCACAAATATGCGGAGGCGCCACGGAGCTGAAGCGTGCCCGAACAGACCGCGATGAAGCTCTGAAACAATGGCAAGTCGCTTCGAACGAGTTCCAGGCTCGTGAGGTCCAGCTGGAGAAAGTGGAGTTTCGACTAAAAGAGACCGAGGGGCTCTTGGCGGACTCCAATGTAATAATTGAAGGCTTTAAGGCGGCTCAAGCTAGAAGCGAAGAGCAGTTAAAAGCCATGACAAAGTGAGAGGGACGGGTTCGAGCCGAAGTGGACGAGGATCAAAGCCGAGGGGAGCGTCCTCAACACATCTGTCCGCGGAGATAACTTTGGCTGCGGGAGTTGCTACCGGGTTCGGTGGTGGAGGCGTTTGAGAATTCTCTTGCCCGGATCCGGGCTTTGAACCGGGGATCGAGCTCAACACTAGAGGCATCATTTAGGTCTTATGTGGGAATGACGGGCGGATTGTCCCCATGTGGAACCTCCCGCCGGCTCCGAGACCCGGATAGATGGCGATGCGGCCGTGCCGGGAGGCCGAGCAAGGTGAGGAAGTCTCGACCGCCCCAAGCACGTGGATTGATTTCCCTTTTTCTTTTCTATTTAATTTGTATAATCTATCCAGGTTGTTTTACCCAATGACTTTATTTGAACAGATCGCCAATATGGCCACTTTTGGCTACGATTAACAATAGATGGTAACTTAGCAACCATAATGCATCGTATAAGAATATAACTTTACCGCTTATCGCGGTCGACACGGCCAAGGTCATATGAAGGTAAGCGAGATCCGCGAACGCGCTTTTTGGTCATAAGACCATAATGTTTTAAAGTGCTAGTGTTTGCCTTTGTTTTATAAAATTCCTGGTATAGTAACCGGTCATCCAAAGGTAAATGAAAATTGCCACTGCCCGGGTTCGGTTTTGTCCCGATAGCGTCCGAGCATTTTGACTGATCGTGGGTCGGCATGACATTTTCTATTGATACCCCGGAGTAAATTAGTGTGTCTGGGCTGCGATAGCTATCGACGTGTTTTCTTCAAAGTGAAAAGCTAATAACAATTGAATCTTGAAAAGACAATGTTTTGAATTCAATAGATACCCTCGAACGAGAGTTTCATTCATATTTGGCACAAGAATTGTTGCGAAGGGAAAAGCCGGCGAGCCAACGTTGAACAAAGAACATAATGGAAAACGATGCTTTAAGAAAAACAAGATAAGCCTAACGAAATATGCCTTTAACTTGTCCGCATTCCATGTTCGCTTGATAGGGGTTCCATCCAAATTTTCCGAATGTAAGCTCCTCTCTCAAGAGTTTCCGAACGCGATAAGGTCCGTCCCAATTAGCCTGCAAGCTTGCCGTCTTTGGAGTTCTTGTTCCCGATGTCGGCCCTTCTAAGTACCATGTGCAAACCGGGCCGGAATCTTCTTGGTCTAACCTTCTTGTTATAACGAGCCGCGATCACCGCTTCATTGCAATATCCCGACAATGGAGGTGACCGGGCCTCATCGGCCAAATCCAACTCAACTGCTAACGCCTCACTATTGGCAATTTCACCTTGTGATAAAATGCTCTTCCCGCGCCAAGACATCATCCCTATTTCCACGGGAATCATAGATTCACAACCGTAGGCCGCCTATAAGGAGTTTCTTGGGTGGATGTCTCGAACGGCGTTGTTCGATTTCCCTGTGAGGACAAAAGGTAGTTGATCGCCCCAAGAGGTGTCAGCCTCCAACATACGTTTCTTCAAACCATCAAGGATGACCTTATTGGCGGCCTCGGCTTGCCCGTTGGATTGCGGGTGTTCCACGGAAGCAAAGTGATGTTGTATTCCGTATTCATAAATCAAGTCACGAAATCCGACTCCAGTGAACCGAGTTCGTTGTCCATACTATCTCTACTGGTGCTCCGGCGCGTAATTATATTAACTTCAACAAACCGCTGCACGCGAGCCGAGGAGATCGTTGTGAGAGGTTCGGCCTCAATCCACTTGGTGAAATAGTCTACTGCCACGATTAGCCAGCGCAGTTGCCCGGGTGCTGTCTTGAATGGCCCCAGAATGTCCATGCCCCATTTGTAAAATGGCCAGGGGGCCGTGATGGAATGAAGCTCGGCTGGGGGCGCCCAAATAACTCTGGCATGTTTCTGACAACTATCACATTGTCTTACAAGGGTCTTTGAATCCGCCTCCAACGTCGGCGGCATAGCACGCTCGAAGGGTTTTTCGGGCGCAGCGCCTCGATGATTGAATATTATTACACTTATTTGTATCTCTTGGTGAATAAATTTAGGAATGTTTGATTGATAAATCATGAATTTTGTTACTTAATTGGGCTTTGAGCTTTTAATTGGATTGAACTCATTTATTATGATTAAATTCCAGTTTTACAATGATTTAGTATTTTCGCCATAACTTTTGATCTAGATATCCGATTAGCCTGATTCTTCTTTCCTTTTTTAGATGATTCAGAGATCTACAATTGTTATGAAGACTTGGAAGACTGATTCGGACAACAAGATGGACGAAATTGAGCTAAAGACAGATGCATTTTTTCTGGATTTTTATTTTGCCCGAATTTTGTAATAAAAGACCAATCTTTAGAGATTTCCTATTTATTAGAGGTTTCCTATTATTAGGGGATTCCTATTTTTGTTTAGTCATCTCTCCTATATAAGGAGGATTAGATGGTGGCTACAAACACATTCTCAATATTATATATTCTTCTTCATCTTTTATTCTCGCGTTTTTCCTAGCCATGCTTGGCTAAGCTTTTGTGGTTGACCCATGGATCGGGAATTCGCGTGAATCCGGAGGCCGAGGCGCTTGCCATAACGTAATTCGTTTCGTTTATTTTAATCGGATCCGATTATGATTTCGGTTTTCGTCTAGTCGAGGGCATATTTGGACAAATGCGAGAGATTTCGGTTTGTCTAGAATCAATCACGAAGTTTGGTTATTATCTTTTTGTCCGATTGAAGGTTATGGAATCCCAATTTCTGGTTAATCGTTTGTTTATCTAATTAATCTCATTTTCTTATTTTCTATTTTATCTTTGCTTCATTTAAATTACATTTCTATTTTAGTTTATTAATTTAAAAATAAAAAACCAATCCCCCCTTGTTTTCATTTCATTTGCATTTATGACTTAGATTACTTAGGATTCAATAAAAGGCTCCTCGAAAGAGAACGATCCTAGGTTTGCTTATACGCAATCCTTGGTTAATTGTTGATTGTGGACCCCAAGGCTAACGATAAAATGTCTTCATCGGCGCCTTAGCCCCATATAGTCGACCATTGGCCCTATGAATCTCGGCCAGACATACCCCGCCATTTGGGTTCAAACATCTCAAGCGTAGGAGAATGTAATCCTTTTCGGTAAGTTGATCCTCCACCATTGTGTACATGGCCGCGTCACGAATCAACATTTTTGCTTCCATTGCATCGTGCGGGATGAGTCCACGTTCAAGGTAGTCTTCATCGGCTTTTTCCGCCGATTCGACCGAAATAGCCATCATGCATACCGGATCTTCAAGATTTTGCTTGACAAACCGTGCGATGACAATCACTCGCTTAGTGCTTGCCAATTTTGATAAAATGTCGGCTCTTGCGTTTTCTCCTGGGAATGTGAGTAACGGTTGCTTCATCGAAACGACATCAATTCTTTGCCTTTAGGAGATGCTTGGCCATTAGCGGGCCTTTAGCTTTGTACACGTACCCTCGATCCGAGCCGCCACAAGCCGGAGTCGGTGAAAACCTAACTCTTGTGGCCTCATTTTCCTTGGCTTGAAGAAGCCCTGGCTCAAGGCCTCGTATTACGCAGCTGTGTTCGAAGTTGGGAAGTTGAGATGCAACGAATGCTCACCTGTAACCCTCTCGGACAATCAATGTTGATTCCCGCCTCCACTTCGTGTTCGACGATCGTCGATCATATCGCTATTCCATTCGCACTCGCGGTGTCTCGTCGGACTTAGCTTCGGGGCGAGTCATGAAGTCTGGCCAACGCACCGTGACTTGATTGCATGGCGAGCCAGAGGTGATGTCGAACTCGGAGAGTTCTATCGCCCATTAGTCATCCTCCGCTAGGTCCGGCTTATGTAAGACTTGTCGAATTGGCCGGCTTGTTCTAACAACGATATGGCGACCCCGGAAATAAGGTCTTAACCGACGGCCGCACAAGGTAAGCGAATGCCACTTTTTCTAGCTTCGGTATCGGATCTCGGCATTCTCGCAGGTTCTCGTCGACAAAATATACAGAATTTGTCCGTGTTCCGCCTCTCTTACTAAGGCCGCGCTGATCGCTTCCTCGCCGATCGACAAGTAAAGGAAAAGACTCTCGCCAGCCGAGGTTTCGAGAGGACTGGAGGATTGGCCGACATTGCTTTATGTCTTCAAATGCGTCATCGCACTTTGAATTCCATTCCACCGATGCCCTCCTTCTTTAAGAGCCTCGAACACGGGTAAAGCCTTCTCCGCTGATTTTGGCAAAAACCTAGTTGTGGCGCCAATCTTCCTAGGTTAACTGTTGACTTCTTTTTATTACTCGAGCCTTCATCTCCATCACCGCCCTACATTTGTCCGGTTGGCCTCAATGCCCCGGTTAGTCAAAGCATGAAACCCGTGGAACTTCCCAATGGGACGCCAAAAGCACATTTGGCCTGTTCGCATGATTCTAGAGGTTCCGAGCTGGCGAATGTCCTCCTGTGTCTTGTATATGACGTTGCCGATCCAAGGTTTTGACGATCATGTCATCTATATACACTTCCACATTGCGGCCAACTGGTTTGCAAAGACCTTATTCATCATCCTTTGATATGTAGCTCCCGTATTCTTCAATCCGAAAGGCATGACATTATAGCAATAGTTAGCTCTTTCAGTAATGAAGGCCGTTTTTTCCCGATCCTCCGGGTACATCGCTACCGATTATATCCCGAGTACGCGTCCATAAAGGATAGGAGCCGGAATCCTGAGGCGTTGTCGACCCGCCTGGTCGATGTTTGGCATTGGGTAGGAGTCCTTCGGGCATACCTTGTTCAAGTTCTTGTAATCGGTGACACACTCTCCACTTCCCATTTGGCTTTTTACCATCACCACATTTGATAACCAAGTTGTATATCGTATTTCCGAATAAATCCCGCAACAAGCAATTCTTGGATGTGAATTTCCAAAATGTTTCCTTTTTTCTCATCCGTGGTTCCTCTTTCTCTGCGACATCGGGAATGAGCCCGGATAGACTTCTAACTTGTGACAACAAAATTTTGGGTCTATTCGTGTACCCGAGATGAATCCCTGTGCGAAGACATCCATTTGTTTTCCTTCGGGGAATCCCTCCAACCGACTTCTAAGTTCTAAGATAGGTGTTTGCCAATCTTAGTGGTCACTGGAGAGGGTCTCCATCACCAAGATCTTCCAGTCTACCCGCCGTGCTCGGGCGAGCCTCATCGTCTGGATGTCTAATTCCACAAGATTAACTTCTTCGTCTGGAGAATCCCGTCCGAATGGTCCAGATAAATGATTCTTTGGGGCCGCGATGAAGATCCGCCTCCCCCAATTCTGACGGTTTCAAAATAGCACTGTCGAGATTCTCTTTGATCCCCTGGGCTACCGTGACCACGGTTCCTTGGTTGCCTATCACCTTGAGCTTTTGATGCTTTGTGGACACCAAAGATGTCCCACTTTGTGATGGTTGGCCTTCCCAATATTATGTTATAAGGTGAAACGAACTCGGCCACTATGAACCGCACTCTTTCTGACTTAAAGGCGTCTTTGACTCCAAGGGTGAACCCGAGGTCGATAAACCTTTCTGGACGAGATTGTTCTCCATTAAAACCCGATGAGGGTTGTCTTGCAAGGCTTTAAGTCGTCCCGGTCAAGCTCATTCTTTTGAACGCTTCTTACCTTAGTATGTCAGCCGAGCTACCGCATCCACAAATATCCTTGACTTCCGGCAGCTGACGACTATTCCCTAATATCACTAGCCCATCTTGATGGCCGGGGACAACGTCCTGAGGTCGTCTCTTGGAAAAACAAAGGAGGCCGTGCTACCTCAAAGTTGATGTTCCTTGAATTTAGGTCGGTCCCCGACTGACAGACTTCTCGAAGGTATTTCCTTCGCCGGCTTATAGTATCACCGCCACCGCCCATTGCTCCGCCGATTACATTGGCGCTCGAATTCCGCCACGGAAATTCGTCGCCACTGCTCAGGAGCCTTTCGTTTATCTTCCCGCTTTGAACTTTCGAGGAGGGGTCCTACGCGGTTCCGGTTCTTTCGTTTCCCACCTTTTCCTTGATGCTCTATGACGTACCGTTGAAGTTTGCCTTCCCGAACAAATCGTCTGGACAGATCCCTGAGCTCGTAACATTTGGTCGGTTGTATGACCTCGACCATCATGGAACGAGCAATATTTAGACTCAGTCTATCCCTTGATCTTCTAGAGGACGGACGAGGCCGATCGACCTTCTTCATCTCGGTCGTTGCTACCTCCTTCCAAACTTGAGATCGAGGCACCGTCGGTGGCCGAATATTTCGTTTCTTGCTCCGCCGATCAAATTTGCCACCTCGGCTCTTGCTTTCATTCCCCTTCTCCGGAATCCCTATTCCCGTTGTCGAGAAGTCTCGACCCCCGAGGAGGGAGGTTCTATCTTGGTCCCGCCTCGAATTGGGATTGTTTGCCATTCGCATCCGCTCGACGTCCAAGTACTTCTTTGAACGAGATATGAAGTCGTTGAGATTCTTTGCCCGCTCCTTTAAAAGGATTCTCGCCGGCGTGACTCTTATCGAGGCCGTCCACCAATAAGTGAACGTGTACGTCTTCGTTAAGTCCGCGCACCGCAGCACCGCATGATTGAAGCGGTCCAAGTAACTTGGAGCGAGCTCCGCCCGCCGTCCGATTTTGAGAGAGAATACCGGGATTTTGGTTGCCGCTTGCTAGTCGCGAAGTGCAACTCAAAGGCCTCGACAGTCTTCAAAGTTGTGGATCGACCCAAAGGGAAGAGTGTGAAGCCATTTCAACGCCGCCCCTTTAACGTAGCGGCGAAGATCCAGGGGCACAATTGGTTCCTTGAGACCTCTCGACCGACATGTGAACGTCAAAGTCTTCTAAATGAGTCGTCGGGTCTTGTGTGCCATCATACTTTGTCAACTCGCCCAAATTCGGCTCGTGTGGAATCTGGGCGTTACTGATCTCCTTGGAGAAAAGCTATTGTGCATTTGGGCCGACATATCTCCGTCGCCTGAAACCACTTGGGAACAGGTCTGTCACCACGGTGGTTCCTCGCCTCGAGGTCGACCTCTTCATCCCGGCTCGGTTCCTCCTATTGGCCCTCCCGTCGTCGACGGCTTCCGCCTTCCGCTGTCGGTCGCGATGAGCCGAGCTCTCGTCATCGTCGCCCTCTCTCCAAGTTTTATCTTCCTGGCCCCGCAAGGAAAGGGTGCGGGTCCGCCTTTCTCCCGCTCTTTCCGCTCGCCGATAGTGAAGGGTATGGCGCTTGTCTATGTTGTCCAATTGTCTCATTATCGCAAGCATCCCGGCTTGAAGAGATCGAAAGTCCGGCTCGGCATGCGGATGTCCCGCCTCCTCCAGTGGAATTGCGTGGTCCACGGCCTTGGTTTCGTGGAGCCGAGGACTCCGTGTCGGACGGGTTGTCCTTTTGATGTCGTTCATTGTTGGGAATCAATGGTTCTTCTCGTCGAGAAAGCCGATCTTCTCCTTCTGATGGTCTCCATCGTACCGGGTTAATCTACCGCTTCATTACGGGGTGGTTGACGCGGTGGTTGACGGTTGTCCCCGCTTGATCCGCCTCCGATTGTCTTTGGCCCAAGCACGAGTGCTTATCCTCATGGTCACGGGAATAGAAGTTTATTGATCCCCACGGCTTCGGCGCCAGCGCTGCAGTGTGAGAACCCCGGATGTCAGAGCCTATTGAAGGTCCGGTGGTTTGATATAGGATCCGTGTGCCCTTCTCGTATGCTTATGGGTCAAGCGTTCGAGGAGAGGGTATGATCACGGCACACAAGCGCGCCCGTCTCCTTCCTCTGTATATATAGAGTATACCTGGTTAGTTAGTCCCTTGGCTGCCACACCGTACGTGTCATGTGCGTGTCCGGGATCGTGTGCGCATATCCATGATCGTGGGCGCATGTCCAGGATCGTGGGTGCATGTCCAGGATCGTGGGTGCGTGTCCAAGGTCATGGTGGGTCCCGGATGGTGGGTTGCCCCGTACTTGCCAGTGAGATAATGGGCTAGACTAGGTGTAACATTTAGCTTACACTTATGTTTGACTGGAGAGGAAATTAGAGGGAAAAGAAAATAAGGAGGGAAAACTCCTAAAAATAGTATTAAAAAAAATTATTATTTCTGAAAGATTTCCTAATATCTCTCCCCCTTATTTTCCCCTCATTTTTCTCTTCATTGAAATATAACTTTAAGGCTGATGTATGAACATGAAGTATTTTAAGATAACTAATTATGGGTAAAGTAGATGACTTATTTAACTTGTAGATAGAATTAATGATCTTTAAAGCTTTAATTTGTTGGTTATTGTAAAAAAGTTAAAGTGACTTATGATTAAATAGGATTGAAAATGTCAGAAGCTACTTATGAATGGGAATGGAGGGGGAGTTTTAGATATACAAGGGGCACAACCAAAGTCAAATTAATCATTTTCGCAACGGGAATTGAAGGGAAACATGAGGTGCGCACATTTGAACACTTTGATCGAAAGCAATTAGTGGGGGTTACAATATAATGGAAGAAATTAGGTAGTACGTAAATGAAGGTTTATATGGAGATCTCATTTGTATGTCTAGTTAGTTGGGGTTGACTATTACAAGAGGACAATGGCCTTCTAATTTTGGGAGAGGATTTTCTCATGATCCATTTTCTTCTTTTCTTCTCCTCAACACATCTGGGTCATTGATTGGAAAGAGGAGAGAGATGTTAAAGTAGTATTGTGATTCATTGGACGAATATGATTTAAAGATAATAAGGGATAATGAAAAAATGATGAGGAGAGAAACTCAACCCTAATTTTATGGACAGACTCGTTGTGAGCCACATGTTTTGGGAGGTGAGAAGGTAATATAAAAAAAAACATTGAATTTCCGACCAAATTTGTTTCGGAATTTCTTCCCATGGCAAATTTTGTCAAAAATTATATAAATATATATTTGTTTCTTATACATAAATATATAAATATTTATGGATAAGAAACAAATATATATTTATAAATAATTGATTATATATAATATTGGAATAATAAAATGTCAAAGCATTCTAGGTTTCTAGCCCAACTGGTAAGGCTTCGAGCGCATGGGGATAAGGGTGTGAGTTTTAACCAATAAGGGGCCAAGAGGAGATACATTTTCAAGAAACATGGAGTAGCGACATATGGCTGGGTGAGGTTGACCGGCATGCAGCGCCAGTGCACCGGCGCCCGTGGTGACGTAGCCTCCTCAGGACATGACACATGACTTCTTTTTCTAAGAATGCCATGTGGCATTTTGAATTTTAAAAAAATTTAAAATAAATTGACGGATTTCGCGTCAAAATTTCGTCGGAAGTTAATTTGTCACCACGGAATAAATTTCGTCGGAAATATGTTTCCGTACCAAATTTTGTTACAAACTCTAAATTCTATTAGAAATTCAATGTTTTTTTTAAGTGTAACACGTATAATTGAGGATTAATTAATTACAAGTGACCGTATTACAAAAGACTAATCGAATTAAACCTGGTGCATTGAATTATTCATCCAATAATTCACATGATATAGTAAGCAACAGAAACGAAAGTGACTGGTATTTAATAAGAAACCAGATTAGGCATCCGGAAAGGAACATACCCGAGAAGAAACAGTTGAAAAACACATAATCGTAAATTAGGGCAAAGTTGAAAATTTATCCACATAATCATTGTGTCAACCACCTCTCTTTGGTATGTGATATTTAGTCAAACTGAACTTAGAGAGGTGAATTTTAGATACTGAAGAGAGTACGTACAATCCACAATATCTGAGGAAATCGTCCTTTGGATCATATTTTTGGTTGTCGTTGTGAACCCAAAAAAAAATTGGTTGTCGTTTCACTGGTTTCTATCAGTAGCAAACAGTCAAAACGCCCAGGGGCCAATATCGACATACAGAATAAGAAATTATTTAAACCAGACGTCGTACTATGTAGCAACAATAATATTGTGTGCAACATATATAATTTTCGTGATGTCGATGGCGACCTAATTATTGTGTTTTGTAACATATAATGGCCAAAAAAAAAAAAACAAGAAAGAAAGAAAATGAAGGAGGTGATTGGATTTAGATGCGAAGCCGTTTGAGTGTTAGAAAGGCGTTGATGAATATATTGTTAAAAAAATGAAAGAATTTGAGAGGGGCAAAGACGTAATCTCATTGAAGTAAAAAACAACACGTTTGTAAGAGGAGAATTAAAAGGGATGGGTGCGCCCCAACTTCTATATACCCGACGGATCATTCACATTCTATTGTATATTCCATCCAAGTCAATTATATAATTATAAATTAGTATTATAACAATATGTGATTTCACTTGCCTTTTTAAAGGACACACAAACCTGGTTAAGAAATAAAAAAGGGAAGGGTTTGTGTGGGGAAGATAAAGCCGGCGAAGACCGGTGGTTTGTAGACGACGAAGGCGGCGCCGAATTAATATCAAGATGTATGGTGTGTGGCAAAAAAAAAAGAAAAGAAAAATCAAGTATAGCCCGAAGTGATGAGATTAATTAATGAGATTTGGTGTGAAAAATGAAGAATGAGGGGATGATCGACAAAGTCAAAGGATCTGCCTTGAATGGGTCACGTGCGTGAGAGAGGCATACGTGTGTGTGTATGGAGAGAGAAAGGTCATGGGAGGCTAAGGTAATTTAATGTGATTAATTATGACTGAAAATGGTGGGGTTGTTAGAACTTTAGAATATGCTGAGGTAAGGGTGAGGTAATTAACACCACGAGGGGTTAGTTTCATTTAGTAACGACCATTCATTTGTCCCCATACTTTGCTTAATTACTTTTATGTTCTTATTCAAACATACGTATAAAGCTTTTGCTCTTTCAAATCTTTAATATATTACTTATTTTTAAAGTTGATTTTAGTGCTAACTATTATGCATATTTATTACCATCACTTTATTTATACTTGTTACAGACTCATATGAGGTCCGTTCAATGAACGGTCCAATAAAGAGCAATTTACGTAACATAAATATAACGGTATAATACTTGGGTTTAGAGGTATAAATGCCCATAATTCCAACCAGTAACCCAAGTAAACTCTATAAATAAGAGGTAAACCTTGGAAGTATAATATTCTCTCTCAATTACTAGTTTGTTGTCATTGTGGACACACTACCCCCTTTTGCCTAACGTCTATTCCTGCACAGTGATCTATTATGCTTTTAGGTATATGATCCATAGATACCTAAAAGAAAGTTAACCAATCCAATATCAATATACTAGTCTAACAGACTATACATCTGTCAATCTAAACAGAACAATACCCACCCATATTGAACCATGAGTCTCTATATTATATTCAAAGTCCTATTCGGCTAGCTGCTTCATCACCATCACTTTTTTTCCAAAAAAAAAAAAAACCTCATTTGTGGCTTCCATTCATATATATGCCTGGTCACTAGTCTCCAAAATTGGGTTCTTGGGGTCTGATTTTGGACTTTTTTATGTGCCATTTAGGCTGCTTTGCATAATATATATATATATACAACAGGGAAGCCATAATCAATCTCTCCATTCATAAGATCAACTTGCCAACTTGTGAAACGACCATAGTCAGCAGTGATCTGTTTCCCCAAAAATGTGGGATTTCTTGCCTCCCCCCAAAAAAAAAAAAGTAGTAAAATACAAGACTAATAATATATATTGATAATTAATTCTCAACAATTAAGTTTCATTAAAGAAAATGGTCTCACAATTTAGCAAATTATTTGATATATAATATAAGGAGGTCGTCATCAATCCAAAATAAAATTTCAGAAAGCGCAGCTGATATGCATGCATAAATATTATATATAAACGGTCGTTTATATATCAAAACAAGAACATAATGACGTAACTGTTTCATTAATTACGTACAACATGTGATCGATCATTTAATCATTCAACCGAAAGCAACAAAAAAACAAAAAGCAAATTAAAGAAGATTAGATGAGTAGTTAATGGAGATAAGTAGAACAGAGAGAGAGAGAGAGAGCATGGGGATCTCGTGCTAAGAAGAAGAAGTTTGGCCGCGTATGTGGTGTTAAACGTGTAATTTTGGAGTTATTGGTGAAATAAGCAAGAGCGATGCGACGTGAGGCATACATACATAACGCGTAATCCATTTACTGTGGAGGAGGCGGCTGGTTTGAAACTTGAAAGATCAGAAAGGTCGAAGAAGGAACATTCTAATTCTAATTTCACTTTCAGGGCTTCTAGGCTATGCTGGTTAGGTTCGTTCAATATATGACCCCTCAACCTGAAGGCGCCCCCAGATTCATCGTCCCCAACCTACTGCGACATGTCACTTTTCGTTACCCACTAACCGACACATCCTCCTTTCTCCTTCCATCTACACCACCCAATCATCTCCTTCCTCGTGCCATTTTTATTTTCCTTTATTTTTCTCCATCCACACCCTTCCTCCTACACACCACCGTCTTTTTTTACTACTGTTCACTTTCTTTATTATTTTTTATTTGATTCATGGTATAATCCTATCTCTACATCTCTATTTCCTCAAACCCTATCTCATAGATAGGACCTTATGCATTGAGTCATCTTTTTTAAATGGTATAATTAGGGCGAAAAATGTTTTCACTAATCTCAACAAGTGAATTTTTCTTGTATTTAAATTTCAATTTTCTTTTTTACTGAATTGAGCCACATTCTTGCTTAACTCGTCGCATATTATTTTAAGCTCATAGCTTGTCACTAAAATAATAAATAAATAAAAATACTAGTCCATATCATTCATTAATCAAGTGAGGAATATGATTGGGCGCCCCTGATTACGCCAAATGTTCCTAGATATTGCCCTTTTTTCTTATTTACAATTAACTTACATTAAGAAATAATGAATTTATCTCTTATCGTCTAATTTTTTTAAATAAATAAAAGAATCCTCTCCTTTCCTATGATATGATCAAAACCGGGCCAGGGCGGGAAATGATGCGAACTCGTTTGAACTCAATTTACTCTGTTTCCACCCTCAATTTTTGTTCTGCTTCTTCCTCTTCTTCTTTATCCTCCTCATCGTCTTCGTCTTCGCTGGAATCAGATGACGTCAGCTCATGGGCTCTCTGGGCCTGACCTTCCCAATTGGTTCGAGCCAACACGAACAACATGGTGATCATACATGAAGCTTGAGCAGCCATGAGACCAAGCCACAAGCCTTTAAAGTCAAACCCTGCGAAGAAACTAAGCCACAGAGCAATGGGCATTCCAACGAGATAAAAGCATCCCAAGTTGATATTCGCTCCCAATTTCGGCCTCGCCGTTCCTCTCAAAACCCCACATAAGGTTGTCTGAGGACAGTTTCCGAGCTCGCATAGTCCGATGATCGGCAACACCGCTGACGTCAAAGCAATGATCTGTCCGTCCTGTGTGAACATGGTCGCCCATACTTTTCTCACCGATATCGCAAAGAACAATGCTGAAAATCCCAGAATGAAACTGAAACATAAACCAACTATTGCCGCAATTTTGGCTCTTTTAGGGTTGTTAGCTCCCAGCTCATTACCAACCCTCGTGGATACACCAAAGCTTAAGGAAGACGGAAACACGTATATCAACGCCGTGGTTTGAATCAGAACTCCCATAGAAGCAACCGTCACCTGAGGGTTTATTAATAATCCGCATAGTAAAATCATGATCTCGTACCACCACCACTCGAGGCACACCGAAATGCAACTAGGAATTGCCAAATCCAAGAGTGTTTTCCAACCTTTGAAGCAAGCCGAGGAAATCCCAGGCCAGGTTTTACGGTATATGCCCGAAACCAAGACGTAAATGATCAAAGATCCGACGAGATTGAAATTTGTCCAAACAGAGGCTAAAGCGACTCCTCTGATTCCCAGTTGAAAAACAGAGACTAGGAGGTAATTGATGGGAATGTGGAGGATTATTGAGAGAGCGGCACAGAACGTGAGAGGTAGTGTCACGGATTGACTTCTCAAATAGATTCGAAGAGGATGAAGCAGAGATTGAGCCACCAGATCGGG
The DNA here is from genome assembly GCA_025563575.1 of Acacia pycnantha. NCBI lineage: Eukaryota > Viridiplantae > Streptophyta > Magnoliopsida > Fabales > Fabaceae > Acacia > Acacia pycnantha. Next base: position 92,687 of record JAMWYP010000285.1, read on the forward strand.
AAGAGAATACAGAATATAGGATTGAGCTTCGGCGGCGATGTCTTCCTCTTGACCACAGAGCATCAATATTTTCTTCATGTTGAACCATAGAAATGCGATGGCAATAGAAGTAGAAAGAAGCAGAATTACAGTTCTCTGCATGGCGAGGCCGAGAAGTTTGAATCTTTTAGCTCCAAAAGCTTGACCACAAATGGGTTCCATGCCCATGGTGAGGCCGGAGAGAACAGAGTAACCGGTGATGTTAGCGAAGCCAATGGCGAGAGAACCACCGGCAAGAGCAAGCTCGCCGAGACGACCGAGGAAGAGCATAGAGATCAAAGGTCGTGAATAAAGCAGAAGACCAGTGAAGACCATAGGCAAGGAAATTTCAGCTATGCAGCGAGATTCTGTGAGAATCAGAGACAGAAAGGAATCACGGGGCTTCTTAAGATTCTGGTGTTCGAATGTTGTTGGGGAATCAGGGATCATGATCTCGAACATGTCGGGGTGTTGTTGTAATTTCGGGGTGGGCACATGTTGATGGTCGTTGTGGGTGTCGCTGAAAGCAGAGGAAGGCGATGATGATGATGACCGGCACATGGTTTGGAGCAGAGAGAAGGAGAGAGTGAAATGAGATTGAGAGTTCAGAGAAAGGAAGAGGGGAGGAAGAAGGGATTTAAAGGAAGAGGGAAGTGGGAGAGAGTAGGATTTAGAGAAAAGTAGAGGGGCATTTATGGAAGAGAGAAAATGAGGGGAATGGAGGTGGAGTTGTGGTTCCATGCAACAACGAGAATGGTTGGTTGCTTTTCAAATTCAAACCGTCTTTCTATGACTGACCAATAATCAATTACTGTTGGGGCCTGCAATCTAACGACAGACATACTTCGTATATACTCAGTTTTTCTTCAATTATACAAAGTTTCTCGTAAATCAAGAAAAAAAAATCAATATAAATATAAAATTGTACATTCATATGAAAATTTTCTTTTTGCCTTGTAAATAGGACAAAATTTTTTTTCTCTCCCTATATATAGGATTAGAAGAGTATATGATTTAAGGTTAATGTGCAATTTTATTTCGGAAGTAACCATTCAGAAATGTTAGATATATGAAAGTTTTGAGGGGGATTAAAATTTCCCTTAAAGTAATCAAAATATAGCAATTTGATCCCTTACTGTTAAAAATGTTAACCGTGGATATCAATCTTTTTACCGTTGAATGTTTTTCTAACATTTATAGTAAATTCGCTTATTTTTTGACACTTTCAAAGCTTCTTGAAAGTTACCAAGGACATCTGAGTATTTACTTCTAGGCAAATTTATAACTTAACTCCCTACTTCTTATAATGCTTTTATTACTATACATTCGCATGTTATGATAATGAGAGTAATTCAAATATTTCAATCTTATGTGGTGTAAGCATCAGGAAACTAAAGTGATTAATGGATGTAATTTTACGAAATTTTTATTGGTCATGACATAAATAACATGACTCTGCACACAGATTATGAAAAAATTATTGTCGCGTAATGTGGCATTTCCAGAAACTGGAGGATATATGCAGATGGATAGGGGTGGAAATAGGTCAGGCCCCTATCAGGCGGCCTACAGCCTGGCCTGTTTAGGGCTTGGTCAGGCCTGGCCTGTTTGTTAAAAAGGTCAGGCCAATGCCTATTTAAAGGCCTAAATGTGTAAATAGGCCAGGCCTATTTTATTAAGGCCGGACCTGTAAGCCTTCAGGCCTGGCCTGTTTACACATTAAATAAATATATTTATATTTATATCATATAAATAATATAATATTTATTATTTTTCGTTCTTATATTCTACTAAAAGCTTATATTTCTATAGTTTTGATAGGCTCAAAGTATACAAAAGCCTATTTATGGCCTCAAGGCCTATAATATGAGGCCTTTTTAAAGGCCTACATTGTAAGTAAGCCTTTAAAAAGGCTTCAGGCTCGACCAGACCTTATGAAGGCTCAGGCCTGAGACTAAAAAAAGGCCTGCGTTCAGACTCAGGCCCAGGCTCAGGCTTTTTACCACCATTACAGGCTTAAGCCTATTTAGCCAAAGTCTGGCCTGGCCTGACCTATTTTCATCGCTACAGATGGATCCCTAGGTCTTTGCACATAATATTCAACCAAAAACGTTGTTTCTAATTAGCGGCGTTCAAATCTGAGTTTTCAGTCAAATTCAACTAAGATTGGGAAAGTGATTCTTTTTGAAATATCTAACGAAACAGTTATACTCACTCAAAGTTATGTTGATTTTTCAAATAATTATTTTTAAATATCATTAATGCTCATATATACGTATGGACACTTGTTGATATCAATTATGCATATAATTCTTTAATTACTAATATATTTTTAAAATTTCAATCTAACTGTTAATTAATTAATTGAATTGGCCAAAAAAATTAATTAATTAGTTCATTCATGTGCAACTATATATAAAATTATGCAATTGACTCAAGATAATAAAATTTGGCTAAAGTATACATTTATTTTTTTAAGTGTATATGGGGTGTACTTTTGGCCTCTCAACTACTTTTATAAACTATGCTTTTGGTCTTTTAATTATAATATCGTTAACATTACAAACGGAAAATATTGATATAACAAACTGAAGTGACGACGTGTGAATTGTGTATTGTGTAATTAAATACTATTATTCTTAAGTTTAAAGTATATGTAAATTAATATATATATATATATAACTTAATAAAACAACCATTATCAAGCATCAATTGTATCAAAAAATTAGTTTAATAACATAAATACATTATTTTAATAACCTAAATAGAAAAACTTCGATTTTATTCGTAATGTTTGGTTGGTTTATTTTATTTTAATACATTAACGGTGTAAAAACATAAGACTAAAAGTATGTTCTATAAAGTTAAGGAATTAAAGGCATGCCTCATATAAAACGTAAAGAACTAAAAATATACTTTAGTCATAAAATTATTTTTAAACAATATAATTTTTTCATAATTCTACATTATTTTCAAATTTTGACTTCATTGTTACTTAATTTATTTATTTGTATAATACATTTCGTTTTTGTTATTAGCGGCTTTTCTGTCGGATTTAGGAAAATTCTCACGAAAAGTTAATAAAATAAAATCGATTAAATTGATCGTGACTTGTAAAAACAGATTAACTCTTATTTTATTTATTTTTTTCAGTGGAGTAGGAGTATTGATTTTAGACCAGTCCAAGTCAAATTCAAGATCACACGCGTAAAATAGAAGAAAAGTAGCTAAAAAGGAAGTAAGAACACCCATATTTAAATTGTGGTTTTTTTTTTTTTTTGAGTAGATATCATATATTATATTATATTTCTTGATTTAACGCAATTGGAGGCGAGAGACAAATCAAGGGTTGGGAGGCTGCCCCACCCAGAAAAACGGTGGATATTGACTCACTCCATTTAAAACTTTTTGTCCATTATTCCTTAATGAAATTAAAAAATAATAATGTGAACCCAAAGAGCATGTCGGCATATCCCTTAAAAATCCTACTCCATCACCATTCAAATTCTGCCATTTTTCCCACTCCCAACTGTGCCGTCTTCCTCCTAATTAGTAAACACCAAACACGAAAACAATGTGCATTCAACTTCTTAACCTTATAACAAACCATAGCGTAGTGACATATCAGGAATATTCCGATGAACCAAAAAGGTTGTGTTTTCTTTTATCATACTTGTAACTTTTTGCCATTATTATACACCCATATTACAACATTAAAATGATGTAGGTCACATTTGAAGAAGTTTTAAGGGAAGAATTTGATGTAGGTCACATATATCTTAGCTCTATTGAGTTTATATATAGGAAATTGCAAAACTGTGAATCCGAGATGTAACTTTTGTTTTGTTTTTTTTTTTTATATGAAATTTTTAGGAAAGGGGTTTAGCTCACCCACAATCTAAGGGCAGGGCGCTTGGAGCCCATTCCACAGGGCATACTGGTCAGAGAGTACACATGCCTCCACCTCTGCCAGCGTTTACACTGCTTCCTAGGCCCCTAGGATGCCTCCCCCAGCGCCTTTGACCAACTCAGGGATCGAACCCCTTCCCTTGAGGTGAGGAAGTCCGAACCCTTCGCCAGTTGAACCCAAGGACGAGGGGTTAACTTTTGTTTTGTCATAGTATCATTTGTTTGAATTCGGGCTAGCTGCTACCTAATTGACATTTATACCAAAAGTCCAGACTGTAAGGTAAAATTAAACTCCGTCCTAACATAGTAACATATATATATACGAGGTTGGATCGATGAATATTAGACCGCGCAAGAGAAGAAACAAGGCCAAAATGAGGCAGATTGTTTCGATCTTCTTGTCCTTGACCCAAACCCTAATTTCTTATTTTGTCGCATTGTAAAGTCTTAATTAATACATACATAAGCTTCCAAATTACTAATCGGTGATTTTAAACTAGTAACCTCTGCCGTAAGAGTACAAGTTAAGCCACCCTCATCGTCAATGCCCGTGACATTAATCTCACCGGACGCATAGTGTTTTTATCAAATTTAAAAACTTAGGGTTTTTCTCATCTATTTGCAATACTTTACATACATATCATATATTATCTTTATCGCACTCTCGTTGAACATTGTTACATTTATATGATGCTAATCACGTTGATCCATATATAGTCAAGCAGTAAATCTAAACCCAAGCGAAAAATGAATATTTTAATAACAAGAGAGTTTAGTCTGAATGATTTAATGAATGCGTGTGGCAATCATTGAAGCAAAAAAATGCGTCTTGTTTTAAAAATGTTGTTGATAGATTAGAATAGAGAGTTTGAGCCGTTCACTGCTCAGTGTCGTGAACAGGGGGATTGATTGGAAACCCTAAAAACTTTGATCCTGTGAAGCGGCTCGTGTGAGTGAGGAAGAGTCGTCGATCGCCTTAATTATCAACGTTGGAGGGTTTGATAAAGAAAAGGGAAAATATAATTGCGAATTAAGTATGTACTCATTAAAACTTGTCGGCTTAGTTATTGTTAGACTTTTACACCTTCCTACCTTATAGAATGATTTTCAAAAAAAAAAAAAATACTCATTCAGTTTTAAATATAATTAAAATAGAATTGACTTTTTTTTAGATTAAAAAAACTAAATAAATTACTTAATCATATCATACGTTATGTACCTGAAATTATATACCATTTTATTAGTCAAATTAATTGGTGTGGAGAAAAATTAAAATAATTTAAGATAATTTAATTTTCTTCCTTAACCTCTAAAAAAAATCAACTATATTCTATATTTAGGACTAAAAGGAGTAAGACTTATTTAGAAAGTTGGTTTTGATTTTAAATTAAATATAAGATATATTTTTTATACCTGTTAGTTCCCCCCCTAATTTACTTAGTCTATTGATGAGAGAAGATAGATCGTAGGAAGAAATTAAGGAATATGATCAAAATACATATTATATTAACTAATTTAACTAATTTTTTTAATATAAGATAAATGTATTTTATATTAAACATACGAATAGTCCTTAAAAAAAACATTTACTGTACTGGTCAAAGGAGAGTGGGAAAGGGCGGTGAGAAGAATGACAAATGGCTATATATAAAGCAACCATCGTATACGACTCTTGTTTGTCCCGAACACTGTCTTCCTCTTCGACACTATCCTCAAAAACGTATCATTTCCACACGGACGCTACAAAATATAATTCAAAGTACAAATTTGTGTCTTGTTATGCGACACCACTTTGGTCTTACCACATGGACACGTGTTGATGATCAGCCGTCTTAATTACCCACCGTCGATCTCCAGAATATTCCCTTTATTTTTAATTAATTCCTTTTTCATATCCATTCGTTCAATCACTTTTTGGGGTGGCCCTTTCTCTGTTTTGTTGCCAGTCCTATGTGGTGGAAACCCTAACAGTATCACGAAATTGAAGATGCGATACCCCATTAGTTAATTAATTAATGTCTGCTCTTTATACACGTACAATTGCTTGGTTCTATGTATTTGTCCCAATTGTGACTCTGTTCAACGGAATATAGAGAGCAAAATGATGCGTGTTGGGTGTGTTGCGTTAGTTTTGTACTCACCTTCAACAACTCTTCCCCTTATGCTTATGATTTGGGTTAAGGCCGGAAAGTTTTCACATATGATCAACTAGGTATACTTAGAAGTTTTTGTTAGATACCTCTTGTCCTTGGTTCAACTGGCAAAAGGGTCGGACACTCTCACCAAAGGGAGGGGTTCGATCCTGGACCAAAACGCCCTGCCCTTGGACTATGGGTGAGCCCGACCCCTTTCCTAAAATTTCGGTATAAAAAAAAAGAAGAAGTTTTTGTTAGATCAATGTTGTCCAATAAATATTTTAAAAAACGAAATAATGTTAACCCTCACTGTTAAAAATGTTAAAGGTATAATGTTAACACTTTTACCTGTTAACACATTTATGACAAATTTTCAAGATAAGGTTGTATCTTAACCCTTATAATCTAATATTATCTTCGATTCTTAATATAATATTTAGTTTACAATGTATTACAAATTACTCCCTCCAATCTTTTTTATAAGCAACTTTTTTTCTTATTGTGCAGAACAAAATAATGGTTAAGATTAGTTAAAAATAATAAATGAGTCAAAAATGTTATGTTTCTTCCAAATATGCCACAATTTATGAAAAGAGTATTGGATATAGAGAATAAGTAGAAAATATGAGTGAGAATGAGTAATAAATGATTAAATGGAAAAAAATAGTGGTGAGTGTGGATAATTAATATAAATATATATATTTAATTGGGGTATAAAAGGAAAAAATAGTTTAAATATTGAGACATAAGAAAAGTTTCTTATATTAAGGACCAACACCAAAAGAGAGAAAGTTGCTTATAAAAAAGACCGGAAGGAGTAAATCTTATATTAAAGATCTAAGGTGGTATTAAAGTTGATATTATCATTTGTGAAAGAAAAAGTAAAGTGTGACCAACAAGCTTTTTGTTTGAAGTGGTAAAGGGCCTCACTATTGTAAGAAGGAAAATACAAATTCGAATCCTGAGAAACGCACTTATTGAAATATGTAAGAATTCGTTGCCTTTAAGCCTTGAAGGAGAAACCATTGATCAAAATAAAAAAGGAAAAAGTAAAAGTAAAGTGAAACACATTCATGTTGGGCTTGGTGTGTTAGTTAATTAAAGAGTGTCAAAAGTTGACGCATATGCACGTTGATGATTCAAAGCTCTTAAGGATGCCAAGTCTATAGATTGGCCACTTAAGTTGGCAAAAAGTAACGATAGTCATGGCTTGAAATGAGCCTAGGCCTCAAAAAGTTCCCTGATTAGTGCTCCACATATATGCACAATTTCACTCCTGGAAGTTTCACCCTGTCGCGACCCCTTTTTTAATTAATTGGGAAACGATGACCAAGGGGGGGAAAACCGTTGCTGGTGTGAAAGCACAGCTGATTTCTGTCAACGTTCGACTTTGAAGAAAAGAGGCCTCTGGTATCTGAAAGTGGGAAAAATAGGCAGCAATTTTACCGAGTCAAAGTGTCGATAAATGACGACAAATTAAGGTTCTTCTAGAAACCTTACTAAGCTCTCGTACATCCATATCCTCTCATTCTTGCTTGCCCAATCACAATGGAACGACCAGGTCCTCTCTCTAGAGTTTCTTAATGGAACAGTGACTTCACAATTAGTTTTTGTACAAAAGGAAAGTTCTGGTTTTCTTAATTTCCTTTTTGTTTTCTGGATTTTCCTATTCTTGATTAAAAGTTGTTCTCTCTTGTTTTAGGCATGACGACATATTTGGATTCAAGGTTTGTTAGGGGAACAGGGGCCACGTCAGCATAAATGGAGATATTTGGCGATTGGCGGTCCAATCAGGTGAGACTTTTGGATCACTATCAGCATAACAAGGACAGGCTCAATTCCATTAAGACCGAGTCCTTGGGTTGACTTTGACACTGTATGTAGTCTTAAGTGTGAAATTTCCGGGTACACACACACTCACAGTTTGGTGATCTTTTTGTTACAGTTCCATATAGAGGGCATCTCCATGCTTATAGAATCAATATATTCTACAACTCTAATATTTATGAAAAATAATTAGAAAAGAAAGCGCGTTAAAATAATTATTTTGACTTTCAGGGACATAGAACCCCTTCTACATTGGAGGCTTCAACTGAATTGATACCTTCTACTTCAAGGATGGCCACCAATTTCGCTATGGTTGTGTGATCCAAGCGAACCCAACCAACTCGTGGTGGGGCCCACTTCGAGTTTAGCGTGTTTGCCCAGATCCAATTGGACGTTACATTGCCAATGTTTTGGACGGGGCCATACTCCTGAGTCCAAATATGTGTTCCTTAGGGCCCAAAACGGCCCTATAAAATATGGAGCCCAGCCTTGATGAATACAAAAGGTTTTATTAGTCAGGACGAAGCTCTGAATACCGGATGAGAAAAGAAAAAGAAGGTTTTATTAGTGACAACTGAAAAACATGATAGGTGGCTCAATGTGCTTTCAGCTGCAAGTTAACCACGATTCCTTCTGCTACAGCTGAGTTAATTGGATCAACACGGGGTCTGAATACCCCGGCGTATAGAAAATTTATTTTGTTATCTGATTGTATAGAAACAATTAACTATAGGCTTAGAGGGACCACCTCGTCGAAGATATGATAGATGAAGTTAGATATAAAATATATTTGAGGAGTTAATTTTAGTTTTAAAAATAAGGTATATTTTTTAATCTTTTCCTGATTTATCCAAATTGATGCTCCTTAACAATAATCAAGGAGGAGAGAGGAATGAGAGAATCAAGATGGATAGCTAGAGCCTTTTAAAAAATACATATTATATTAACTAACTCCAACTAACTTTCTTGGACTCTGTAGGAGGATACACTAAGGATGAGAGGGAGTATTTAAAGTGGCCAAACTTCACGTGCCAGAGCAAGAGCATGGCCGTGAAAACTTCCGCAATGGCAAATGTGAAAATCATGTTGATGGAAACGTTCACACCTCCCGTGGAAATATCTTGATGGGGACCAAGCAGCCCACAGGACCCCACAACCATGCGAATCTAGACAAATACATATGCATAAACCAAGTGTTAAGATCAGTAAAAACGAAAGCCAACGGCTTAATTACATCATACTCGGCAAACCAACATTTGAAAACCAGCTTGCAAGAAAAGGAATGGCCTTCCAAATTTATGAACTGTGAAAATGGAAACAAGAGCACTTGCAGCGACCAGATCATTATACTCCTCGTCGATGTGGGATGTCCCATGGATTTTTAGCCGTCTCTTGTCTAGCTTTATCGTGATGGCCACGTTCAATCAAAGGGTTTGACGAGTCAGGAAGAACGGTGGCACCAAGAATGATCATTATCGTAGAGACTCCGGCCGGCTAAGAAGTAGTTCATCCGATGCCAAAGCCAAGCAACATACGACCAACAATGAGCATCCAGATAGCTTCAGCAATACCATTGAAGATGGCGCCAGCGAGGAAGCATGGACATGGTAGTTAAAAACTCGTTTTATCATTGCGATTTTACGTTTTTACGATTTTTTTTCATCAAAACGATTTTACTAATTTTCCAAACGATTTTATTTTTTACGATTTTTTTACGTTACGATTTTACGTTTTACGATTTTTCATTCTCCTTCAATTTTCAGGTAAAATCTACGCTTTCACTATCATGAGCATGGTGATTCTTGTTCCCAACACTCCTACAGAAAAGCCATACAACGTCTGTTTTTTAAATCATTTGATGTCCTTTTTCTGGGAGACGTCTATATAAGAGACATAGTAGGTCCAGATTTACAGCATTCCAAATTTTTTAGGACGCTATATTTCTTTTTTTCCCCCCAAAATTTCAGTGTCCCAAAATTTTTAGAACACCATATTGCTTTTTTCTTTTTCTTTTTTTAAAAAAGCTGAAATAATACAAATGCGTTGCAGATAGATGTAGATAATAATACAAATGTGTTGAAGACGGAGGAAGAATCAAAACTCATTGTCCAACAAATGTGTTGCAGACAGAACTCATTAATCTGGGATTAGCTGATGCAGATAATCTGGGATTATAAATGAAGGATAAAATTAAACATTCATATGAAAATTTTCTCTCTTTGCTTTATAAATAGGACACAAAATTTCTTTTCTCTGCCTTATATGTAGGACCAAAGGGCATTATGATTTTAGGTCAAGGTGTAATTTTGTTCAGAAGCAACCACTCAAGAGCGTTAGGTATTTGGACGTTGAGGGGAGCAATTTTCCCCTAAAAATAATCAAAATGTAGCAATTTGGTCCCTTGCTGCTAAAAATGTTAACCATGAACATCATTATTTTAATAGTTATAGTTATTTTTTAACATTTATTGTGAATTCATTCATTTTTTGACACTCTCGAAGTGAAATTGCTTCTTTGAAGTTACCAAGGATGTCTAAGATGTTATATCCGAAATAAATTTGCACCTTAAATTAGGAGTTATTTTACCAATCATTATATAAATTATGCTCTTCATATATTGATAAAATTATATATACTTTTTGGATATTCCTAATACAGTATCTTATTATTTTAAATGCATATGATTTATCATACTATATATATACATATATACAAAATATTTGGTTCCACATATATATATATATAAGCAATAAAGTCTTTCTTCTCTTTCCTTCTTATGCAGTGGCACATAAAACGAAAATGACAGAACTTTCTCCTACTCTTTCCTCATGCAACAAAACATACATACATATATATATACATACACAGGGCGGATCTTTTAAATGACATAGGGGGGCCATGGCCCCCCCAAAAAAAAAAATTTGTTTAGAAATTTTTTATAAAAAATTTAATATAATGTAAAATTAAATTTTGGCCCCCTCAAATTCCCCCCCCCCTCTTTTTATATATTTGAGGCTTATAATTCAAGTTGTATTCCATGTGGGGTCTTATATGATTTATGTTAATCTTGTCATTTTTTTCTATATTTCATTCTAATTACCTGAAATTTTTAGCTTATCAGTGAAATTTACTTTTGTGTTGTATTCTTTAGTATGCTTTTACCCATTTTACACTACACCTGTAGATGAAGTTTATTGATTTTTTATTCTAAACTTCAGTCTCTTACCTTCCAATGTTGTGGTGTTCAATTATATGAAGTCTATGGTTGAATCAAAGATTCACAATCACATAAATTAAAGCCTATTGCCTTCCAATGTTTGTGGTGTATTTTTTTTATATTATTTCATTTTTTTTATTTATATTCTTTTTTTTTAATGCATATAAAACTTTCCTTTAAAAAAAATTTTCGGGGGCGCTGCCCCTAAACCCCCGAATCCCCCTACCACTATTTGGCCCCCCCAAATTTTTTTCTCAAGCTCCGCCACTGCACACTCACACACACACATGGGCAGACCCAAGTTATGCATAGGGGGGCAAGTGCCACCCCTTAAATTTGAGATGTTTAAATAAATATATATATATATAGATTAACACATATTTAAATGATTGTCCACCCTTAAATTAAATGATCACCCTTAATACATCAAGACTACACTTCGTAATTAAATAGGGGATGAATGGTTGAATGATTGTTTAGTGCCTTATATTGAAAAGGATGTATTTGATAGCATTGATAATAAGGAAATTATGATGGAATTCTAAAAAATAAGGCCTAGAATGATGATATTGTAATTATTTTCATTGAAATATAATTTTGTTATTAAAATATATGTACTTGAACATATTGAGTGCCCACCCGTCATTGTAATTTATGTAACTGCATTTCTAACAGCACTTAGCCTTACTTTTAATAATTGCCTCCCTTATCATATCATCAGTGTTCACTTCATTTCATGAATATTTTTTTGATATTTTTTTTCTTTTCTTATTTATATTCTTTTGTTTTTTAATACATTTAAAACTTTTCTTAAAAAAAAAAAAAAAAATCGGGGGCGCTATCCCCGAACCACCAAATCCCCCTACTAATGGTGCCCCCTCGGTAAATTTATGGGTCCACCCCTGTATATATATATATATGTTAGTCTTAGTTTTTCCATGTGCAGCGTTTTCCTTTTTGTTTATAAGAGCAAAATAACTTCATATTTATATATACATGAATGCAGCAACTTTTGTTTTGGTGCCTTAACTATATGCTTTCATAAATAAGATAATCACTCTTTATTATTCCTTTCTAAACCATACTACGCTGATATACGTACTAGTACATAAACCTTAAGCTAATTTGTTTTGATCCTATGGCCCTTTTATATATACTTATAAATATAAAAATTACCAAGTCAACAACATGCTTAATGTTGATCTGTTGAAGTAAATGATTTTAAAAAAACTCATGAATCTATGGCATCATATAAAAATACTCAATAGTGAAGTTTCTTTTCTTTGGTGCAATGAAAATACATGCCTTTAATGTATGTATGTATGTATATATGTATATGTAGCAGTAACCTTCTTCTCATTATTATGCAGCAACTAAATATATGTTTATATACACACACATAGTAGCGTTTTTCTTATCTCTTATATGTATAAAGTGTCATATATATATACATAACTAAACCAGACAGCAAAGTTTTCAATATATGCTATGTCTATTCTTTCCAAATGCAAAGCCACGATACATATTTGTATCAGCAACAATGTTTTTCCTATGCTAAATGACATTGAGTTTCTTTTCCTCCTCCTTTATATATACACGCATATAAGTATAGGAATCAGTGGCTATATATATATATTAAGCATTAAGCTTTAGTCTCTGTTTTAATATCCATGAACAGAGACATAACTCTATATATGCAATACAACCACGTTTTTTTTTTTCTTCTGTTTTACTTGTGCAGCTATACACACACCCATAGTCACGGCATGCATCTTATATATACTATAGATAACATGGTTTTGGTTTTTATGACAACAAACTCATGACTCTTTTCTATGGCTTAATACTCCTAAACTTACGTGGGTTTATCATGGGAACAAGAAGAAGCAAAACTTGAAGACTTACCTAGATTAGCTTTATGGTTTGTACGTGTGATGATTACTACCGTAGCTCCCAACCCCTGTTTTCAGAAACTAGATGCAGAGAAGTTGAAATAACGAAGCTCACTCTTTCCTTCTCTGCTCACGGTTTGAAGATATAAGAAGGAATGGGGAGGTGGTGTGTTGTTCGAAAAGCATGGGAGGGGTCTGGTTTGCTGATGAGAGAAGCATGGGTGTGAGCGGATCTCTCGCAGCAAAATCGTGTGGCGTCTGTTCCTGTTTCGTGTTCTGATGGAGCAAATCAAAGAAGCAGATACTGTGCAGATGGTTTAATAAATGATATAATGCTTTGGGTTTTTCAATCATGGGCCACATGTGGTGTGTACGTATGAACCTGGAGGTGGAATAGATGTTGGGCCATCAACAAAAAAAATAGTGGGTCGAGTAGCATATTTATTAGGCCTATGGAAGTGTATATGTATATAAACTTGGTGTCCCAATTAAATAAAAAGAGGGTGTGTGTTCCAAAATTATCTCTTGCACATATTTTCTTGGTTTTATTTACAAGGAATTAAATTACTAATTTTCCAAATAATTGATTTATTCATTTGGCCAAATCCCACCATTTAATTCCCATATATTATTTCTATAATTTTAGGCATAACTTATTCCTTATTTGAATCATTCTTTTTCCCAAAATAAATTAAGGGAAAATAAGCCTAAATTTTCAATAATTATCCTTGTAATTATTTTAAGCCAAAATTTTAAATTAATTTCCACATATTATTCAAACTTTAAAATCCCAAAATTTGGGATGTTACATAGCCTCGATAGACTAGGAAATTTATGTTGAACCTGTAACTCTCCCCAAGATATCTATTAGCAGATATCAAAGAGAGGATGATTGTTCCTGAGAGGTCTATAAGGAAGACTCCCAAGAATGATCAAAGAGATCACTAAGCTACACATGAATGAAAATTCGCCAAAAAGGGAGGTAGGGTGTGTGCTCAGTGTAACCATATTGTAAAAGATAATGAATAGAGAATGTGCGCCTGTTTGTTAATCTCCTATTTATAGAGATTACCTAGGATTTTGTTCTTCCATGTGTGAGTCCGCTCCACAGGCAATGTACGCCTCCACGTTCTGTGCATGTCTGCTCCACTACTTGTACTACCCAAGATTATAGGCATGATTATAGGGTGATTAGCATTTTACTTGATTATGAAGGGATTCTGTCATAAATTGCCCTTACTGGGTCACATAACACCGGACCCAATATACTGGTCCAAAACAGTACTCATAACAGTACTTATTGAGACACTATCCTCAAAAACGTCTCATTTTTACACGGACGCTACACAAATATAATTCAAAGTACAATTTTGTGTCTTGTTATGCGACACCACTATGGTACATGGACACGTGTTGATGATCAGCCGTCTTAATTCGCCAGAATATTCCCTTTATTTTTTAGGTCCTTCTTCATAAGACATAAGACATATGGAAGATAATTTTTTCCTCATTTTTTTTTCTCTATATCCCTCTTTAACCTCATATGGGTCGTCGATTAGGAAGTTAAGAGAAAAGTTAAAGTTATAATGTGACTTTTTAAATTGATTGGACGGATATGATTTAGAGATCATGAGGGATATTGAGAAAATGATGATGGGAGAAACCCAATCCTAAACATATCCATTCGTTTGAATCACTTTTTAGGGTGGCCCTTTCTCTATTTTGTTGCCAGTCCTATGTAGTGGAAACCATAACAGTATCACGAAATTGAAGATGCGATACCCAATTAATTAATGTCTGCTCCTTTATACACAATTGCTTGGTTCCATGTATTTGTCCCAATTATGACTGTGAGTCTGTTCAACGGAATATAGAGAGCAAAATGGGGCGTGTTGGGTGTGTTGAGTTAGTTTTGTACTCACTTCAACAACTCTTCCCCTTTTGATTTGGGTTAAGGCCGGAAGTTTTCACTTATTAATATATTCAGAAGCTTTTGTTAGTTCAATTTTACACTACAAGTATTAAAAAAACGAAATAATGTCAACCCTCACCATTAAAAATGTTAAAGGTCTAATGTTAACATTTTTATTACATGTTAATGTTACATTTTAGTCAAATTTTCAAGACAAATTTAGATCTTAACCCTTATATTCTAGTACTATCTCCAATTCTTAATATAATATTTAGTTTGCAGTGCATTACAAATTACTCCCTCTAGCATTTTTTATAAGCAACTTTTTTCTTATTTCTTAGAATAAAATGATAGTTAAGATTAGTTAAAAACAACAAAAATGTCATGTTTCTGCTAAATATGCTTCTATTTATTAAAAGAGCATATATAAGAGAGAGAATAATTAAAAAATATGAGCGAGAATGATTAATAAATGATTAAATGAAAGAGAATTGGTGGTGAGTGGAGATAATTAGTATATATATATATATATTTAAGGATTAAGGTGCAGATTGACTAATAAAGTGTTACGTTAGGAGTACTTGGCACAAAAATGTTTTAAGGGTATCTTAACTATCAATCAATAATTAAAAATGAGCATAAGTACCAAATAACAATTAAAAATAGAAACTATCAAAATTACGTTAAAATATGAGTGTAACGACTGTTTGTGTCAATTGAATCCTGGATGTGAGAGTGTTGAAGAGATTTGATTTTCAAAGGTTAATAATCACGAGACTTGATGGCTCCCTCTGGTTTTGTCATTCGGCTGATTGCGTCCACAACTTATGTGCTTTTTTTGTTGGGATCAGACAATTTCTACTTCAGAACTTCGTAAAGACCCATACGGGTGGAGGAGTACAGGCATTGGCGGAGGACGGTGGTGGAGACATCGGAGAAAATAACGGTTATGTCTTCTTGTTGGATAAGACAAACACCAACGGAGATGAAACCCACGCGAGCGAGCGTCGTGGCAGTGGTTGCTACTGCCTGTGGCATCGAAGGGACGGAACCAGGGTGCAAGGTGAGTGCTGGTCGGAAGCTATGGACTGCTGGATTTGGTTTCAGTGAGTGATTCTCGCCCTGAAGCTGCAGACGGACTTTGATGAGTTCAAGAGGGTGAATGGAATACCCAGCAACAATGGAAGCTTTGGAGATGCCGACGTCGCTGACACTTTGACCGTCAATGGAAGATAAAAACGAGAGGGAGACATTAAGACGGTGACGGGGTAGTTTAACAACATTGTGTTTTTTTCATTTTTTAATTGTTGATTGATAGTTAAGGTACTCTTAAAATATTTTTTTTGTCGAGTGCTCCTAGCGTAACACTTTGTTGCCCAATCTACACTTTAATCCTATATTTAAGAGGGGTAGAAAAAGAAAAAGAAAAAGAAAATTAAATTTTGATACACAAGAAAAATGTTGTTTATATTAAGGACCAACCCTAAAAAAAGAGAAAATTGCTTATAAAAAAGATTAGAGGGAGTAAATATTATATTAAGGATTTAACGTGATATTAAAGTTGATATTGTCATTTGTGAAAGAAAAAGTAAAGTGTGACCAACAAGCTGAAAAAATTGACCCGTGGCATTTGAAAGTGGGAAAAATAGGAAGCAATTTTACCGAAACACATTGGACAAATTTTACCAAAATAGCGATAAAGCGTCGGTACCAATCGACGCGCGACGGCGCCAGAAAACGCGACGCCTCGACAGAGGCGTCAGTCAATCCGACGCCGCGTCGACGGAGGCGTCGCTGACCGACGCCTCCTCCCCACCCCTTTTTTTTCTCTTCTGCACCCCCAAACACGTCCCCATCCCCCCAAAACACACACACAGCCCCTGTGGCCCCCACCCCACCCCCCACCCCTGTGGCCCCCACGCCTTCCTCCTCCTCATATACACACGTCCCCCAAAAAAATTAATAATTATGTTTAAATTTATAAATAATATTTAAAATTATAAATAATAATTCTAATTAATAATAAATTATAAAAACAGTAATTAATAATTTTAATTAATAATTAGTGAATTAATAAAAATATTTTATGAAATATGTTCTATATATTATTTAGAGTAAACAACTTCTTAAAATGCGATAAAAACACGGATTTTTGTCCTAACAAACAAAGCGTCTTATTCGCCCTTTTTATTTAGAAATTTGTGAGGATTAAAATGTCACCAACGACCCTTATTCGTCCTTTTATGGATTAAAAGGACCTCTTTTTTGTCGGGACCAAAATGGGGTCCATAAAAGGACGAATAAAGGTCGATTGGTGGACATTTTTATCCCTCACAAATTTCTAAATAAAAAGGACGAATAAGGATCGCTTTGTTTGTTAGGGACTAAAGTGGGGTCCGTATTTTTATCGTGGATCGAAAAGTGTTTACTCTAAATAATAATATACAACATATTTCACAAAATATTTTTATTAATTCACTAATTATTAATTAAAATTATTATTTACTCTTTTTATAATTTATTATTAATTAGAATTATTATTTATAATTTAAAATATTATTTATAAATTTAAACATAGTTATTAAATTATTTTGGGGGGGGGACGTGTGTGTATATGGGAGGGGGAGGGGTCCAGGGCTGTGTGTGTGTGTTTTGGGGGGCTGACGTGTTTGGGGCAAAAAAAAAAAAGGGGGGAAGAGGCGTCGATCAATCGACGCCTCTTGCCGAGGTGGCGTCGATTGACCGACGCCTCCGTCGAGGCGCGCTGACGACGTCGCCGAGGCGCGCCAATCGACGCTTTGACCGCTTTATTTTGGGAAAATGTTTGAACAAAGGCTCGTTTAGGTATATTTTTGTTAAAAGTTGCTACTTTGGTGCTTTCCCAATTTTACCGAGACAAGTTGTGGATAAATGACAACAAATAAGGTTCTTCTAGAAACCTTCCTAACCACTCATATATCCATATCCTCTCATTCTCGCTCGCCCAATCACAATTTAACGACCAGGTCCTCTCTCCCCAGTTCCTTAATACTCCAACAGTGAAATGAATCTCGATCCGTCCCAAAGCAAGCGTGCGATGACCGTTGCCATTATTGGTCACTTCAATGGAACAGTGACTTCATAATTAGTTTTCGTAAAAAAGGAAAATTCTGGTTTCTTAATTTTCCTTTTGTTTTCTGGATTTTCCTATTCCTGATTATTAGTTGTTCTCTCTTGTTTTAGGCACGAGGACATATTTGGATTCAAGGTTTGTTAGGGGAACAGTAGCCACGTCAGCATAAATATAGATATTTGGCGATTGGCGGTCCAATCAGGTGAGACTTTTGGAACACTATCAGCATAACAAGGACAAGCTCCATTCCATTACGACCGAGTCCTTGGGTTCACTTTGCCATATATACCACTCTGGTTCTATTTATAAGTTTAGTTTGATCAAAAAAATTTGGTCATATTTATAAGTCAAGTTTCATGTAATAAATGAGATTGTGACAATTTTACCTATATTAATTATACACATAAAGATAGAGAGAAAAGAAACAATTGAAAAATATCCAATAATAAATGAGGGCAAAATTGAAAACTTACCCCTATAATCATTGTGTCAACTACCTTTCCTTGATATGTGAGATTTGGTCAAACTTGACTTATAAATAGGACCAGAGTGATACTCATTCTTGGAATAAAATATCAACTAACAATTCTCACAAACTAAAAAAATGGTTGAAGTCAATAAACTTGTCTTAAAATTTAAATAATTTCTGATATTACTCCTACTAATTGCAATAAACTCGAATGTCATATTAATTATTACTCTCATCCAATACCCTTATTAATTAGGGGCATATATGAAAAAAATAATTAATATTATTTGGGAACAAGTAAGTGTCTTATAAAAAGGATCAACTACACTTATTAATTGGTATCTTATAATAAAGACTAGAAAGAATAGTCTTTAAGTGTGAAATTTCCGGATACATACACTCACAAAGTTTAGTGATGCTTTTGTTACCGTTCCATACATAGAGGGCATCTCCATGTTTATAGAATCAATATATTCTACAACTCTCACCTTCTTGAGCTCCACATTCACTAGCTTAAGAGCTAAGGCATTCGGAGGTCCTTATCGAACTAAAGAACAAAAATCTATTTATGAAAAATAATTAGAATAGAAAGCGCGCAAAAACTTGGTAGCGACTTCGGCAAGTGCACTGGTCGTTACAAGTAATAAAATAGTGAGAAAGAGATCGTCCCACGAGGAATAGTATTACAGCCACTAATTAGTTATTTCAGCTTTAGTTGGATGAAATAGAGTAATAGGGGTGAATTGTAACTAAAAGGTTTTAAATAATTAAATAAAAATAAGAATCAAGAATTTCAAGAACGTTTTAGAAAAGATGATTAATAGAGAAAACGCAGCTAGGGCATAGAATTCCCTATGTTCCTCTAAGTATTCGAATTAAATCCCTAATTGACTGTTATTCCCATAACTGACGATCAATTCTCTAATATTTAACTAAGTCACAATGTCTTGATGCTACCTTAGTCGTTATCTTTAAAAATAACCTAATGTCTCAAGATTATTTAGAAAGATTATGTAAAAGGAATTATAAGATCACATAAATTTGTAAGCCTATGTCTAGGTCATGCAATTTTATGATGAATTAAAGGTTTTGGTTAAGTGCACCAACATCTCTATTGTCATGCACTAACCTATGGGCAATCTAAAAGGTGATCAGTCTTTTGAGAAGGCTTTAAGTAAATATAACTCATTCAATATGGTAAATAACATTCAATAGAGAATTTCAAATAAATACTCAAATTAACATAGGGTTCATCCTTGAACTAACTACTAAAGGAAATTAGCCAAGCATGGCTAGGTTAACAAAATAAAAGAAGAGATGAAAACCAAAATACTCCTGCGTCATCCGAATTCGTCCTCTTGCGCCTCTCCTCTAAATTCTCGTTTGCGGCATCTGTTGTGTTCTAATTGCGCGTCTTGAATTTCTTTTTATTCCGTCTCCTGCTTCGTTCGTTCCGTCCTTTCTCGTTCGCCTCTGCGTCTTGCGTTCTCGCTGTGCGTCCGAATTAATCCTCCGCGTCTATCTCTCGTTCGTGCTTATTCTAATATATATATAGGTCTTGTGCGTTTTTTTCTTCCCCTGTACGTGATCTCCTTCTTCAATTGGATAAAGGATATATTATATCCTTTTCATTCTTTATTCAACGTGTGGGCCCACGTCTCAATCTTTATCTCCTGCACAATGTATATATATATATTAATAGATAGATGTCAATATGTATATTACTTTGCTTAATATATATATATTTTATTCCTTTTATTTTTTCCTTCTTAGATCACATCATATCTCTTGCACAAATCAGTAGGATATCAATAGATTTTCTGTTATAATATATTGTTATCCTATATTTAATTAAAAGATAGATAAGTACATAAAGATAATTAAATAAGTACAAAATATTCATAAATTCAATTCAATATATCCCAGAATCTATCCTTATTTAATTATAAAATATATACTTATCACACGTTAGAATAATTATTTTGACTTTCAGGCACAAATAACCCCTTCTACATCTGAGGCTTCACTTAATTGAGACCTTCAACTTCAAGGATGGCCACCAATTTCGCCATGGTTGTGTGATCCAAGCGAACCCAACCAACTCTTGGTGGGGCCCACTTAAAATTTAGACGTCTTTGCCCAGATCCAATGGGCCGTTACATTGCCAATGTTTTGGACTGGGCCATACTCCTAAGTCCAAATATGTGTTCTTTCAGGCCCAAAACGGCCCTATAAAATATGGAGCCCAGCCTTGATGAATCAGAGGAAACAAAGTGACAACTGAAAAACATGATAGGTGGCTCAATGTGCTTTCAGGCCTACGGCCCTATAAAATTGGTGTGCAGCTTAGGAGCGACGGTGAAGTGTAATCTTTATGGGTTCTCAGCAACTTCACATCCATGCTAGAGACTTTGTTTGAACATGGGACCTATGTGGTCTTAAGTGAGTCCAGTTAAAGAGCCAAATTTAGCACTCGGTGTTCATAGCCCACTTGAGCAATATAACACATGCCCAATAACCCAGCTTCACTCATAACATCATCGAACTCACGACCACAAGCTTTCATCAGGCTAACGTCTACGAACACTTTGCATCACGTCTGTAGGTGGTCGTGCCCGGATATCCATGTGAATTAAAACCCAATGCTCAAGTCATCCCTGGTCTCTACAACCAGAGGTCATTTTCCCCATTATAGGATCAAAGAAATCTCCTGAAATGAGGCACAAATAAAACATGATACCCAGCTCAATATTCCTTTTATGCAAGAGAATTGCCAAACTCAATACATAATTGTAAAATAAGAACAAAGCCTAGAGGCCTCCCTTTCCAATAACTCTGCCGCAAGTGAGTGTCATAAAAAATGACACTACATTTAGCTCTTAAGATTGTTGGCGGTAGCTTCTAGATTGTCACGCAACTTAATGGATCTTCTAGCTCTTCTTAGTACTATGTAGATCCTATTAGTGGCAACGCCTACAAATGACCGAGTTGATTTGAGTCGTACTTGAGAATACTGTCTATAATATCTATTTCGTAACTACCGGTAGATAGGAAGTGGCACTACCCAAGATTAAACAAATTCTTTCTGTGAAATAGGGTGAGCAGAACTACACAAGATAATAGAGCTCAGAAGGTATAAAAATATGCCAGTGGAGGAAGAAAAGTGCTCAAGAGCTCCGTTCTTCACTGACTTAAAGCACCTTATATAGGCTTCTAAAAACTGAACATTGGACAACCTTTTAAACATAAGTACATGTACATGTGCATTAAAACTATATTTTGTACAAGTATAAACTTAAATTCCTATACATGCATCAGTATTAACTAAATGTTGTATTGTCCCTTCTTATTTTTGCGTGCTCCCTCTGCCTACATGTTACAAGAATATCACTATTTGATTTTCATTTTTGTTTTCCAAACATCAGATTTATGCAAATCCTTATTCAAGTCTTCCTCATTGAACCCAATGCTTTGATCATACGATGCCCGGCCTGTGCTTTCTCTATTCAGTCAATGTTAGCAATTAATGCTCATACCAAGTATGGAAGGTTTAAAAATTGTTTTGGGAGACCATGATGATGGAGGGAAATCCACAACAAAAAATGAGGTTTACAAGGAGGTCTTTTGGAATGTAGATGTAATGTCGTAAGGTGTTGTTCCTCTTCTGATTGAACTTCTTATATGACGTATTTGTGTTTGTTTATTTACATTAAGCCAAACTATTGTTTATGTTAGTTTTTTCCTTTTTCAAGTAAAGTACGCGGACTGGTGGGCTTTAAACTTTGCAATAGCTCAACTTCGGAAGAGGATGACAGACTAAGAGTAACAGATCTTATATTCGCAATGGCAACTGGGATCTTAGTGCGATTAGTTCAAGGATAAACAATGAGGAAAGAGAGCTGATCCTGAGCATTCCTATTTCCTCCTCTGGCCGAGATGGCTGTGCTGTCTGGGTGGTACCTAATGATGGTCGATACACGGTCAGATCTGATTACTCGGTTGCTAGAGGCTGTGTGGAGCAGGAGACGATCAGAGATCCGGGTATGTCCTTCTCAGTCCCTAGGGTCCTGTGGCAAAATATTTGGAAGGTGGTGGCCCCCCCTAAGATTTTGCACTTTTTGTGGAGATTGGGTGTAGGAGCTATTGCAACCAAGGAGGCTCTGTTTAGAAGAAAATGTGGGCAGAACCCCTTATGCCCTATCTGTTTGGCTGAACCGGAGACTATTGAACACTTGCTTTTCTTGTACCCATGGACTAGGTTTTGTTTGTTTGGTTGCCCTTTAGGGATCAAATTTAGTAAATGGGGTATGAAAAGGTGTGAGGAGTGGCTTTGTGATATGCTGGTTGGGGATGATTTGCTGGGAAATTATGAGAAATCATTGTTTGCAACAATTTGTTGGTGGATATGGAAGAAACGCGTTGTGAGTGAGTATTCTCTAGTATTTGGCCTGATGTAAAGGCAGTCGTGCGTTGGGTTAATGTACAGGTTGAGGAGTTTTGGGGTGCAAAGAAGCATGAAGAGAAGGTTTCCAAGAGGGTATTTGTAGTAGGCCTGATCCGTCATGTAAAGTGGGTGGCAGTGTGGCACCACCGCTGGGAGTGATCAAAATTAATATAGATAGGGCTTTTCAAGCAGATTCTGGCAAGGCAGGCATAGGCGGAGTGATTTGCAGGAACTCTGTGGGTGAGTTTTTAGGAGGGATGGGAAAGTCAGTGGTTGCAGATTCTCCGTTTATGGCTGAATGCCTAGCATTAGAGGAGATTGTGGGGATTAGAGGTAAATTCCCTGATGCTTGTATTATATATGAAACTGATTGTGAATCTATGTATAAACTGATAGATAATAAATCCCTTGCCGGATGTGAGTGGCGCTATTGGGATGTGCTGAGGGAGTGTTAGAATATAATCCTAATGTAATATTTGTATATTGTGCGTAGTGTATTCTATTGTAACAGAATATATTCTCCCCTGTACACGCGTCCATATTTTAGAGGTTCTGTTATGATTTCTGTATCTGGAATAATCCTCCAATGATATTCTAGAATAGTGTATCAGTGATTATAAATATATCCATGTGCCAGAGCTATTGCACTGAGCCTTTCAATCATATATTCAATATATTTCAGTAATTCTCACTTGGTATCAGAGCGTCAGGATGTCCGGAACTACCACAACCGCGGATTCGGTGACCTCGCGCCGTGAAGTCATACTCTCTATTTAGCTCTTCGAGTCGTTGCGGCTATCAAGTTGGATCATTGTAACTTCCTTGTCCTGGGAATCGATTGTCCTTCCACTCATCGAAGGCAATCGTCTTGAAGGCCACATCAATGGCTTCACCGTGCGCTGCGAAGGTCATCGCCGGTGACACAGCGGCAAGCCAAATCCACTTATCGTGGCTGGTTTCTTTGTTGATCGTCTTCTAGTAGGATGGTTAAGAAACACTATGACCCAAGAGATTGGAGCTCGGCTCCTCCATTGCAAAAGTGTCGAGGATCGTGGCACGAAGCTTGTGAGCTTACCGGTGCATCTACCAAGGCTAGAGTCATGGTCATCAAGAATGACCTCCACAATACAAGAAAAACTCACGACAATGACAGAGTACTTGAACAAAATGAAAACTCTCTCCGACGAGCTCACTCTCGCCGCGCGCCCTGTTGCTATCGACGATCTCATTTCGCACACGTTGAATGGGCTCGACTCGGACTATAATGCAATCGTTGTTAAGCTAGTGGACCAACCCGATCTGTCATGGGTCGAAGCTCAGGCTTCTCTTCTGTCGTTTGAATCACGTTTAAGCCGGCTAAACCATTTTTCGAGCTGAGCATCCAACCTCGTCAACATCGCTCATCACGGCGATGACTCTCAAGACACCAGCAACACTCAAGGTTGGAAACCCAATTCTCAACACTCTCGGGGCAGAGGCAATCGAGGAAATCGAGGCGGTGGCCGTTTTGGAGGAAACGGTGGTCGCTCACATGGTGGTCGTGGTGGTCGCCAGGGAGGAAATGGCCGACCATTCTGTTTTCACTGCCAAAGACCTGGGCATACTTTTGCAACCTGTTACTATCGTGATGAAAATTCTAATTTCGAGAAACAAATTACTGGTGTTGGATCTGTTGCTATCCCTTGCCGAAAATCTGACTCTAAATTGCTTCTTCGCAATGTCTTATATGTTCCCTCAGCAACCAGAAATCTAATGAGTGTCAATCGATTGATAAATGATAATTCTATATATGTCTGTTTTTCTGATCATGGCTGTGATGTGAAGGATTTGAAGACAGGCCAAATTCTACTCAGGGGCACCCCAAGGCACGGCATGTACCCCATCACAGCGATGGCAAGAAAGGTTGATGGAAAACCTCAAGCACTACTGGCAGAATGTGATTCACCCAGTGATTTTCGTCGGTGGCATCACACTTTTGGGCATCCAAGTGCCAAAATCCTGAAACAAATTTTACTTAAATGTAATAAAAAAGCACTGAGTACACTTGTTATTGACAATTCTGTTTGTGAAGCATGTCAGTTGGGAAAATCGAAATATTTACCTTTTTCTGTCTCCAGTTCTCACTCTAAATCTCCTCTTGAGTTGATTCACACTGACCTCTGGGGACCTGCTCCAATTGCATCTGTCAGTGGTCATCGTTTTTACATACATTTCATCGATTATTTTAGTAGGTTTACTAGGTTATACCCTCTGAAACACAAAGGAGAAGCAGTTCATGCTTTTAAACATTTCAAATTGTTAGTTGAAAATCAGTTTGATCAGAAAATTAAATCAATTCAATGTGATAATGGAAGTGAGTATAAGCCTTTTATACCTATTGCACAAGATTCTGGCATTCAAATGCGTTACTCCTGTCCATACACGTCTGCTCAAAATGGAAGGGCCGAGCGCAAGCATAGGCATATTGTAGAAACAGGTCTCACCCTGTTAGCTCATGCTAGCATGCCTCTCAGATTTTGGGTGGATGCTTTTCAACAGGCGGTTCGATTGATTAATTGCATGCCCACTCCAATTTTGGATGATGAAACACCCCTGTTCTGTCTAACAAAAACAGAGCCACAGTATCTCAATTTTCAACCATTCGGTTGTGCATGTTACCCATGTCTCAAACCTTACAACAATCATAAATTCCAGTTTCATAGCCAAAAGTGTGTGTATCTTGGCTCGGCTCCAAATCAAAAAGGTCATCGTTGCTTGAGCAAGTCAGGTAGAATCTTCGTTTCTCGGCATGTTATTTTTGATTCCAGTGTGTTTCCCTTTAAAACAGGTTTCTCAGAAATGCCAGATAATCCTAGGGTGATTCAGGAACCATCGAATCCTATTTCATTGTTAATTCAACCTCCTCACCGTCATGAACAACCAGCTGCCACCACTGTGGATTCTGAGTTTTCCAGTTCATCTTCATCAAGCCAACGTAGTGATTTCGGTGACAACTCAGCTGCTTTTAGTAATAGGAGCTCCAGTCCAAATGCAGGGCCCAGTGATAATATTATGAATGAACAGTGCCAATCTCCAACTGGGCCCATTAATCAGCATGGGATGACCACACGGGCTAAGTCCGGGATCATCAAGCCCAGACATCCTTTCATAGGACTTGCTGTGGCATCTTCTTCTTCGGATCCAACTCAAGTTCAAGAGGCACTTTCCTCTCCTGAATGGCGAAATGCCATGCGCGACGAAGTGCAAGCCCTACTCAGAAATCAGACCTGGTCGCTCGTTCCTTACACCGGTCAGAAGCTCATTGACAACAAATGGATCTTCAAAACTAAGTTTCGAGCAGACGACACAATCTTGAAGCATAAGGCGAGGCTTGTAGCCAAGGGTTTCCAACAAGTCCTTGGCGTCGATTTTGGCGAGACTTTTAGTCCTGTGATTAAATCCACCTCCATACGTGTAATCCTAGCCATCGCCGTCACTTTCCGATGGGACATCAGGCAGCTCGATGTCAATAATGCATTTCTGAACGGGTTGCTAAAGGAGGATGTATATATGCATCAGCCAGAGGGATTCGTGGATTCTCGACGACCCAAGCATGTATGTAAGTTATCTAAAGCTATTTATGGTCTTAGACAGGCACCAAGGGCCTGGTTTGAACGATTACGCTTGACCCTTCTCGGTTGGGGATTTCGAAATCTGAGAAGTGATATTTCTTTGTGGAATATACTTGAACCAAACCAAATATGTTGTGGATTTACTTGCCAAGTTTGATATGACGGATTGTGCACCTGTCCCAACTCCTATGGTGACTGGAAGAATTTTGGCATCTACAGATGGAGAGCTTTTATCTAATCCTACTATTTACAGGCAGGAAATAGGCTCTTTACAGTATTTGACTACTACACGCCCTGATATTGCCTTTGCAGTGAACAAGTTGAGTCAATTTCTATCTCAACCCAGGACAAATCATTTTCAAGCTGTCAAAAGGGTGTTTAGGTATCTTAAGGGTACTTACAATTTAGGTTTGCATATTCAGCCCTTTAGCAATCCACAGTTGGTTGCATACACTGATGTCGATTGGGCATGTGATTTGGACGATAGGCGATCCATGGCTGGTATTTGTGTGTTTCTGGGAAAGAATTTAATTTCATGGTCATCTAGAAAACAAAAAAGTTGTGTCTAGGTCCAGCACAGAGTCTGAATATAGGGCCTTATCCGATGGATCAGCAGAACTTAAATGGTTAAGCTCATTACTAACTGAAATAGGTCTCATTTGTCAAGAATCCTCGGTAATTTGGTGTGATAATTTGAGTGCTAAGTCACTAGCTGCCAATCCTGTTCAGCATGCCAGGAGTAAGCATATTGAAGTCGATATTCATTTTATTCGAGATCTAGTCTCCTTCGGTTTGATCGATATCAGATACATACCTTCGTCATTACAAATTGTTGATTGCTTTACCAAGCCATTGTCACAATCTCAGTTTGAATACTTTAGAGACAAACTTGGGCTGTTAGTAACACCCTCTCGTTTGAGGGGGAATGTTAGAATATAATCCTAATGTAATATTTGTATATTGTGCGTAGTGTATTCTGTTGTAACAGAATTGTTCTGTGGTAGAACACAAGTGTCTAGCCTTTGGGGCTAGGTATGGTAATGTTCAGCGTGAGGACATACACGGGAGATAACCTCCTATATAGAGGTTACCTAGGGTTTTGCTTACCTTGAGTCCTTCCACCGTGATCGTGCCTCCTTCTCCGCCCGACCGTGCGCCTTTCCATTCTGCACAATTCTTTGGAGTCACGGCACCTTGTGAGGTGGCCGACGGAGCGCTCGACTTGCGGGAGGCTTCCGCCAGGAGTCCTTCTATTGGGCCTTCCTCTGGTAGGCCCATTATTTGAATCCATAACAGTTGCCCCCCAAGCTCAGGAGTTCGGGTTTCTGAGCTGCTGAGATTTTTCTATCTCGGGCTCTACCCGTTGTGTCTATCTCGGTTTTGGCTAAGTTCCAAGAACTAATTCCCGACTTGCCTTATCTGCAGGACCTCAGGGATTAGTCTCGGGCTTTGTCTTTTACCGGTTTCTTGATCGCGATCCCTAGTTGTTTTTGTAATAACGCCTAGTGTTTGCTTTTTACCAACGGCTTACTTGCTTTACTCGCCTGTCGTTTTGCCCACCGGACTGTATTGACTTTTGTCTTTTTGAGGATTTCCTATTCAGCCGCTGTCCCCCAAATTTTGGCGGATGGGGACACACAGCGTATGGCGTATCGCTTCTCATCCGACACTATGTCATTATTCCTTTTCTTGGAACTCGCATCACCATTTTTCCATCCTATCCTCATTTAATGTTGTGCAGCCATTACTGCTTACTCACGTTTCTTAACGTTAGTAATAATTTCTTTCCGCTGAACTAAACGTCATGGGAAGCGAAACGTCCTCTCTCTTAAATGTCCTATCAAGCTCTTTGCTCGACCCTTACGATCCCCCGGGCTATAAATAATTTCATCACTCCTCATCTTCTTGTGCCACCGATCTTCGCCCACCTTTTCTTTCTTAACAAATGCTGCTAAGGATGATGAGCTTACCAATGAGAACTTCAGCGTCCTTTATTCTTCGGTCATGTGGGAAAAAAGACAACGATCGAAGAAGAAAAGAAACCCCTCAAGGACTACAACCTTGGTTTCGAACGCGTTTGCAGGTCTTCAAGCATATTCCATGGTGGGCGCACGGGATCTCAACGCCTTTGCCGGTCTTCACGTCACGGTTCAATGTCGTCTGAGGTCTGGGGAGGCGAAGGCGTATTTGAGCATCTTCTAGTCGAATTTTCCCTCCATCAAGGGAGGCCCGAGGCCCGATTAGCGGTTCCCTGGACTTCTCTAAGCATTCCTAGGGTGCGCTGCATATTTGGTGGGAACTTCGAGGCAACAAGATGGTTCCACCTAAAAACAATGCGTCTCCGGCGCAAACTAACCCATCCAAGGCGTGATGGATAGCTAGCCACCATCAACTGTTGTAATTAGTGTGTTCATAAACGTCATTTACAAGCTTTGGCCCCCTTGTTGTACTGTGTTGTTGTAATTGTCCTTGTTAATGAGCTAGGCAACTTGTTTCTTTGTAAGAAAACCATGTTCCCTGTTTGAGCATCAATAAAAGGCTATCCTGCTATCCACTTGTATCTGTTGCTGAATTCCTCTTGTGCAAATGTCCATATTCCGCATTTGATTTCCTAACTAACTCGGCTGTTTGGACTTTACGTTTTTCTCGTATCCCGGTGTATTGCATTCCTAAGCAACCCGCGTTAGAAAACCACCGAAAATCGCAATGTCTGCTGCTTGAATATATCATCCGGTTTTAACGGCTGCGTGACCCATACCGAATTGCTATTGCCGACGGACTTCAATTGAAATGCCTTAGTTGAATGTGAAAAGACATATTTCTTTCGGCCAACCGACACGTTGTTACGTGTAACCATGCCTCTAACCTGTGCACTGTCGGTAGGCGTTTGAAAACCGAACCAATTAATGCGCAAGTCGCCAGAGAGAAATTCGTACAAAATCTGGAGCCTGCCTCCTCGCGCGTGGCCATCACTCTTCTTGACGTTTTGAATTCAAAAGAGAGAAATCCACATAATCTCTGAACTCTGCCTTCGCGCGTGGCCATCACTCTTCTTGACATTTTGAATTCAAAAAGAGAAATCCACATAACCTCCGGACTCTCGCCTTCGCGCGTGGTTACCACTCTTCTTGACGTTTTGAATTCAAGAGTTTCCCAATTTCTGAAACATGAAAAACTATATATTTCTTCTTCGTGCCACCGCCTGCTGCCAAGAAAAAAGAAAGTCACGCCTGCTTCTCCTTCGTTTTTCAGCAAGACCTTCCGCAGTTTTCCTTAACTTTTATATCTTTTGGTTCCTCGCTTGTCGATATACGCGAAAAATTTTCCAAGCCTTGCGTCGCTATCTTGGATATATTTCACCGAGTTTTTGGCATATCTGTTTGGTCGAGTAGTCTTTGCTCCTTACTCCCGTTAGATTGCCATCTTCTTTGTCCCAATGATAGGTTTTTAATTTGGTTGCTACATCCCCAATTTTTCCTTCGCCACCCTCAGAATTGTTCGATCCCACCGATAGCATTTCCCAAGAGATGCAATGTGCCCAGGCTAGCTTTAAGCTCGCTCTTGTTTTTGATATGATTGGCCCTACGAGTGTGGCTTGTATGCTAACCTTGCCCTTTCCTTGCATTATCTAGGTTTAGATGGCATCCTCTTCTCGATGCAATCATCACCTTCCGTGGATGATTGTAGTTCTTCCTGTCACCCGAATCCCAACTCTCCCAAGAAAGCCGTCCATTGTAGGGTGACCGAGGTGAAGAACACCCCGATCGACACGGACTTTCCTTCCCTTGGCGTGAGAGATGGCGAAGGGTACTCAATAAGGCTTCCTCTCGGATGCCGAGTCGGTTGCCACCGTCCGACCCCGAAAAGCCAACCTCACGTGCCCCATTTCTTTTTCTTTTACCGAGATGTTTTCGCCCGGCTCGGCGTAAGATTTCCTTTATCGGACTTTCAAATTTGCCTCACCGAATCACTCGCATCTAGCCCCCACCCAGCCTTCATCCCAATGGTTGGGCTTTTGCCATAGCCTTTGAGAATCTCTGCCGGGAAATGGATATTTGCTGCACCGTGCCGGTATTTATGACCTTCTATTCTCCGTTGGAACTCGGCGGGTTTCGATCACCCGCCACGACCTTTTGGGTGGACCTCGCTGCGCGGAGAAGCGAACATATGCTCTTCAAACCCTTTTGCGAGTCCCTGGAAAAATTTTAAAAAGGCGTTCGTAAAGTCGAAGCCCACCCTTTTAAGTGTCCGTGGTTCCTTCGCCCTGATAAGTGTGGGGAGGTAGAAGGTGTATTCCCTTTGTATTGGACAAATACCCACCATAAGTTCAAAACCGCGGACTTCGCCCCCTCCCGTCTTATCAAACCGAGGAAGCGTCGGTTGTGAAACTTACAGAGCTTTCAAAGACGCTTAAATCTCTCGATGGACCTCGCCGATCACATTCCCACCGTTCTTGTTCGTAGACGCGGACAAAAGAGTATGGGATTATGTGTAATTAAAAATTTTGCATGACGTATATACTGTCCTTTATTACCACGATCGACATCGTTTGTTGTTTCTATGCGGGACGTCCGATGGGAAGACACGAATTTCTTGAAGCCTTTGACGAGGGCGCCGCCGCGAAACGGCCATCAACCCCGCTCAAGCACTTGCCCCTCATTAGCGAGATGAGCCCACCGTGAGTGGCGGAGCTCCAATCCCAGAGGGAGCGGGTATTGTGAAAAAACTCCGGCGTTCCGCGCCCAAAGGTGGATCAAAACATGATGAAAAAGGAGGCGGGTGCCCAAAAGCAAAAACGTTGTTGGAGAAGAAACCATTGTGATTCTGCACCGCCCTCACCGTTAGAGAGGTTCCTACTTCTATTCTGCCGAGGCCTCGCCCCTTAGAGAGACTCCTACCACGGGTCCCGTACCTACTTCGTCCACCAACTCGGTGCCATCCTCTTTTCGATCCCTCGCGGCCATGATACTATGAATGGAGGAGCACTTTGGTCGAGAGGAGTAAACGGAGCTATTCGAGACCTTATGCGTCCACTGCTCAACCGTACGCCCTCCATGCCTTCTAATGAAGAAAAACTCCAGTGGATTGAGATGGAACGACAAGCCTACAAGGCAGCTTCCTTAATTCGGCCTTATGCTGCTCTCAGGATTCAGAACGCTCTTCGGCTAAGGTCCGTGAATGACTTGAAGCAGCAAATCTTCAATGTGAACAATAGTCTTGAGCTTGAGAGGAAAGAAAAGAACGAACTCCTTTCTGAGAACCACAATTTGAAAAGCAATGCAGATCTACCCAAGGTTACTGCCGAGAGGGACCAAGCCCAACAGGAGCTGGAGATAACCCGAGCTGAGAAAGAGAAGGTGCGTACAGACTTGGTTGCCCTTAACAAAAGATTTGTCACGGCGGTGGAACATATTGCAATTGCTGAAACCAACTTGTCTTTCTCACAAAACAATCTGGCCAACACTCAAGCTGAATTGAAATTGGCCTGACTTGGATTAGATGCCAAGCAAACTGAGTTAGCCCATGCCCAAGCCGAGGTACTCCGCCTATCAAACATTTGTCGGGAGGATGTGCTTCTTAAAGAAAAAATGATCTCGGACAATGAGCACCTTGCCGGCGTTCTTAAAGAAAAAGATGACGAGTATGTTGCACGAACGAAGATTGCAAAATACAGCCAAATCGGGCGTTTATCTTTTGAAAATGCTGTGGCTCAGATTCGGGTGCTCAATCCCACTGTCAATCTGAATACTGCCGGGTTACATCTTCAGGCTTATGTTAGCGGCAAAGGTAGGTTGATTCCTCCTGGTGGCGAAGATAGCGATGCCGAGTCATCTTCCCCGACACATTCGCGGGTTTAACTGCTTCTCAGTTTTGCTTTTAGTAAAGCACCAGGGGCTTTTATGTGCACCCTTATTTTTTCTCCCAGCGTACTGTAGTTTTATCGCTTTTCACCCGGAATTGCTTGTGTTGTTGAATTAAGGCGGTATGCTTAATGTTGGAAACCGGATTTTTTACTATCCCAGGTTTTTCACGTTTCCGACTTACACGATTTTGGAAACTGGATTCTTAAACATCCCGGTTTCAACGTGTTTTCAACTTACACGATTTTGGAACCCGAATTCTTAAACATCCCGGTTTCAACGTGTTTTCATCGTACATGATTTTGGAAGCCGGATTTTTCAGTATCCTGGCTTCTACATGCTTTTATCGCACATGATTTTGGAAACCGGATTTTTAAGTACCCTGGTTTCTACATGTTTCGTCATACATGATTCTTGAAACCGGATTTTTCTATATCCTGGTTCCTACATGTTTTTATGATACATGATTTTGGAAACCGGATTTTTCAATATCCTGGTTCCTACATGTTTTTATCTTACACGATTTTGGAACCCGAATTCTTAAACATCCCGGTTTCAACGTGTTTTCATCGTACATGATTTTGGGAAGCCGGATTTTTAAATATCCTGGTTCCTACATGTTTTATCGTACATGATTTTGGAAACCGGATTTTTAGGCATCCTGATTTCTACATGTTTTTATCATACATGATTTTGGAAACCGGATTTTTAGGCATCCTGATTTCTACATGTTTTTATCGTACATGATTTTGGAAACCGGATTTTTAGGCATCCCTGATTTCTACATGTTTTTATCACACATGATTTTGGAAACCGGATTTTCGGTATCCACGGCTTCTACATGTTTTTCAAAACAGCAGATGACAATTCTATCGTAAAAAACTATGGTCAGTCATTCTTTATTCATCAGCATTTTTATTGCCAATGTCTGCCCTTCGAAGTACGAGGCTCCCTTTGTCAAAAGCCCGAGGTCGAACCTTTTGGTTGTAACGTGTTGATATTAGTTGCTTGGCTGCTAAATCTCGGCAATGCGCCGCAGTTCGAACTTCGTCTATCAGATCTAGCTCGACGGCAATCGCATCACCGTTTTCTTCTTCATTTTGTAACGCCGTGACTCGCCTCCACGATGATTCTCCAATCTCAACCGGAATCATGGCTTCGCACCCATACGTCAGCTTGAAAGGCGTTTCACCGGTTGATGTCCGGACACTTGTTCGATATCCCCATAAGGTATAAGGCAACTGGTCCACCTGCCTAGATGTGGCATCTTCCACCCGCTTCTCACCCATCCACAATGATCTTATTAGCCGCCTCTGCTCGCCCATTAGATCGTGGATGCTCTACCGACGCGAAGTGATGCTTAATATGGAAATCGGCTACCAACTTTCGAAAGCTTTTATCAATGAACCGTGTTCCGTTGTCCGTAACGATTTCGGTGGGATGCCAAAACGTGCTATGATGTTTCTCTGTAAAAACTTTTGCACCCGCTTGATGTGATTGTGGCGACAGTTCCACTTCAATCCACTTTGTGAAGTAATCAACCGCCACGATGAGCCATCGTGAATCGTCCCGCGACCCGTTTGAATGGTCCTAGGAGATCCATTCCCCATTTGAAAAACGGCCATGGCGCGAGATTGTTTGAAGAGTGGCGGAGGTGATCGATAGTGTTAGCATGCCTTTGACAAGCTGTCGCATTTTTGGACATGAGTCTTAGCATCGGCCGCCAAGGTGGGCCAAAGTAACCAGGCCGTCTTGCCTTCCCGGCCAAAGCCTTAGCCCCATGTGGTGACCATTTATTCCTTCGTGAATTTCCAAGAAGACATCTTGGGCCTCATTCGCCGCCAAGCATTTCATCATTGGAGAATGCATTCCTTTTCGGTACAACCGGTCATTAACAAGTGTATACGAGGCCGCCGATCTCATGATTTTTTCGCCTCTAATGACTCGTCCGGTAGAATTCCTCTCTCAATGTAATCTACAATGGGTTTCCTCCAATCGCCACTATCTCGAAATCAGCATCACGCAACTAGGTTCTCGAAGATTTTGTTGTACAATGGTGCGGTGACTTCAGGGCTCTTGGTGCTTGCCAATTTGGATAAAACATCGGCCCTAACATTATCTCCTCTTGGAATGTGTGCTACGTGACCTCGTCAAACTCCGTAATAACCTCCTTTACCTTTCCCTGTATTTGATCATCAACGGTCCTTTCGCTTTGGTAGGTCCCATTGATTTGCGAAGCTACCAATCGAGAGTCCAGTGGAAACATGCACTCTGCGAGCTCCACTTTCCTTAGCTTGGAGCAAACCCGCTATCAATGCTTCATACTCGCTTGGTTATTAGATGTTGAGAAATTAAAGCGCGGGGATAACTCAAGAGCAATACCTTCGACTCTCCACGATGATCCCCGCTCCACTCCACTTTGGTGTTTGACGAACCGTCTACAAACGAGCTTCAAGTATCCTGATCTTCCCGCCTTTGACCGGGGTCAACTCCATTATGAAATCTGCTAACGCTTTGGGACTTGATCGCGTGTCGAGCCTCATATGTAATGTCAAACTCGACAACTCAATGGCCCAACCTACCATCCGTCCAGGCTAGGTCGGGCTTATGAAGGATCTGCCGTATGGGGCCGGTTAGTGCGAACAACGCAGGGATGGCTCGAAGTACGGTCGAAGCCGCCTCGGCGCTATTAATAACGCAAATGCCATTTTCTCTACCTTCGATACCGCAACTCGAGCCTTGCAAAGCTCTTCCTACAAAGTATATAGGACTCGGCCTTCGTTGTTTCCCTAACGGTGCGGCGCTTGACCTCGTTCCCTACCTTGATAAGTATAGGATTAAGCTTTCTCCTACCCGGTCAGGTCGATCACGGAGGTGCGGACAAACACCGCTTGATTTTGCCAAAGTTGCTTCGCATTCAGCCGTCCATCCCCCAGATGCTTCCTTTTTCAACAATTTAAAGAACGGAAGAGAGCTCTCCGCGGATTTCGGCAAGAAACGGGTTAATGCAGCCAATCGTCCAGTCAGCTGTTGAACTTCCTTTTTGTTCCGCGACCGGGTGCGTTGGCCGGGTTGAATCTTTCTTGACTGTGTTGAAGTAACACTGACGAGATTCTTTCTGGTCTCCTTTTACCGTAACGATTTTATTTTTCCTGCTAATCATCTTAAGCTTTTGGGAGATTTTTAACGGTGTATATCTGTCGAACCTGGGTTCCCGGGTTTTACCACCAGTTTCTAGGCTACGCGGAGTCTTCCTATAAGAATCTTGGTGATTTCTTTCCCGGTTTTCCCTTTCCCGGCGTGGTGGGCTCTTGGCCTTTTCTTTTCCGGCGTTGCCCGCCCTCTCCATTTGTTCTAAATCAAGATATTGCTGAGACCTATCATGAAAGTCGGCCAAGGATGTAGGCCTTTTTGGGAGGCGGGGATGCAACATGCTGTTCCTTGTCGATATGTTCCTTGGCGACCCGGCTCTTAGCCACGGTATCCGTGCTTTTAACCGTTTCATGGTGGATCCTGTGACTGGCTTCCTTCTCTCGGTCTTTTTGTTCACCAATCACGACATGCTCTCCTCTCCGGTTTTCATCCTGGTTGATCCGCACAAAATCTGACCCAGCGATCCGGTTCGAGCTTTCACCATTCTGACCTTCACTCCGGAGTTGTCTTTCTCTCGTCTCATGAGGCCTCTTCTCTCGCTCCTCCTGCCTCCACAGCATATTTTGACGTTCCAATTCTTCTCGAATAATCCGAGTGTTCTCGTCTTTTTGCCGTTCATGTCGGTATTCCATGCCGTCTATACGCCGGATCAACGATCCTATCGTATTATGAAGCAGGCGTAAGTCAGGATGCTCCATCTGGAATTCTCGAGAAGGATGAGGAAAACCCTCCACTTGAATTCCTTGACGTGCCAGGTGTAACTCCCGATTTGGATGGGGAGAATTGGCGGTGTCCTCTGTCTCGATATCGTGGTTTCTTCCCCCATCTCGCTCCGGGTCTACCGGGTCGAGTGTCGCGAAACCGTCCCGGGTTAGAAGGTTCTTGTGGTTCATCTAGTGGCGGCGGCGGTGGTCGCGTTGCATTGGTGCGACTTCTAGTGTCGCGGCCATATTCAGTGGTTACGAATAGCTTTCTGATTTTAGGAATCGAGTTGTTGACGATCCCCACGGACGGCGCCAATGTTCTGTGGTAGAACACAAGTGTCTAGCCTTTGGGGCTAGGTATGATTGATATTGGATCAAAGGTAGCGTCCACTGGTATCTATGGGTTAGATAGCAGCGGTCGCCGGTAGATCACTTGTGCTACACGGGGTGGCTTTCGCTTTGAGGGTGATGTGTGTGCACGGTGGAACAGAACTATATGAATGTAATGTTCGGCGTGAGGACATACAGGGAGATAACCTCCTATATATAGAGGTTACCTAGGGTTTGCTTACCTTGAGTCCTTCCACCGTGATCGTGCCTCCTTCTCGCCTACGACCGTGCGCCTTTCCATTCCTGCACAATTGCTGGAGTCACGGCACCTTGTGAGGTGGCTGAAGGAGCGCCTGACTTGCGGGAGGCTTCCCGCCAGGAGTCCTTCTATTGGGCCTTCCTCTGGTAGGCCCATTATTTGAATCCATAACAAGAATATATTCTCCCCTGTACACGCGTCCATATTTTAGAGGTTCTGTTATGATTTCTGTATCTGGAATAATCCTCCAATGATATTCTAGAATAGTGTATCAGTGATTATAAATATATCCATGTGCCAAAGCTATTGCACTGAGCCTTTCAATCATATATTCAATATATTTCAGTAATTCTCACTGGGAGGCCTCCAAAGCTTACTAGAGTCGGCAGATAGAGTCTCGTTTTCCCTTGTAGCTCGTCAGGGAAATAAAGCTACAGATCATCTTGCAGTGGACGTGGCAAAGAGGATGCGCCAACATGATTGGTTGGTTTCACCTTCATCCTCTTTAAGCACAATTTTACTTTGGGACTCTAGGTTGGCTAAGGATCTTGGTGGTACCCCTGTGATGAACTCTGATAGAACAGGTATAGGCAGACTGATTTGGATCTATACAACAAGTAGCTATAATTCATTGATTAGGTTATTTTTTCAGGAAGTAGCTATACTGCATTGTTTAGGTTTTTTTTGTTTGGTAAGATGTGTATTAGTGTGTGTATTTCTTGTTTTGGTTGTAATAAAATTGACTTTTTTTGGGGGAGTAAAGTACGCTTAAGTTCAAAGAATGCAATGTTCTTTTTTTGTTTAGTTCAAAATATATCACTGCGTTTGTGGACGTTGAGAGGGATCAAACTATCAGATTTGGATGTTAGAAAGTAACGATGTTTTAAAGCTATAAATGTACAATATTAAAATCAATAAAAGCTGGTCCTTGAAATCGGTTTATGCATTTGGAAAACACCAACTTCCATATTTCGCATTAAAAGCTAATGAGTAGTATTTAAAACAAGGGATAGAATATTGTCACTACCAAAACAAATTAAAATAATAATAATAACAAATAATAAAAAAATTAGTGGGACAAGTCATTTTAAAATAAAAAATAAAAACGAAAAAAAGGGGACCCCGTGTCGTAGTCTCAATTTAAAAAAATTAAAAAAAAACAAAGAAAATAAATAATAAACAATCAGAAAACAAAAAATTTATAAAAAAAATATGTGGGATAGGTGATTTTAAGAAACATAATAAAATACGAAAAAGAAAGCAGGGTACCTCGCGAGGTAGTTAGAGTACCTCGCGAGGGAGTCTGACTACCTCGCGAGGTACTCTAACTACCTTGTGAGATCATTCAAAAAAAATTAAGAAAATTGTAAAAAAATTAAAAAAAATAAAGAAAAAAGTTTTAAAAAAAAGGGACCTCGCGAGGTAGATGGACTACCTCGCGAGGTCATTTTAAAAAGTTTTGAAATAAAAAAATAAAAAAAAAAGAAAAACAAGTAGGGGACCTCGCGAGGTAGTCGGACTACCTCGCGAGGTCATTTTAAAAAAAATTAAAAAAAAGTAAAAAAAAAAACGAAATATAAAACAAAACATGGTACCTCGCGAGGTAGACAGACTACCTTACCTCGCGAGGTCATTTTTAAAAAATTTAAAAAAAAATAAAGAAAGTAAAAATAATAAAAATAAAATAAAATAATCGAAAAAAAACTAATATAAATCAAGGGACCTCGACTATGTCGCGAGATCCTTATATAAAAAAAAAGTAAACATAATAATGAAAAAATATAAAACAAAAAACAAAGCTAGGTCATTTTAAAAAACAATTAAAAATAATTAAAAAAATAAAGGGACCTCGCGAGGTCATTTTAAAAACAAATAAAATAAAATAAAATAACAAATTAGTGGGACAAGTCATTTAAAAAAACGAAAAAAAGGGACCCCGCGAGGTCATTTTAAAAACAAATTAAAAAATAATAATAACAAATAATAAAAAAATTAGTGGGACAAGTCATTTTAAAATAAAAATAAAAACGAAAAAAGGGGACCCCGTGTCGTAGTCTCATTTTAAAAAAATTAAAAAAAACAAAGAAAATAAATAATAAACAATCAGAAAACAAAAAATTTATAAAAAAAATCCGTGGGATATGTGATTTTATGAAACATAATAAAATACGAAAAGAAAGGGGTACCTCGCGAGGTAGTTAGAGTACCTCGAGAGAGTCGACTACCTCGCGAGGTACTCTAACTACCTTGTGAGATCATTCAAAAAAAAAATTAAGAAAATTGTAGAAATTAAAAAAAATAAAGAAAAAAGTTTTAAAAAAAAGGGACCTCGCGAGGTAGTAGGACTACCTCGCGAGGTCATTTTAAAAAGTTTTGAAATAAAAAAATAAAAAAAGATAAACAAGCAGGGGACCTCGCGAGGTAGTCGGACTACCTCGCGAGGTCATTTTAAAAAACAAAAAAGTAAAAAAAAAAACGGAAGAATATAAAACAAAACATGGTACCTCGCGAGGTAGACAGACTACCTCGCGAGGTATTCTAACCACGTTGTGTGGTCATTTAAAAAAAATTAAGAATTTTTTTTTTTAAAAAAAGAAGACCTCGCGAGGTAGTTGGACTACCTCGCGAGGTCATTTTAAAAAAATTTAAAAAAAATAAAGAAAGTAAAAATAATAAAAATAAAATAAAATAATCGAAAAAAAACTAATATAAATCAAGGGACCTCGACTATGTCGCGAGATCCCTATATGAAAAAAAAGTAAACATAATAATGAAAAAATATAAAACAAAAAACAAAGCTAGGTCATTTTAAAAAACAATTAAAAATAATTTAAAAAAAATAAAGGGACCTCGCGAGGTCATTTTAAAAACAAATAAAATAAAATAACAAATTAGTGGGACAAGTCATTTAAAAAAACGAAAAAAAGGACCTCCATGAGGTCATTTTAAAAACAAATTAAAAAATAATAATAACAAATAATAAAAAAATTAGTGGGACAAGTCATTTTAAAATAAAAAATAAAAACGAAAAAAAGGGGACCCCGTGTCGTAGTCTCATTTTAAAAAAATTAAAAAAAACAAAGAAAATAAATAATAAACAATCAGAAAACAAAAAATTTATAAAAAAAATCCGTGGGATATGTGATTTTATGAAACATAATAAAATACGAAAAAGAAAGCAGGGTACCTCGCGAGGTAGTTAGAGTACCTCGCGAGAGAGTCTGACTACCTCGCGAGGTACTCTAACTACCTTGTGAGATCATTCAAAAAAAAAATTAAGAAAATTGTAAAAATTAAAAAAAAATAAAGAAAAAAGTTTTAAAAAAAAGGGACCTCGCGAGGTAGACGGACTACCTCGCGAGGTCATTTTAAAAGTTTTTTAAATAAAAAAATAAAAAAAGAAAAACAAGCAGGGGACCTCGCGAGGTAGTCGGACTACCTCGCGAGGTCATTTTAAAAAAAATTAAAAAAAAGAAAAAAAGAATATAAAACAAAACATGGTACCTCGCGAGGTAGACAGACTACCTCGCGAGGTATTCTCACCACGTTGTGGGGTCATGTAACAAAAATTAAGAATTTTTTTTTTTTTAAAAAAAAAAAGAAGACCTCGCGAGGTAGATGGACTACCTCGCGAGGTCATTTTAAAAATTTTTTAAATAAAAAAATAAAAAAGAAAAACAAGCAGGGGACCTCGCGAGGTAGTCGGACTACCTCGCGAGGTCATTTTAAAAAAAATTAAAAAAAAAACGAAAGAATATAAAACAAAACATGGTACCTCGCGAGGTAGACAGACTACCTCGCGAGGTATTCTCACCACGTTGTGTGGTCATTGAAATTAAAAAATAATAATAACAAATAAAAAAAAAATTAGTGGGACAAGTCATTTTAAAATAAAAAATAAAAACGAAAAAAAGGGGACCCCGTGTCGTAGTCTCATTTTAAAAAAATTAAAAAAAAAACAAAGAAAATAAATAATAAACAATCAGAAAACAAAAAATTTATAAAAAAAATCCGTGGGATAGGTGATTTTATGAAACATAATAAAATACGAAAAAGAAAGCAGGTTACCTCGCGAGGTAGTTAGAGTACCTCGCGAGGGAGTCTGACTACCTCGCGAGGTACTCTAACTACCTTGTGAGATCATTCAAAAAAAATTAAGAAAATTGTAAAAATTAAAAAAAATAAAGAAAAAAGTTTTAAAAAGGGACCTCGCGAGGTAGACGGACTACCTCGCGAGGTCATTTTAAAAATTTTTTAAATAAAAAAATAAAAAGAAAAAAGCAGGGGACCTCGCGAGGTAGTCGGACTACCTCGCGAGGTCATTTTAAAAATTTAAAAAAAAACGAAAGAATATAAAACAAAACATGGTACCTCGCGAGGTAGACAGACTACCTCGCGAGGTATTCTAACCACGTTGTGGTCATGTAAAAAAATTAAGAATTTTTTTTTTTTTTTAAAAAGAAGAAAGACCTCGCGAGGTAGTCCGACTATTGGTGGGGCCCACGGGGGAGGGGTATTTTTAGTTTTTTTTATTTAAAACTAAGGGCAAAAGGGTAATTTTCATTTAAAACTAAGGGGCGAAATGGTAATTTTCATTTAAAACTAAGGTGCAAAAT
The DNA here is from genome assembly GCA_025563575.1 of Acacia pycnantha. NCBI lineage: Eukaryota > Viridiplantae > Streptophyta > Magnoliopsida > Fabales > Fabaceae > Acacia > Acacia pycnantha. The sequence continues at coordinate 134,156 of JAMWYP010000285.1, forward strand.
GGTAATTTTCTTTTTTTCTTACCATCAGCATCCACGTCAGCGTGTCAGTCCAAATAAGCGCCACGTCAGCGTTCCATCCAACTTAACAGTTGACTAACGGTCAACTAACTGCCGTGGTGCTGGGCGCTCCCAAAACGTAACCACGTGTGTACTTTTGCTCCAGAAAAAAGCACGTGGTGCTGGGCGCTCTTGGGGGTAAAACTCGTGTGTAAAATTACTCATTAACCCTTTAATAAATAGGCTAGGCCATAGGCCCCTGATAGGGGCCTAGCCGATTTTCACCTCTAATCATACCCAAATATTAAGCCTCAAAGGTGAAGAGGACTCTTGGACTGAAACTATAAAGACTTAATTAAAAAGTTGTTGAAACTATATGGACTTGCAAATTAATTATCCTATAAGTCTATAACTTTCAACAAAAAAACAAAGTAGTTTTTTAGTTTTATCTATAAAATGGCTCAGAGCTTAAAATTTGAGCATCTAAACACAATTAGAGTACTTGGGAGGGGGACCTGGTGACAAGTAAACTATTACAAAAGATTGACGAAAAAGTGTGCAAATACGCGAAGTAAAAATTACACAAACAAATCAAAGAGGAAAAAAGGATAGAAACCAAACACAATCTTAATGTAAAGGAGAGGCTTATTTTTATGTAATATGTTTGTTGTGTGCCTAAACAAGGAGGGAATAGAGAGCAAATAATTAATGAGGCATGAGAGATCGCAGTTCACAGAATCCAACAGAATCAAACATAAAGCAGTAGACTCGTTGGCCAAATATGGTCCATATATACAATTTAACACCACAGGCAAAACAAGGTTTTATGGTAAAGAAACAGTTACGGCGAAAAAATATATGATAAAGAAACAGTACTTTGAAGAGATTTCAAACACTATTTCCCTCCTTTTCCTTTCAATGTTATCAGAAAGTCATTTCTTTCCTTTCTGGACTACATGTAATAAAAGTACAAAAAGGAGCCATTAAGCCCGGGGTAATAATTTTGTTGTCAGCTGGAATATCAATGAAATATCAATCTGAAGAAGTTCTATATATACTTTTGGATAGTGACTCCAATAATAATGGGTTATATATATATTCAAACCTCTGGAAGGATCAATTCTTTTGCTTAAAGGTACTTATATTAATACTTAAACCTAACAAAGTATAACTATGACACAAAAGGAAAACAAACCAGAACGGGAATACTAACAACACTACAAAAAAATTGACTTTCGGTGGCGACAAAAGTCGCCACTGAAAGTCTTAAAGTCGCCACTGAAAGTGTTTCAGCGGCGACAAAAAGTCGCCACTTATACCGTTGTCGCTGATACTTTCGGCGGCGACATTTTAATGTCGCTGCCAAAAGTGGACTTTCAGTGGCGACTTTTTGTCGCCGCTGAAAGTACATCAAAAGCCACGGAGCCAAGAGTCGCCACTGAAAGAGGGGTATCAGTGGCGACATTTGTCGCCACTGAAACATGTTTCAGCGGCGACTTTTTAGGTCGCCACTAATACATGTTTCAGTGGCGACACTAAAAGTCAAAAAAAAAAATTAAAAAAATAAATGGCAAACAATTCAGCGGCGACATTTGTCGCAACTGAAAGTCAAAAAAAAATTTAAAAAGAAAATAAATGGAAAAAAATTACACAGAATTTTCAATTGTGTAGCACCTAATTTCTAGCAACCAACTCAATGTAATTTAACAAGATGCATACACTTAAGTTCAAACATGGACAGCCTGTCAAAAATTCCAAAAGATACAACAATCTGAACAATAGATGCCTGGGTTAATAATAGGAATGAAATGCTTGAGTAAAGAGACATACGAGTAGCTAGATGCAGATAATGCAGCAAGATTATCCTTTTCGAGATGTCTCCAGTAAACCACCATTGTGTAACATGATAATATAACCCCAACAAAGTAGAAACAATAGATGAAAAAGACAATTCAACATTTTGGAAAAGAGATAAATTCGCAAAAAAGATTAGAGCAAGATCAACCATGGAAACAGTCCCTAAAAGATGGGATGCAAAAATTGTTGTTTGGGGGACAAACAAAGTACATATAACACATAGAAGTCATCAAATATTTCTCAAAGGAACAAGGAAAGTTAAATCACAAACAAGTCAGACTATTGGATCCTTAATAAAGAAATTTTGAAGAAAAGTACATTTAGACTATACATACCACAGAAACAGAAGGAAACAGAAAGATGTTGAAAGCACAAAAATGGAAACAAAAGGAAACTTGAGGACATTATAAATTACTATGCGTGACAAATATTCACATTTGCACCGACTGGATCAACTGTTTGATATCAAAATCAAAACTAAAAGACTTTAGTCGAAATAGAGGACTTGAAAACTAGAAAAATACACTCAAGTTCCCTCAGAAGCAGAAAAAACTTGGGGAAACATGAAAAGAAAAACAGAGGCACGGATGTCTGTGGGTAGTTGATATGAAAATAATAAGAGAAAAGATGAAATTGATATGACTAAGGATTTGGGCAAAGTCTAAGATTGTTCCAGGGAAGAGGAGCCTTCATAAATTTCTCAGCATTGATAGCACATGATATAATATTGAATGATTTTTATGGACATTTTTTTTATTTACTAATGTCCCTCTTATACGGATCGTTATGTGGTATTGAACCAACTATAAACAAAGAGGATCTTTAGATAAACAGAGCTAAAGGCATACCAGAGCCAACGCTTCAGCAAGTGCAATCTCATCAAGTTCAGCTCTTGTCTTTACATAAATAAATTTGATACGTAAGATCATGTCTACTGAAAGAGCCATTGAACAGGAACAAAATAGTAAACTATGAAATTTCTTAAAAACCTTGGAATCCATTCCACGTGAGCCTGAAAACTGTACTGAAGACATGCTCAAACCAACTTCAAATGCAGCTCTAAGATCCCTCTCAGCTTGCAATTGCTCTTGCAATCTTGAAACCTTTATTGTCACAAATCAATTAGATCTTGCATGGATTAGAAAAACAAGAAACACATAGCAGCATGCATCCACAGAAAACTAGAAAGAAAGAAAGGCTAGAAATGACATCATGAGGGTGGAAGAAGATGGGAAATAGAAATAGGAAGAAACCAAAACAAGGATATCGGAAAAATAAACAGTTGCAAAGGGACTAGGTAGTATGGGATCCCTGTTGAGGGGGAAGAACCACTTTTTTTAAGAACCACAAAAGGAATTTCAATCAAAAGGTATTTCAAATTGGGAGAAATCTTGATTTTAAAATAAATAGAAATTAGTCTTATATATAAAGCATGGTAGAGATGCCCTACCTTCTCTCTTACAAACCGATATAAAGCACATTGATAAACATCACAGCAATAAACTGGAAAGGTGCAGTCAAAACATATAATAATTAAATATCCTATATAAACCAAGAGTGAGCTTACTTCTCTTTCATATTGCAGATATAGTTTCTCAAAATCTTGACCCCAGCAATCTGCCAAACCACGTGCTTCATTGGGACAAAAGAACGACCATTCTCCATTACTCTGAACTCTTTCCATAAGGAGATCAGGTACCCATAGAGCAAAGAACGAATCTCGAGCACGGTGCTCTTCCTGTAATGATAGGACAATGCATAAATAATAGTTATTTAAACTAGATTAGTATATGTAGAATAAACTAATAATAATAGCTGGGACCATTTTTGCTTGATAAAAATGAAAGAATGCCATCCAATTTCTTCTTAGCTCATTCATACCTTTCCATGATTTTTTCGTAACTCCAAAAACTCAAATATATCAACATGCCATGGCTCCAAGTACACAGCAAATGCACCTACAAGTGCAAAGTTTATAAAGGAAAGGCGTTTTCACAAGAACATAAGAAAATGAATTATTTCATAGAAAATATACCTTTCCTCTTGCCACCCCCTTGATCAACATAACAAGCAGTATCATTGAACACACGCAGCATTGAAACAATTCCATTAGATGCCCCATTGTTGCTTTCATATTCAATCCTTCAACACAGAAAAAACCGTTCAAAGCCCTAATTAAACTGCGCCTGCATATATGAACCCTAAACTTCCATTTCAACCAAAAAGCAAAAACCAGCGCCGAAATTCCATTTCGTGGGGAGAAAAATTGCCTGATTTAAGATAAAGCTTTTGTCTTGGCGAGCCCGTCCGCAAACAGAGACCACGCCAATGGGTTCTTTCACAAGCTGAAGAGTTGCGACTGCTTCTGGATCCATCCAAAACTTCCCCTTCTCGTCACAATAGACCACACCTTAATTTCAAGTCGGAAAAGACAGAGCAAGACAGAGATTGAAGGCTCGGAACGTCGTCGGACGCCGTGATAGTGTGACAAAGGAAGACGGAGTCGCTGAGGCTCAAAGTCAAAACGTGGCCAGGTTCAGATCGATGCAGCTCTCGACGGCAAAGGAGCTTGAAGAATCCAAGAAGGGAAGTGGAAGAGGAAGCACCGTAGGGTTTGAAGCTTCAAAGGAGCAAATGTGTTTCTTTCTTTCTTTTTCTTTTTGTCAATTTAATGGAGGGAAGCTGCAAAAGATTTTGGAGGGAGATGAATAAATTTCCCTTACCGCTAGACACACCTGTTCGAATAAAGTCGTAAAGAGTTCAGCAAATTCTACTTCTGCAATTGTACCTTTTTATCCTTAATTTCTTTTTTTATGAAGCCTGTTCTTAACACTCGATAAATATTTAAAGAAAACTTATAAACTGCGCGCCAACCATCGTCGTGCCAGCATTTTCTTGGAATACAAATCATACTATATTAGCATATTATTATAAATAGGAATCGAATTAAATCTGTGCATTAGTCAGAGAAATAAATTGTTTTTCCAAAAAAAATATATATATATCATATCAATTAAATTGTCTCATGCCTTGAGAAGTAAAATCAACGTAATTACTTGCTTTCCCCTTCGGACTGAATCATAGCAATAATGTCATTACCAATTTACCAAATACAATACAACCATGTAAAATTCCATTGGTGTTATAAAAGTAAAGGAAATATCAGATAAAAGAAAGAACAGAGAAGGAGAAATCAGAGGAAGGAGGAGGAGGTTCTTATTGATCTGTGTATCCATACAATCACGCCTTCTGGTTTACATAAGGGGTATTTATATTAGACATCCCCTCATATAATATACACAAAGTCGGTTTAATGGATAACCACTAAAAGATATAATAATATATCTACAAAAGATAGTGGAATGAATAGGACATCCACAGAATAATAATATTCATAACAATTGGTTTTTTTTTCTTCTTCTTTTAAAAATAAAAAATCATATACAAGTATACAATACAACAATTATTTTGGCGTCCTAAAATATCTTTGGGATGCCAAAAAATCCCTATATTAATTTTAGGCGTCCTAAAATATATTTTAAGACGTCTAAGTGGTAATTTTTAGATATATTATTACAAAAATGTCACCGCCTATACTTTTTACTTCCTTTTTTAAAATAATGATGTCCTCTAAGAAAGTAATATCTATTTTTTTGTAGTAGTGTTATAGTCTACCATTCATTTATTTACAACAATAAGTTCATATTTTAGTACTAGCATTATAGACTACGATTTTGCTTCGTGTTTGATGTCTTCCTATGATTTAAAAATTAATTTTGACTGCTCTCCACATTTGTTGTATTTCAAATTCATTGATAAGTCAGATATCATGACTTACATTAAAATAAGACAAAAAATTAATAGGGAAGCCCCTAGTTTTCTTAGCTAACATGAATAATACCCCAAGGCTAAAATGAAAAGGGGATGACATTATTCTGCAAAAGAACAGAAATTAATATAAATTAATTAATTTGATACAAAACTTAAGCTAACCTGTAAAGAAACAATAATTTCAGAAGGGAAAGTCCAAGTCTAGCAACCTCAACTTAATTTCTCAATCCTTAGTAATCCAACTCTAGAAAGGTTGTCTTTTTGTAAAGTTTGATGCCAAAACAAGGAACAAATAATCATTATTAGCAAAGAGCAATAGTCCTTGGTAGGAACATGATACTATAACAAATACACACATGTTCACTATCACAAGTGCACGAGTCGCGCTAACTAATAAAGTGATAAGTAAAGATATGGCTTCCACAAGGATTTGATTAACAAATGATCAAGCAAGAGGCTTAGTGAATTCAATTAAGTTGAGTCATGACAAATTTCGATATGGAAAGAGTGATAAATATAAATGATTCTTTAACTTCAATGATTAAATGGAGCCTAAGATTATTTCTCTCATTTGCATTTCATAAAACTAGATCAATTTCCTCTCTACTAGTATTTCAATGAATATATGTGTTAGAAATAGGTTTAAAAGTACTTGGCAAAACTTTCTCAAATCAAAATCATGTTTATCTTTTTATCAAAATGTACAATCTCTTGCTAAAATTATTGAAAACAACTTTAAACAACAACATTAATGTGACAATGCAATGTTAGTAAATATCACTCTCTTCCTCTCACTCTCACATGCACAACACACTATCTCTCAAACTCTCTTTATCTCACAATAATCCCAAAAAGTAATTTATTTTTCATAATAAATTACATCAATAAACATATTTATTGTATATATATCATAAATAAAAAAAAAAAAAAAGACTTTGGCGGCGACATTTTGTTGTCAATGAAACATATCTTTGGTGGCGACATATGAGTCGCCATCGAAAGTATGACTTTAGCGGTGACAATTTTTGTCGCATTGAAAGTCATACTTAAATAAAAAAATGAAAAAAATTTTAAAAAAAGACTTTCGGTGGCGACATTTTGTCGCCGCTAAACATATTTGCGGCGACATATGAGAGTCGCCAGAAAATATGAATTTCGCGCGACAAACTTTGTCGCGCCGAAAGTCAATATTTTCGCGCGACTCTCTTGTCGCCCGAAAGTCATACTCGCCGCCAAATGTCGCCATTTGAAAGTCTTTTTTTTTTTTTTTTTGTAGTGCAAACAAAACAAAACAAACCAAATGTAAGGAAAATTAATAAGTAATAACCACTGAAGTGGTTGAGCAATTCAATGCTATGTCTTTCCCAGTTTATTTGCTGCTTAAACTCTAAGTATATCAATCCCCTTCATAAATGGACATATAGATATAATATTATTGAAAGGTCAAAAAGCACAAAAACAAAAACCACCGTACAGGTTGAGCAATATCTAGATGCAGTAATAAAAAGAAATAGTAGTTGCATTTTCCATCTGTTGGCATGTGCATCAATATATAAAATAGGCAGAATTATAATAAAAGACCTAATAAAAATAATATTTATAAAGAAGAATCATAAAAATGGTAATTATTTTGAAGGATCAAAAATTAAAAAATTAAAATAGAAAGACTAAATTGCCCTTCACAAGATTTCCTATATTCTCTCTATCTAAACCCGAATCGGCGTGATTGATGGATAAAGACAAATAAAGACCAATTCAAATAACCTCATTCTTTTCGATTGCATAAACTTGAAACTAACTCGACTTTTCATATCCTATATCGTATTAAACTACGCTTACCATTCTCATTTCATCGCTCCAATCGACCTTGGATTTCACCGACCTAAAACCCAAAATGCGGAAAAAGAGTACCGATTATTGTTTTCAAAAAAATATATATCAGTCCTAGACAACTAACTAATTCACTCAAAATCCTTTACCTAATGCAACTTGGGCTTGGAAGTAGACGATCAAAAAGTGATGTTCTTCTTCATCGCTAATATTTTCTAGTTTAATCTGATATGAAATATGAAAAGTAAAAGAACTAGGTTATTTAAATTGATCTCTATTTGTTATTATCTATCAATCACTTAAGATTCGCTCTTCAAAATAATTACAATTTTTATGGTCCTTCTTAATAAATGTCATTTTTATTTGGTCTTTTATTATAATTCTCCCAATAAAATATAAAAACTTACAAGAAGTTCTTAAATTATCCAACTCATATACATTCTTTTAGTCCAGCAAACAAAGTGCCTAAATATAATAGAAGACCACCACTGTGACGTAAGAGAATATGACAGAAAGTGACTCTATGTCGATGAAATTTATGTAGAGCCATTGAACCATTGTCCACCCCTGCTTGGAGATGTGAACGCTCTTATTGCAGGACACATGGGTCAAAGACTTGTTTGACCATTGGAGATGAAAAAAAAAAGTAAGAGAGACGAAATTGATGATGCCGCCTGTGATTTCCACTCGGTTTATACTCATAGAGCGAAAGGTAACGTGTAGATATTCTTACATATTTTTAAGTTTAGGATTTTATTTTAATCTTAAAGAGTTGTACTGTACGACAAAAAATATTGGCATTGAGTTTTGATTTTGAATCAAGGTCAACTTTCTTTAGCAGACAACACCGATTGAATAAATTAGAAACATTAAATTCCGTAAAGGTTGTCAAAATTTAATTAAAAGCAACAGCTTAATTCTCTAATCTACTGTACAAAAAGTATATTCTATTCAATTAATTAAAGAATGGACTTTGTACAGCTATATATATATTTAGGTATCGAGAATGGACAGCTTATTAATTACGAGTTAAACCTTTGATAAAACCCTTGAGTTACAGTTCTTCAAATATTTCATCATCCATGCAAGAGCAGAGTCTCCGTACGAAACACATTACCTCCCTTTTTTAAGTCCAGGCCTTGTGGAAAAGCAAAGATTAAAATTAGAAACATTGGCAGCGGCATAATCTCAAGATGAGATAAAAGTAAGAAAAGTAATTAAATGAGAAAAATTGTACTTCTCTTCCTAGAGCTAGAAAAAAACGATTCATTTTGGTTCTAAAAATAAGATCTATATCCATTTTATATTTTTAAATTTATAATCTTTTGTAATACACATTTTTAATTTATACATATTTGTTACAAATTAAATAACTAGTTTCCCAAATATATATCCATAAATTAGTTATCTAATATAACTCTTATACTCCCTCTGGTGATTAATATAATATAAATTTACCTAATTTAATTAGATTAAGAAAATTATTAAGTTAATTAATATGTCATGTATTTTTTAAAACGTTATGGTTATCTTCCATAATTCCTCATTCTCTCTCTTCATTGATCATTATTAAGAGAGCATTAATAGAAGTCAATTAGAAAAAGAATAAAAATTATGTCTTATATTTAGAATAAAGACCAACTCCTTTAATATACCTTATTTTAAGGATCGAAAAAGTATTAAATATCAAAGTACTCTTTGGTCCTTTATAAGAGAGAGAGAATATATTTTTGGTACAATTTATAATGCATGTCATTAGATTTTTTAAATGAACGTATAATTTTAGCCTTTATTTTATTTTATTATTTAATTTTTTTTTTAGCCTTTATTCATTATTGGATAGATAATTATTTCTTAGAGTGTGTAGTTAAGTAAAAATAAAATTAAAAAATTGTTAATTTGTTAAACAGAGCTAAATTTAAGGTTTTTCCGTACATTTGAAATATGATAGTAGTAACAACGTCGTACAAATCAGAAAATATGAGTACTAGGGGGTGAGTATATTAAAAAGTAGAGAGTAGGTGTGGTTACCCTAATCAGCGTCCCATGCCACCACGCATGTCACGACAAGATTTGGGGTATGTACCACTGACTCGTAGGTCCCAATTATGAAACGTCATCATCACTGATGGAAACATCATCAGTCCTTCTCTCTGTCTCTCTCTCTCACTCTCACTTTGGTAGTAATACTCATTTAATATTGTTCTATTAATCACAAAATTCGCAATAGTCTAACCCCAAGGCCAAAATTAATGGAGCCCAGCTAATTAAGTAGTAGTACATGATACATCACTCAGCTCCTCCGCGAAATCCCCACGGTTTCTGCCTCTATATATAAACCCAACTTCACTCTTTGCTTTATTAGTGCAAGCAACCAAATCTTACTTCCCTCCTCTTCTTCAAACTTATCTCACATTCTCACTACGTACTGTGCCATTAATGTTGTGGCTAAACTAAATTAAACCAGCAACCCATGGCGTCATCGTCGTCATCCAAGAGCAAGAGGCACCCACTGTATCATGGAATTCGCTGCCGTGGTGGTAAATGGGTGTCCGAAATCCGCGAGCCACGTAAGGATTCTCGCATATGGCTCGGAACGTTCCAGACGCCGGAGATGGCCGCCGCTGCCTATGACGTGGCGGCGCTAGCCCTCAAAGGAAGCGAAGCGGTCCTCAACTTCCCGAACTGGGTCCATACTTATCCGGTGCCGGCTTCTTCATCTGCCAACGACATTCGCAGCGCTGCCAACGCCGCAGCCGCACTTATGGCGCCTGATCAAGAACAGACCCAAACCAATGACGACGACGTCGCAGGTAATGTTAATCATGGTAATGATCAGAGCAATAATGTTTCGTGGCCGGAAACAGATCATCAGTTTGTGGACGAGGAAGCCATATTCGACATGCCAAATTTGCTGGTGGACATGGCCGGAGGAATGCTGCTCTCGCCACCCCGAATCGAACCACCACCCTCCGATAACTCTCCCGACGACGATAAGTCGTACGGAGGAACTTTGTGGAACTATTTTTGAGAACTTCCTGCAGGTTAATTACAACGTAGTGGGCTCAAGCTTTTACCGAAGCCACTGTATAATTTAATTATATATATGCGAATTCATCTCGGAGTCAATGTGTCCTGAGATGTTTCTACTTCTAATCATTTCAGAGGTTCGCTTGTGAGAGACTTATTTCTTATTATAGCACATCCTGCTTTTGTTTTCGTAAGGGTTTAATATTTTGTGTTCTTACTCCTTTTCACAAACGTGTGCTTTCCGAAGAATATATAAACAAAACTACACAATGACAGGGACTTGACTCGACCCTTGTAATCCCGGCCGATTAATTATTACTATTACTGTTAATTAAAGTAATCATTCTTGTTAGTGAGATGATTTTATATTTCGGTATATTCAAATAAAGTACAGTGCTGAGGAAGGAGGGTTTTACCGACTCCAGCCCACAATATCTGTAGTGGGTCCCATTGGGCACATAATTAATATTATATGAGTATATTAATTAGCACCTGTTTGATTAAGATTGAGGGGAGACACTCGACAAATGATTCATGGATAAATATGAGAGTTAACAAAGTGTCTAATTGATTTAACTTTTCTACTGTCTAGTTTTTCTGAGTTTGCAATCATGTCACATAAGCAAAACGTTTTGTCCGCCCTTAATTCATTTTCTTTCCAATCCATGCCACAGTTTCTCATTCATGACAAGTGGTAATATATATGGAAGTTTAATAAGAAACCCATGTGCTTAATTAACAATAATAAACAGTTGTTAGCTGCGCTTTTGCACTTAAATTTCGAATAAACATTAAAAAAAAAACACATATTTATTAATAGAATAATGACATCTTTTTGGTCTTGGCAACATTCTTGCCATTCATTGTCTTAAATTAAAAGTGTCCTTTCTTTTCTTTTCTTTTTTTTGGTCAACAAAAAGTGTCCTTTCTGAGACTGAGAGAGAAGCACAGACCAGCGACTCCAGAGAGCCTTTGAACATCCCCTCTTGGCCTCTTATCCTTTTCATGATGATATGATATTAAAGTATATATACATTCCCAAATATCATAAATAATAGCGTGTACTAGGTATAGACCAGTATATATAAATAACTGTCATGTATGTATGCTAATATGCTATGTCATCTGGAGAATGATCCATTAACATTTACGCCAATTACTGAAGAAAGTAAATAACGATATGAAGCTAGCTAGAACATTAAGAAATTACATGCTTCTTTGGTTCTATTTATAAAGGACTTCCAACATATTTTATACTCACTAAGAAAAATTTTAAATTTTATTAATTCTAACACTTTTACAACTTCGTCCTCATTTAATATATACTATACGTCCATACCAATTAGAACAAAGATAAAAGGTAAAATTGTATATTCATATAAAAAAAATTAATGAGGCCAGGTGGCTTGTAAATTATAGAACCAAAAGATTCATTCTCTCTCTACCTATAAATAGGATTAGAGGAGTACTTAAATAGGATATTGTGGATCCTCTGGTTTGGTTTGTAATCTACTAATCTTACAATTATCTAGTGAGAAAACAGATTAAAAAATTGACGGACTAACTTTGACGGGTCCGCAGCTAAAGGATGTCCAGGCGTAGCTAGGTGTAGTGGCGTGTTAAGGACGGATGATATGGAAGCTGGGTATGCAGGTTTGTGAAGAAGGTAGGGATCTGTAATGCACCAGTGGCAGAGTTGTGGGGTGCCATATATGGTCTCAAAATTATTAAGGAAGAAGTAGGAATCATAAAGCTAATTGTGGAGGTTAATTCCTCTTGTATGATTCAAATGCTAGCTCTTAGAAGCCTGGAATGGTGGTAAGGTAAGAAATAGGATTCTTTATTCGTGACTTAGGGAAGCTAATAAAAACATTCAAGTTATACGCTTCTCTCACTCTTATGGGGAAGGAAACTTTGCGGTTAATTGGCTTGCAAACCTTAGTCTGAGTTGTGGTGACAAATTGCGTCGGTTTGATGTGCCTCCTAAAAGGCATTTGATGTATTACCTACGAATTTGGTGGGTGTGTCGTACTCACGTTCTTATAGATGATGAATGAAGTTTGATAGGGTGGATTGCCCCCTTTTCTTTAAAATAAAAAATCTACAGGCTCTATTGGCAAGTGGAGTTAGAGTTACCACTCGGTGTGTTGTGTACCTAGCTAAGTCCTAAGTAAATTAAATAATAAAAGAATCACAGAAACTTGGGAATATGTTATTGCGTAAATTAATTTAGTAATTTATATGTTTTATAAGATTTGAATATTTTAACACTACTGTGCTTAGCTTGATATATAGAGCATATGTTCTCCCCATAGATACCAGTGGACGCTACCTTTGATCCAATATCAATCATACCTAGCCCCAAAGGCTAGACACTTGTGTTCTACCACAGAACATTGGCGCCGACCGTGGGGATCGTCAACAACTCGATTCCTAAAATCAGAAAGCTATTCGTAACCACTAAATATGGCCGCCAGCACCAGAAGTCGCACCAATGCAACGCGACCACCGCTGCCGCCACTAGATGAACCACAGCAACCTTCTAACCCGGGACAGTTTTCTATCTTGTGGAGCGGGAGGAGCGAGAGAAGAGGCCTCGTGAGGCGAGGGAAAGACAACTCGGAGTGAAGGTCGGAATGGTGAAAGCTCGAACCGGATCGGCTGGGTCGATTTTGTGCGGATCAACCGGGGATGAAAACCGAAGAGAGAGCATGTCGTGATTGGTGAACAAAAGACCGAGAGAAGGCCGATCCACAGGATCCACCATGAAACGGTTAAAAGCACGGATACTGGTGGCTAAGAGCCGGTCGCCAAGGAACATATCGACAAGAGACAGCATGTTGCATCCCGCCTCCCAAAAAGACGTTGGGCGAGGCGGATGAAGATAAAATTTTGGGTCGGTTCACGGATAAAGTTATGGCGGCAATATATCCTAAGGGATTGAATTCGAGAGTTACCCAAGTATGATGGAACCCAGGACCCATTGATACACCCGAACAACTTCAAAATGGAGATTATGGTCAAGGGAATAAACGGAGACGTGGTACCCCGACTTTTTGCGAGAACGTTCGGGAGGCGGCGCAATTATGGTTTCATTCGTTGCCATATTTGTCTATCCCAAACATGAAGACTTTGGAACAAAAGTTTCGACGCATTTCGCAACCCGGTGGCGGCGGCCCAGCGAGTTCCAATTGGCTCAAGTTAGGCAAGGATCGGGAGAGGCGTTGAGCAAGTACCTTGATCGCTTCAACAATGTAGCATTGCAGATTCGGGATTGAAGGAAGAGGTAAACTTGCATTGTATAATAGTGGATTGGATGTCTCATCCCGGCTAAAGAAGTCTATCATGAAACGGCGGCCTACATCCTTGGCCGACTTTCATGATAGGTCTCGGCAATATCTTGATTTGGAACAAATGGAGAGGGCGGGCAACGCAGGAAAAGAAAAGGCCAAGAGCCCACCGCGCGGAAAGGGAAAACCGGGAAAGAAATCACCAAGATTCTTACGGAAGACTCCGCGTAGTCTAGAAAGCGGTGGTAAAACCGGGAACCAGGTTCGACAGATATACACCGTTAAAAATCTCCCGAGCAAAACTATGGAAAGAAGTCGGCGCAACCGAAATGAAGAAGGTGGAAAGACCTCGGGCTCTCGGTAAGAGAGCAACGGCCGACAAAACCAGGTTTTGTGAATTTCACAATCGGCATGGTCACACAACGAGCAGTGTTGGGACTTGAAGAATACGGTGGAGAAATTCATCCGTGAGGAAACTCCAAAGATACGTGATTCGGACCCAAGGAAAGCGGTGGCAAGCGACATGTGGAAGACCGGAGTAGGAGTCCACGGCTTGACAAGAGGAAAAAGGAGCGAGAAAAAAAATCGATGATCCTGTGTTATGTTTCACGGATGAGGATTTGAAAGACGTTGCCCCGGGGCATCATGATGGTTTGGTGATAACGGGACGCGGTCAATTGCCGCGTGAAAAAGATCTTCGTGGATAATGGAAGTGCCGTGGACATCATCCTGCAGGATGCGTTTAAAAGAATGAATTTTGATTGAGCGTGTTAAAACCATGCGGGACCATGTTAACCGGGTTCAATGGCGGGACACTCGTCCAAAAGGGTACGTAGATCTTAAACTCACCTTGGGGATAGGAATGCTTTCAAGACAGAGAGAGTCCGATTTATAGTTGCGGACTTTCCTTCTTCTTACAACGTCATCACAGGACGACCAACGATTCACAATTGGGATATGTTGGTATCGTCAAAGCACCAAAAGCTTAAGATGATTAGCGGGAAAAATAAAATCGTTACGGTAAAGGAGACGAGAAAGAATCTCGTCGGTGTTACTTCAACACGGTCAAGAAAGATTCAACCCGGCCAACGCACCGGTCGCGGACACGCGTGGGAAGTCGGTAAATTTGGTCGAGTTGGATCTTCGTAAAGAGGAGAAAATGCAAAAGACGGAACCAAGCTGGAAGGCTGGAGGATTTCCTTCTTGGTACAGAGCCTGGTCAAATCACTAAAATTGGCAAGGCTTTGGATCCGGGATGAGAGAAGAGCTCGAAACACTCCTCGGGAACAATAGAGACGTATTCGCATGGCAACCTTCGAGATACCGGGATTGATCCAGACTTTTGTTGTCATGAGCTAGCAATCCGGCCGGGGTCTACCCGGTGTCCCGAAAGCGGAAGCTCGGGAAGACAGGCGAACGCTTTGGAAGCACATGTTGCGGAGAGTGTTAGAAGCCGGTTTATCAGAAATACGATACACCACATGGTTATCTAATGTGGTCCTTGTGAAAAAGCCAAATGGGAAGTGGAGGGTTTGCACAGATTTTAAAGATTTAAATAAAGTGTGCCCAAAAGACTCCTTTCCGATGCCAAATATTGACCAGTTAGTGGACAGTTCTTCACGAGAGAATGATGAACCGAGTTTTGAAGATCGAGATTGGTCGGAATGTGGAAGTATATATTGACGACATGATTGTCAAATCTTTGAATGAGGCCAACCACATTGATGATTTACGGCGGACATTCGACAAGCTCGAAGGTATAGGATTCGCCTCAATCCGGCGAAGTGTGCTTCGGAGTGCCATCGGGGAAAGTTCCTAGGATTCTTGCGACAAACGAGGCATAGAGGTTAACCACGACAAATGCCAAGCGAGTTTTAGACATGCAGCCCCGCGGAACAAAAGGAAGTTCAACAGTGGTCGGACGATTGGCTGCATTAACCCGTTTCTTGCCTAAATCCGCGGAGAGCTCTCTTCCGTTCTTTAAATTGTTGAAAAAGGAAGCATCTGGGGGCATCTGTCGTTGTTCGCACTAACCAGCCCATACGGCGAGATCCTTCATAAGCTTGACCTAGCCGGACGGATGGTAGGTTGGGCCATTGAGTTGTCGAGTTTGACATTACATATGAGGCTCGACACGCGATCAAGTCCCAGGCGTTGGCGAGATTTCATAATGGAGTTGACCCGGTCAAAGGCGGGAAGATCGGGATACTTGGAAGGCTGTTTGTAGACGGTTCGTCAAACACCAAAGTGGAGTGGAGCGGGGATCATCGTGGAGAGTCCGAAGGTATTGCTCTTGAGTTATCCTGCGCTTTAATTTCTCAACATCTAATAACCAAGCGAGTATGAAGCATTGATAGCGGGTTTGCTCCAAGCTAAGGAAAGTGGAGCTCGCGAGTGCATGTTTCCACGGACTCTCGGTTGGTAGCTTCGCAAATCAATGGGACCTACCGAGGCGAAAGGACCGTTGATGATCAAATACAGGAAAGGTAAAGGAGGTTATTACGGAGTTTGACGAGTCACAGTAGCACACATTCCAAGAGGAGATAATGTTAGGGCCGATGTTTTATCCAAATTGGCAAGCACCAAGAGCCACGAAGTCACGCACCATTGTACAACAAAATCTTCGAGAACCTAGTTGCGTGATGCGATTTCAGATAGTGGCGATTGGAGGAAACCCATTGTAGATTACATTGAGAGAGGAATTCTACCGGACGAGTCATTAGAGGCGAAAAAAATCATGAGATCGGCGGCCTCGTATACACTTGTTAATGACCGGTTGTGCCGAAAAGGAATGCATTCTCCAATGATGAAATGTTGGCGGCGAATGAGGCCCGGTATGTCTTCTTTGAAATTCACGAAGGAATAAATGGTCACCACATGGGGCTAAGGCTTTGGCCAGGAAGGCGTCGGCTGGTTACTTTTGGCCCACCTTAGCGGCCGATGCTAAGACTCATGTCCAAAATGCGGCGGTTGTCAAAGGCATGCTAACACTATCGAGATCACCTCGGCCACTCTTCAAACAATCTCTGCGCCATGGCCGTTTTTCAAATGGGAATGGATCTCCTAGGACCATTCAAGCGGAGTGCCAGGACGATTACGATGGCTCGTCGTGGCGGTTGATTACTTCACAAAGTGGATTGAAGTGGAACTGTCGCCACAATCACATCAAGCGGGTGCAAAAGTTTTTACGAGAAACATCATAGCACGTTTTGGCATCCCAGTAGAAATCGTTACGGACAACGGAACACGTTTATTGATAAAAGCTTTCGAAAGTTGGTAGGCGATTTCCATATTAAGCATCACTTCGGTAGAGCATCCACAATCTAATGGGCAGGCGAGGCGGCTAATAAGATCATTGTGGATGGGCGAAGCGGGTGGAAGATGCCACATCTAGTGGGTGGACCGGTTGCCTTATACCTTATGGGGATATCGAACAAGTGTCCAGACATCAGCCGGTGAAACGCCTTTCAAGGCGCGTATGGGTGCGAAGCCATGATTCGGTTGAAATCGGAGAATCATCTTGGAGGCGAGTCACGGCGTTACAAAATGAAGAAAACGGTGATGCGATTGCCGTCGAGCTAGATCGATAGACGAAGTTGACTGCGGCGCATTGCCGAGATTGCATGACCAAGCAACTAATATCAACACGTTACAACCGAAGGTTCGACCTCGGGCTTTTGACAAAGGGAGCCTCGTACTTGAAGGGCAGACATTGGCAATAAAAATGCTCTTGAGGAAAGCTAGCTCCTAGCTGGGAAGGCCCATACCGAGTCACGAGAACCTTGGTAAAGGCGCTTACAAGCTGGAAACGCTGCAAGGCAAGGCGATAAAGCGAACATGGAGCGCGGATAAGTTGAAAGTTTATTATAGGCTGAAGCATTCGGATCGGATGTCGGCAAACTTCGAGAAAGTGGCGTGTGTTGCTCTTTTCTTTTTAAACGTGTGGCGTTTCGTAAGCGTGGATGGTTGAATAAAGAATGAGTGATCACGGTTTTACGATAGAATTGTCATCTGCTGTTTTGAAAAACATGTAGAAGCCGGAGATCTTGAAAAATCCGGTTTCCAAAATCATGTGTGATAAAAACATGTAGAAATCGGGATGCCTAAAAATCCGGTTTCCAAAATCATGTACGATATAAACATGTAGAAATCAGGATGCCTAAAAATCCGGTTTCCAAAATCATGTACGATAAAAACATGTAGAAATCGGGATGTCTAAAAATCCGGTTTCCAAAATCATGTACGATAAAAACATGTAGGAACCGGGATATTTAAAAATCCGGCTTCCCAAAATCATGTACGATGACAACACGTTGAAACGGGATGTTTAACAATTCGGGCTCCAAAAACGTGTAAGATAAAAACATGTAGGAACCGGGGATATTGAAAAATCCGGTTTCCAAAATCATGTATCATAAAAACATGTAGGAACGAGGATATAGAAAAATCCGGTTTCAAGAATCATGTATGATGAAACATGTAGAAACAGGTACTTAAAAATCCGGTTTCCAAAATCATGTGCGATAAAAGCATGTAGAAGCCAGGATACTTAAAAATCCGGTTTCCAAAATCATGTACGATGAAAACACGTTGAAACCGGGATGTTTAAGAATTCGGGTTCCAAAATCGTGTAAGTTGAAAACACGTTGAAACCGGGATGTTTAAGAATCGGGTTCCAAAATCGTGTAAGTCGGAAACGTGAAAAACCTGGGATAGTAAAAAATCCGGTTTCCAACATTAAGCATACCGCTTTAATTCAACAACACAAGCAATTAACGGGTGAAAAGCGATAAAACTACGATGTATTTGGGAGAAATAATAAGGGTACACATAAAAGTCCCCGGTGCTTTATTAAAAGCAAAACTAAGAAGCGTTAAACCGCGAATGTGTCTGGGAAGATGACTCGGCATCGCTATCTTCGCCACGGGAGGAATCAACTTACCTTTGCCGCTAACATAAGCCTGAAGATGTAACCCGGCAGTATTCAGATTGATAGTGGGATTGAGCACCCGAATCTGAGCCACAGCATTTTCAAAGATAAACGCCCGATTTGGTGTATTTTGCAATCTTCGCTCGTGCAACGGCCTTGGCTCGTCATCTTTTTCTTTAAGAACGCCGGCAAGGTGCTCATTGTCAGAGATCATTTTTTCTTTAAGGAGCGCATCCTCCCGACAAATATTTGATAGGCGGAGTACCTCGGCTTGGGCTGGGCTAGCTCGGTTGCTTGGCATCTAATCCAAGGCTGGGCCAATTTCAATTCGGCTTGAGTGTTGGCAGATTGTTTTGTGAGAAAGACAAGTTGGTTTCAGCAATAGCAATATGTTCCACCGCCGTAACAAATCTTTTGTTAAGGGCAATCAAGTCTGTTCGCACCTTCTCTTTCTCGGCTCGGGTTATCTCCGGCTCTGTTGGGCTTGGTCCTCTCGGCGGTAACCTTGGGTAGATCTGCATTGCTTTTCAAATTGTGGTTCTCAGAAAGGAGTTCGTTCTTTTCTTTCCTCTCAACCTCAAGACTATTGTTCGCGTGAAGATTTGCTGCTTCAAGTCATTCACGGACCTTAGCCGAAAGCGTTCGAATCTGAGAGCGACATAAGGCCGAATTAAGGAAGCTGCCTTGTAGGCTTGTCGTTCCATCTCAATCCACTGGAGCTTTTCTTCATTAGAAGGCATGGAGGGGCGTACGGTTGAGCGAGTGGACGCATAAGGTCTCGAATAGCTCCGTTTACTCCCTCGACCAAAGTGCTCCTCCATTCATAGTATCATGGCTGTGAGGATCGAAAAGAGGATGGCCGAGTTGGTGGACGAAGTAGGTACGGGACCCGTGGTAGGAGTCTCTCTAAGGGGCGAGGCCTCGGCAGGAATAGACGTAGGAACCTCTCTAACAGGTGAGGGCGGTGCAGGAATCACAATGGTTTCTTCTCCAACAACGTTTTTGCTTTTGGGCACCCGCCTCCTTTTTTCATCATGTTTTGATCCACCTTTGGGCGCGGAACGCTTTCGGAGTTTTTCACAATACCGGCTCCCTCTGGGATTGGAGCTCCGCCACTCACGGTGGGCTCATCGCTAATGAGGGGCAAGTGCTTGAGCGGGGTTGATGGCCGTTTCCGCAGCGGCGCCCTCGTCAAAGGCTTCAAGAAATTCAGGTCTTCCCATCGGACGTCCTGCGTAGAACCAACAAACGATGTCAGTCGTGGTAATAAAGGACAGATATATACGTCTGCAAAATTTTTAATTACACATAATCCCATACTCTTTTGTCGCGTCTACGAACAAGAACGGTGGGAATGTGATCGGCGGGGTCCATCGAGATTTAAGCGTCTTTGAAAGCTCGGTAAGTTTCACAACCGACGCTTCCTCGGTTTGATAAGACGGGAGGGGGCGAAGTCCGCGGTTTTGAACTTATGGTGGGTATTTGTCCAATACAAAGGGAATACACCTTCTAGCTCCCCACACTTATCAGGGCGAAGGAACCACGGACACTTAAAAGGGTGGGCTTCGACTTTTACGAACGCCTTTTTAAAATTTTTCGGGACTCGCAAAAGGGTTTGAAGAGCATATGTTCGCTTCTCCCGCGCAGCGAGTCCACCCAAAAAGGTCGTGGCGGGTGATCGAAACCCGCCGAGTTCCAACGGAGAATAGAAGGTCATAAATACCGGCACGGTGCAGCATATATCCATTTCCCGACAGAGATTCTCAAAGGCTATGGCAAAAGCCCAACCATTGGGATGAAGGTGGGTGGGGGCTAGATGCGAGTGATTGATAGGCAAATTTGAAAGTCCGATAAAGGAAATCTTACGCCGAGTGGGCGAAAACATCTCGGTAAAAGAAAAAGAAATGGGGCACGTGAGGTTGGCTTTTCGGGGTCGGACGGTGGCAACCGACTCGGCATCCGAGAGGAAGCCTTATTGAGTACCCTTCGCCATCTCTCACGCCAAGGGAAGGAAAGTCCGTGTCGATCGGGGTGTTCTTCACCTCGGTCACCCTACAATGGACGGCTTTCTTGGGAGAGTTGGGATTCCGGACCGACAGGGAAGAACTACAATCATCCACGGAAGGTGATGATTGCATGAGAAGAGGATGCCATCTAAACCTAGATAATGCAAGGAAAGGGCAAGGTTAGCATACAAGCCACACTCGTAGGGGCCAATCATATCAAAAACAAGAGCAGTTAAAGCTAGCCCAGACACATTGCATCTCTTGGGAAATGCTATCAGTGGGATCAGAACAATTCTTGGGTGGCAGAAGGAAAAATTGGGGATGTAGCAACCAAATTAAAAACCTATCATTGGGACAAAGAAGATGGCAATCTAACAAGGAGTAAGGAGCAAAGACTACTCGGAGCGAAACAGATATGCCAAAAACTCAGTGAAATATATCCAAGATAGCGACGCAAGGCTTGGAAAATTTTTCGTATATCGATGACAATGAGGAACCAAAAAGATATAAAAGTTAAGGAAAAAACGATCTTACGACCGAGGAATTCAGCGAAGCAACGACAAAACGATTAGGTTGCTTGCGGAAGGTCTTGCGAGAGAAACAAAGGAGAAGCGGCGTGGCTTTCTTTTTCTTGGCAGCGAAAGTGGCACAACGAAGAAATATATAGTTTTTGAAATTGAGAAACTCTTGAATTCAAAACGTCAAGAAGAGTGGTAACCACGCGCGAGAAGGCAGAGTCCGGAGGTTATGTGGATTTCTCTCTTTTGAATTCAAAACGTCAAGAAGAGTGATGGCCACGCGCGCGAAGGCAGAGTTCAGAGATTATGTGGATTTCTCTCTTTTGAATTCAAAACGTCAAGAAGAGTAATGGCCACGCGCGAGGAGGCAGGGTCCAGATTTTGTACGAATTTCTCTCTGAAGCGACTTGCGCATTAATTTGGTTCGGTTTTCAAACGCCTACTGACAGGTGCGCAGGGTTAGAGGCATGGTTACACGTAACAACGTGTCAGTTGGGCTGAAAGAAATATGTCTTTTCACATTCAACTAAGGCATTTCAATTGAAGTCGGTCAGCAATAGCAATTCGGTATGGGTCACAGCGGTTAAAGCCGGGATGATATATTCGAAGAAGCAGCACATTGCGATTTTCGGTGGTTTTCTAACGCGGGTTGTTTAGGAATGCAATACACCGGGATACGAGAAAGACGTAAAGTCCAAACAGCCGAGTTAGTTAGGAAATCAAATGCGGAATATGGACATTTGCACAAGAGGAATTCAGCAACAAATACAAGTGGATAGCGGGATAGCCTTTTATTGATGCTCAAACGGGTAACATGGTTTTCTTACAAAGAAACAAGTTGCCTAGCTCATTAACAAGGACAATTACAACAACACAAGTACAACAAGGGCCAAAGCTTGTAAAGGGCGTTTATGAACACACTAATTACAAGATTGATGGTGGCTAGCTATCCATCACGCCTTGGATGGGTTAGTTTGCGCCGGAGACTCGCATTGTTTTTAGGTGGAACCATCTTGTTGCTGAAGTTCCCACCAAATATGCAGTGAGACCCTAGGAATGCTTAGAGAAGTCCAGTGGGAACTGCTAATCGAGCCTCGGGCCTCCCTTGATGGAGGAAAATTCGACTAGAAGATGCTCAAATACGGCTTCGTCTCCCCAGACACATGCGACATTGAACCGAGACGTGAAGACGGCAAAGGCGTTTGAGATCCAGGCGCCCACCATGGAATATGCTTGAAGGCGGCAAACGCGTTCGAAACCAAGGTTGTAGTCCTTGGAGGGTTTCCTTTTCTTCTTCGATCGTTGTCTTTTTCCCACATGACCGGAAGAATAAAGGACGCCGAAGTTCTCATTGGTAAGCTCATCATCCTTAGCGGCATTTGTTAAGGAAGAAAAGGTGGGGCAGATCAGTGGCACAAGAAGATGAGGAGTGATGAAATTATTTATAGCCTGTGGGGATCGTAAGGGTTAGGCGGCAGATTGATGGGACATTTAAGAGAGAGGACGTTTCAGTTCCCCATGACGTTTCAGTTTCCGCTGAAAGAAATTATTACTAACGTTAAGAAACGTGAGTAAGCGGCAATGGCGCGCACGACATTAAATGAGGATAGGATGGAAAAATGGTGATGCGAGTTCCAAGAAAAGGAATAATGACATAGTGTCGGATGAGAAGCGATACGCCATACGCCAGTGTCCCCATCCGCCAAAATTTGGGGGACGGTGAATAGGAAATCCTCAAAAAGACAAAAGTCAATACGGTCGGTGGGCAAAGCGACAGGCGAGTAAAGCAAGTAAGCCGTTGGTAAAAGCAAACACGCAGCGTTATTGCAAAAACAACTAGGGATCGCGATCAAGAAACCGGTAAAAGACAAAGCCCGAGACTAATCCACGAGGTCCCGCGAGATAAGGCAAGGCGGGAATTAGTTCTTGGAACTTAGCCAAAACCGAGATAGACACCACGGGTAGAGCCCGAGATAGAAAAATCTCGGCGGCTCGTAAACCCGAACTCCCGAGCTTGGGGGCAATCTGTTATGGATTCAAATAATGGGCCTACCAGGAGGAAGGCCCAATAGAGGATCTGCTATCTCCCCCATAGATACCAGTGGACGCTACCTTTGATCCAATATCAATCATACCTAGCCCCAAAGGCTAGACACTTGTGTTCTACCACAGAACAATATGTATGTATATAATAAAAATGGGTGTGATTTATATAACCGATGCAACTCACCTTGTGAGATAAGTGGGATAAGGCTTCTTGTTGTCGTCGTGCTATCTTTAAAGAGTAGGTTTCAAATTTCAATACATGCATCTTTCTTTTACATGAGCAGGGGCAATTTTGGCTCTACAGACTTCATTCCATTCATGTATACCATACATTATATTCCTCCTATGATTTGATGAAGTAAATTGCTACAGCTTTAATTTGAAAAAAAAAAATGGAATTATGGGAGAAGTAATCGATAAATTGCAAACCAAAACATGGGCGAAAAGCTACCATGTTCTTTTGTCCTCTCCACAGGAACCAATTTCTATAAAGCAAACTCGTATTTGTTTTCAATTATATATACTACACCATTACAAAGTGTCCTTTCAATTCCAACAACCTCTGCCTCCATCTCGATCCATGTACTAAAACTGTTTGATATCTACTAAAATGACAAACCCAGGTGACACATGATCTACTCGATCTAATGCAAGGCATTATTCTCTGCCAAACAAACAAAAAAGGATAAGTAAAGAGTGTGAATGGTTAAATAATTCGACTTTCAGAAGGAAGAACGCGCGACATATATAGATTAATGAACTGTTCTAATAACAACAATTCATAAAATATAATATATGACACAAATTATATGGACACTCGTTAAGCAATATCAAATTTTTATGATACTACTCGATTTTAAATACAACTAATTAACGTGAAGCTCGTGCCATTAATTGATGCGCAAAGGCTAGGCGACACAAATTTCAAAAGTTGATTTTTTTTTTTTTTTCCATTACCTTTTTAGTACCCAAAAATCATTCAAACTGCTTAACTATGAGAGCAGAAGTTTCGCATTAGGATGCCTCCCGTTCATTGTAATATCTTGATTATTTCACGACGACTCTAGTAAGAACACGGACACTTTTTTTTTTTCTGAACCCTTAACTTGTTATTAAGATCTCATAATATAATCAAAGAATTAAGAAGGGTGAGTTGCTCAGTTGGATCAAGTTGGCTTTGTAGTGTTGGTTGTTGTTTAATTTCTAAGTGTCATAAGGGATTTGGACTAGTTAAGTCAAGCATCAATATGATGAATATTGGTGAGTCAAATATAGTGAAGACTGAGTCGGCCGCGAAACCTTTTATTAATGTTGAAAGACGACACTGTGCTGTAGTTTACTTTTGTCGGAGCTAACTTTAGTATTCATCATTCGCAAAACCAATAAAGAGAAGAAATTTAGCAATCTCCAATTGGTGGGGTCTTGATGTGTCTCTGTGTACCCTAAATGACCAAATCTCACACAAACATACTCAAAATCCCTATTTATAACTCACTTAGGGTGTGTGTTTGGTTTGAGGGGAGGGAAGGGAGTGGAAAGTATGATATTGACCAAATTATCATTAATGAAGAGAATATTTCTTTTTGTTAAGAGTATATTTTTAGAATATTGAAAAGTTTTCATGGGCTTTTTGGTAAAGAAGAGGTAAAAGATCTCCCCCTCCCCCTCCCTCAAACCATGCACGGCCTTATATCCCATTCTTCAACCAAAAACAAGTATTAAATAGATAAAAAAAAAATTAAGTTTGCTTGTATTTATGAAAGAGTGCATATCTTCTTTCATATCCATTTATCTCTTTGCATTTACACCTCTATCTTTTTTTATTAATTTATTAATATATATAGTTGGCATGGGTAAAATTGACATAACCTCATTTAATACCCTATAAGTGACATATTTTGAACAAAACTTTATACGTATAAGTGACTTATAAATAAGTATTGAGTGGTATATATTACTCTCTTTGGTTCTTAATATAAGCCATAGTTAACTTTTTTTAAATGAGATTAAGAAAGTTAAATAAATTACTTAGTCCTAATATATGTTGTATATCAATAGATTATATATTAGTTTATAAATTACATAAATTAGTTTGAAGACAAAATGATAAATATAAATACTCTAAAGTAATTTATTTAGCTACCCTAACTCCTATAACAGAAAAAAGTTAATTATATTTTATATTTAAAATCGGAGAAATTAAATGATACTCACTCCATAGTCATCAGCCAACTCTCCAACTTTGAAACAGTCCAGAAACGACCAATTCTTCCTTTTTGGAAAAAAGCTTTGACTAAGAGAGGTTGACACAAGGGACGGACATATATGGGGGCTAGGGGTGGCCCCCGCCCCCTATAATTATAGAAATGAACCTAAATTTTTAGGAAATCTTATTTTAGATTTATAAGAGTTTCAACATTTTCACTTTAGTCCCCTCTAATAGTTTCGTAGAGGTACTAAAGTGAAAATATTTTAATTTTTATAAGGCTGAAATGTGATTTTCTAAAAACGTGGATTTGTTTCTATAATTTTTGCCCCTCCTAATTCTGTTAATTCTGATTGCTGGGTCCGTCCCTAGTTGACACGGGATAATTATGGCCGACATCTATATCTATCCATCTTCTTCTTCTGCATATATATCGATCACTTTCTTGTTTCTTTTCAGTTTTCAAAGTATAGGTTTGAACTGAGTATGACATGGGGTAGGTGACCTCTCGCTTTCTCTTCTCCTTCGCTTATATTCTACGTTCTATAACTGTGTATTCATATGTATATATTTCGGCAAACCAATTAAATCAACTCGCATGTGTATATTTGCACGTTCTCTATATATATATTACTGAGAGATGTGTGTGTGTGAGGTGGCCGACATGCTTCGATTTGATATATTTCTAATCACAGCCAAATCTTGGTGACCCCACACAATGTCACCACGTATCTCATTCTCTCGTCTCTCTTATATTCTTCAATTCTACGCTTTCCTACGCCGCTTCTTTATAGGCGATCCAGTATAAAAAACTGTCAATTTACCGCGGTTTATTTTAACCGCTGTAAATGTAAGAATTTATAGCAATTTATACTTGAATCATTACAAATGACGTGCTGGTGCTGGTTGGGTAACGATATTTGTAGCAGTTTTTACAAAATAACTTTACAAATAATGGCTCTAACTTTGGTGCAGTTAATTTGTAGTGGTTTATGAACACAAAACGCCACAAATGTGGCATTGACGAGAACTATATATATCGAGTTCACGCAAAATAACCAGATTTACCAACAATTTGTAGCATAGGGACAACTTGGATCACCTCTCAAGAAATTTGCAGTAGTACTCTAAATCAGTCAAGTAAAACAGTAAATTAAATGGAGGTTTTCAGTGCAATTCGAATTAAAGCAAAACTTAAAGCATAATATAAGGAAACGATATTAACATATTAGAGATAATCAACCCAAAATTGGAATTCCAAAAACTTTTATCATCGAACGAACAAAACTAACTAAACTCGTGATTGATTCTAGACAAATCGGAATCTCTGCATTTATCCAGAAATTTCCTCGACTAAACGATCGTCTAGCATTTGTTCGAATATGTGGTATGTTCATTGTGCGATCGCACAATGCTCATTGTAACCCGGTTTGAATTATGTCATTGGAATATCAATCTAGATATTAAATCTACCATCCAATCTCTTCTCTAAAATCGAATCCGATTAAACGGAAAAAAAATGAATTCAGTTACCGATTAATGCGTGAGTCCTCTAGATCTAGATGAAATCATGGAATCTTCAACTCGTGGGTCGATCACATAAGCTTAGCCAAGCATGGCTGGGCAAAACGGAAATGCAGAAATGACGAAGATTATCATGAACAAAAAGAACATGTCTAGAGAAAATATAATGCAAGCTTCTGTTTTCAATCCGAAAATATGTCCAAATGTAATAATGAGGTGTTTCAGCTGACCTAGTGTATTAACTTAAAACAAAAACCAGGCTAGTTTGTCTTCAATTACAAAATCAGGCCCAATTAAATAAATTTTAGAATTTTGCATTTGACTTTGGCTCCAATTTTTACCATCTTCTTGTTTCAAGTCTCTATATCATTTGTAGCTCTTTGAATCATCTAAAAAATGAGACAAGAATGAGGCTAATCAGATACCTAGAGCAAAAGTTTTTGAAAAAGTACTCAAGCACTGTAAATATGGAATTTTATCATAAAAACGAATTAAATCCAACTAAAAGCCCAAAGTCCAATTAAACACAAAAGCTCATTATTTATGAACTAAATAATCCTAAAATTATTAACTAGGAGATACAAATAAGTGTAATAATATTCATTTATCAGGCACCAACTAAGAACTTTATGGCACGAAATTTGTAGTGATTCATATCAAAAGAATTGCTACAAAATGCACATTTCACTACTACAAAAATGCTAAACAACGACCTAAATAAGACCCAATTAACGACCCTTTTCTGAGGGACGTCTTGGAGGGGGTAGAGGAAAATTTCCAAAATGGCGACTGATCCAAAATTAGGTCGTCTTATTAAGGCTTAATTCGATATTAGATCGTCGCTTAATAAGGCGACTTTGATTATCGAGTCGCCTTTATATAGGTAAATAAGGCGACTGATTTCAAATCGCCGCCTTATATAGGTAAATAAGAAGATAGAATTCGCTTAAAGGCGACTGATATTCTTATCGTCGCCTTAATTTCAAGAAAGGCGACGATTTTAAATCGTCGCCTTTGTTGATTTTAAAGCGACGATATTCTAATCAGTCGCTTATCAGTAAATAAAGGCGACTGATTTAAAAATCAAGTCGCTTTGTTGAAATTTTTTTTTTAAAAGTAAACTACAAAATAGGAACATCTACCAAGCAACAAGAATCACACTCTAACAGTAAGAATCGGCGAAACCACCACAAGCAAATGTAAGAATCTCACTCTAACACAATACATAAACAGACTATATATAACACCAAAATTGCATATTTTGTACAGACAAAACACCAAATACATACAAATGAACAACGGCTAACATATTAATTAATCATGCTCAAGACTAACTAGACGCTATGTGTTGAAGAAGATATCTAGATATCATGTCTCGAACCGAATCGACAGGAGTTCTTGCTCGGACAAACAACACACAGCGTCCAATGACCACTACAACATATACGTATTAATATTAAATTAATATAAGACCGCAATTTTGACACAATAATCTTATAAGACAAAACAAAAGTACGCACCTTTCATGTATTGGCGCTAGATAACAAGACGACCCTCCGTCGCCCATTGTTAGACCAACATAAATTGACCTCCTGGGTAACGTAAACATAATTAAAGGGTTAAACAAACTTACGGGATTGCAAGTTGAAGAAAGCGTATATCTAAACAATCCATCGTCAAAAACTCCATCAAATCTTTATTGTCAAATGTCATGGGATATGTCTTTTACGCACCGACAATGCCGGAGGCATCTGCAAGCTTATGAGGCCGATGTCCTTATACATCTCTTGCGGTTTGTGCTAGGTACGGAAATAAGCCCATGACTTGTTCATCCTATGAAAACATAAAAAAACATATTATGAGTGAATGAGCAATGAAAATCAATCGGAAACAACTCACACTCAATCAAGTAATGTATTTCCTACCATCGCAGTGTCGTCCACATCTCAATAAGATGAGCCCGGCCAAAGGATGAACCATGTGATGGCAGCGCCTAGTGTGGTAACCTCCTCATCATCAATCGGGACGGCTGTCTCTTCTTCCCCCTCTCGCACACTCGTCACAGTCACCCGACGTTGGTTTTCTTGAATTTGCTTGTTGTGGTGTTTGTCTTGTTCTGGGTAAACAAGACCATCGGCAACAATCCGCCGGTGTGCTTGGGGATATTCGGGATTCGTCGGATGTACGTTGTTGTTGTACCATAGCTTGCATTTCACCCCGTAGTTGTGCCATAACATCTTTCATAAGGTTTGCTCGACTCGGCTTCAAGCTCCTGCGCTCTCTGCGTCATACAAACGTGAACGTCGTCAGAAAATTTTGCGACACTCACTCCCCTCGTCTCCCTCGAACAAGCATCGGGGTAATCCGGCTTCCCAATCGCCGTCGACAAAATGTCCGCCGCGTACCGGCGTGAATGAGCCTTGGCTACTCTGCTGCTCAAGTGAATCCTGTACCATAAGATTTTTCATAAATAATAACTAAACTCTTATATAGTATGAAACAAATGAGGCTATTTAATACTTCTAATTCAACTACTTACGATCTTTGAGGCAACCGCAGCAACATCTTCATTGATGTATTTGTCCCCCTTCATCCTCGCACTTTCCATTTTTGTGACGAGGAGGA
Source organism: Acacia pycnantha (assembly GCA_025563575.1). Classification (NCBI taxonomy): domain Eukaryota; kingdom Viridiplantae; phylum Streptophyta; class Magnoliopsida; order Fabales; family Fabaceae; genus Acacia; species Acacia pycnantha. Next base: position 163,846 of record JAMWYP010000285.1, read on the forward strand.
CGCTGGGGCCTGGATAGCAGATGGAAGGATCGGATTGGGAAGCTTCCTTCAATCGCCGCAGCCTCTTCCTCCATCATCTTTCGCTCCAGCCTTTCGTAGCCACCTCTAGACAAGCAATGCGGATACTTATTTTTCGCTTGCCCTCTCTATTGGCTTGGCTTGTTTTCTCGTGACACGAAAACAAACAAAACTGATCGCATTTAATTCAAGTAGATTCAAATTAAAGATAAGATATGACGAAATTTTACCGAAATTCGGGATTCTGCACGGGACGCCACAAACTCCCTCCAGTCCTCAGGAGAAATGAAGGAATAGGTCTTACATGGATCTTGGTCCTCTTTGCCCCGCGAATATACTTTTTGTCAGCTTGTTCTTAAAATCTTTCCAACGGAGACGAACTTCGCCCATCCAATGCTTCCTCATGGCCTTAGTGTTAGGGACATCAAATGTTTCTTTGCAAGGTGAAAGAGAAGATATGACGAAATCAAGTAATAAGACTAAAGATACAAATGCGTATATATCGAAAGTGAGATACCAAAATCGTGTCCAAATCAAATCCTTCGCCTTATCATCAACGAACTTCCAAGCCGAGTAAACAATACGCACTTTGCTTCGAGCCGAGATAGCCTAAATAGCTAATGAAGTCTGTCTTCCTCTCGCCAACCGGATTCATATTTTCATCAAACTCACATGCAGCCTCTTTTTCGATCGTCACGGCGAGCAATTAGCTCACCCGTGTGTGTGCTACCTCTCCCTTTCTCTCAACGGGCATATCAACCCTATCTCCCGATGACTCATCTGAGCTAGACATATTCCTGTTCATCAAAGACCAATCATTTATGTTAGATAGGTTTTTAAATAATAAATGATTAATAAAATGAACCAACATGTTAAACGACCACAAAAAGAACATAGTAGTTAAACAAATCATTTTGTAATCGAAGATCTTACTTTACATGGTGTCCCATATTCCTTCACAATGATCCTTTCTTGCAGCATATTCTTCATCATCTATCAATTCTACTTCACGTGTTGTAGGTGGATTTGTTGTGAAAGGGAGTGTATCGTCAAGGTTCAAGGATTCTTCACCATACTTCGTTTTTTACTTTGAAGTACAATGGACATTCTTTTATTTGCGTGGTTCAGTAACATAAAACACTTGTTTCGCCGACTTGCTAAAATGAATGGCTCATCTCTATGACCAAGTCTTTGAAGATCAACCGAGACAAATCCAAATTTAGGATCTATTACAACAGCATTATTGCTAACCCACTTACATTTCAATAAAGCAACTTTGAACTTGTAGTTGATCTCCCATATTTCTTCGATCACTCCATAATAGGCCATTGATGCTACCACCGGTTTTTGTCTTTCGAACTCGAAAAGTGCATGGATTCGGCTTCAACCATCACCCCACTATTTTGCACAAGACTTGGCTCATCTTGGTCTTTTGTGTAGAAAGAATATCCGTTGACATCGTAACCGCTCCAAGTGATGACCAAAAGAAGGCCCCGGGCTAACCACTCGATTGTATCGACACTCCGGTCTCGTGCAATACCTTCTCACCGAACCACTTTATGAACGTCTTCTTTGCTCATTCGCTATCTCGCATGTCACTCTTCCTTGGATTCATATTCTTCAAACTCTTTCGTGTTCATCAATGTATGGTTGAACTTCTTCCGTATTATTCAAGATGTACTGGGTGTGCTTGCAACACCTCTTCACGAGGCTTATTCTTCGTTTGATTCCTCGAGTTCCTCGCTTATCCCCTCGTCATGCCGAGATTGTATCGTCATTACGATAGATAATCTTTGCGAACTCCATAGCCTCTTCAACTACATATCTCTCAACTATTGAGGCTTCCTACGATAAGGGTTTTTAGAATACCCTTTTAAGATCTTCATGTATCGCTCGAAAGGGTACATCCACCTTAGGTAAACTGGACCGCACGCCTTACCTCCTTACCAAGTGCACTATCAAGTGCACCATGATATCAAAAAGGCAGGAGGGAAATGCATCTCTAGTTGGGACAAAATAATATAACCTCATTCTCCAATTCATCCAACTTTTCAATGTCAATGACTTTGTTGCGTATAGCATTGAAGAAAATACTCAATCTTGTTATAGTGGATCGAACTTCATCTTTCATAATGCCTCTTATAGCTATTGGTAGTAGTTGTTGCATCAACACATGATAATCATGGGACTTCATTCCCACTAACTTCAAATCGCTCATTGAGACACACTTTCTCAAATTAGAAGAATATCATTGTGGCACCTTAATGTCATATAGACATCCACACAAACTTTTCTTCTCCGCTTTTGATAGTGTATGAGTGGGTCGGGCTCCATGTATGCCCTCTTACCATCTTCCATTACTCGTGGATGTAACCTTTCTCTTATTCCCATGTCAACCAGATCTAGTCTCGCACTAATTCCATCCTTAGTCTTCCCTGGTATGTGCAAAAGAGTACTGACAAGGCTATCACAAACGTTTTCTCCACATGCATCACATCAAGATCGTGTCTCACATCAAGACTACGCCAATATGGAAGATCAAAGAAAATTGATATCTTCTTCCATATATTCTTCTCACTCGCCTTCCTTTGCGCTTACCCAATATGACGTTGATATGTTTCACCCGACTATAAACGTCCTCTCCGGTTAACGCCTTTGGAGCCGTATTCGCTCCGTAAGCCGTTAAAACGCTTTCTTAACTTACGATATGGGTGGAACCGATGAAGAAACCTCCCGTGGCCGAGGTAGACCGTTTTTTTTCGTGCTTTAGTTGATGGAAGTTTGTGTCGCTTCACATATTGGACATGCTTTATGCCCTTCACACTGTACACGATAAATTTCCGTACGCGGAAAGTCGTTTATCGTGGTAAAAATCATTGCACGCAACTTGAAGTGCTCCTTCTTATATGCATCAAACACATCTACGCCTTCCTCCCACAACTTCTTCAAATCCTCAACCAAAGGCGCCAAGTACACATCGATATTGTTCCCGGTTGTTTTGGTCCAGAAATCATCATAGAAAGCATTACATACTTGCGTTTCATACATAGCCAGGGAGGTAAGTTGTATATTACAAGGAGAACCGGCCATGCACTATGGGTGCTGCTAAGAGTTCGATACGGATTGAAGCCATCTGTACAAAGCCCCTACCAAGGTTTCTTGGCTCACCGCCAAATTGAGGGAACATTTCGTCTATTTTCTTCCATTGCGGAGAGTCACCGGTGCCAAGATATTTTCCATCGGATATTCTCTCATCGAATGCCATCTCAACTTCTTTGCCGTTGCTTCACTAGTAAAATGACGCTTAAACCGTGGAATTATTGGAAGATACCACAATGCCTTCAAAGGTTGCCTTTTTGTTGTCCGCTCTCCGTAAACACTAACTTTCTTCACTTTGTATCGTGAAGTTTTACACTTCGGACAATTACCGAGGCCTTCATACTCTTTCGTACAATATGCAGTCATTAGGGCAACTGTGTATCTTTTTATACTCCATACCCATCGTAGACAAGATTTTCTTGGCCTCATACATACGATTTGGAAGTACATTATCAACAGGCAACATATCACACAACAATTCAAGCAGCGACGTGAAATCGCTATCGGTCCACCCACAAGTTGCCTTTAAGTTGACCAAATGTAAGGTCGCAGCCAACCGTGTATACTTAGTACACCAGTGGAACAAAGGTGTCTCTGCATCACTCCGCACGCTTTCATATTCACCCGACAGTGCAAAAGATTCGCCTCAACATCATTAATCATTTTCTCCATTCCATCATCATCATCTACCTCAACTTCATTTGCATGGGACGCACCGGTACTTACTTCCTCACCATGCCATATCCACGTTGTGTATCGAAGGTGTATTCCATCACAAAGTAGGTGGTCCCTTATATCGGCAATAACCCTTCGACTCCCATTTAAACAATTAACACATGGACAATAATACATCCCATTTTTGTGGCCACATTCCTTCTAGCAAATTCAATAAACTCTTCCACCCCATTCTCATATTCTTCACTAGTTCTCAATGCATTCATCCAACTATGACCCATTTTATTACAACCTAACATTTCCAACAACAATCAAGTTCATGTCAATTTCAAGAACGACATGTTTTCTTTTAAGTAAATTTCACAAAGATTTCCCCTTAAAAGTAAGACATCCCAAAATTTCAATAACAACCAATTTCAGCTTAATAACCCTAAACTTACTAACTAAACCAATTTCAGCTAAACAATTTATCAATTATGTAAGATAAAGAAACCATAGAGCCATAGAGTCAATGTTTACTTAAAGTAAACGTGCTTTTTACAATGCTTAAAGCTAGAAGTGTTTTGCATTGAATTAATTGCTATCAAAGTATTACCTTTAAGGACATTGGGGCCTTAATCATAAAGCAGACTCAAGAGATTACGATGAATATAGAAGTTCGATAGGGAAGAGTAACACAAAGCACATCTAACAGAGAATCAATGAATGACCAGAGGCATAAGAACAACCAAAACTAAACCACTATCTAATCACAAAATACTCCTATAATCCTTCAAAATCAACTACTACAACCAATCGGTGTGACATGACCAATTTAATGAAGCTTTAGACAATTTAGTTGGCCACCAAATTTACTTGAATAAAAATCTACAAATAAGAGCAGTTCCAAATTGTATTCTTTTTAATTAGCAAGAAGTACATTACCAATTAAATGGGGTTTGGAATCAAAGAACAAGAAGAACGAACAAGCTTACTTGGTTTCGCGGGTTTTGATCGGGAAGGAGGTGGAGTGAGCGAGTGAGAGGCGGGAATCCTAATCAGAAGCAAAAATCCAATCCATAAGCAAGAAGCATTAACGATTAAAATGGGTTATTAGGAATCAAAGAACTTAAGAGTAACATCCGAACAAGCTTACTTGGGTTTGGTGGGTCTCTTCGATCGGCGAAAGAGGCGGAGTGAGCGAGAGAGTACCGTGATCGATCGCTGACGACGGCGGAGACGAAGGAGCGACGGCGTGAGAGGATTTCGCGGGCTGTGTCGGAGTATGAGTGTGAGGGAAAATGAAGAGGCGCGAGTATATTAACCTAAAAAAATTGACCATAGGCGACCTGAATCATCTTTCAGGTCGCCTATATTCCAATTTTTGGCGACCTCTGAATGAGAATCGAGTCGCCTATATTTTATAAATGGCGACGATTCGATTAAAGTCGCTTATATTTTAAAAATGGCGACTGATTCTAATTCAGTCGCCATTTTTAAAATATAGGCGACTCGAATCGAATCAGTCGCCATTTTTAAATATAGGCGATTTGATTGATTCAGTCGCCAATATTATTAAATTTTCTAATTAATATTAAAAGAAAATCCTTGGCGCCAAACAAAAATTTCGTGGAGCAAAGAATTGACACATTAAAGACGTCCCGAAATATATGTAGGTCGCCATAAATGAATTTTATTGAAAAAAAATTAAAGTGTTTGTAGCGATTACTCAATGAAACCGCTACAGAATGCAAAGAGTCTTTCATATTTGTAGCGATTACTCAATGAAACCGCTGCAGAATGTAAAGAGTCTCACATATTTGTAGTGGTTACATATAACCACTACGAAGTTTCACAGTGCATGAGGCATGATTTCTTCATTGGTAGCGATTTATGTAGTGGTTTTTCTTAAACTGCTACAAATGTCAACACTTTGTAGTGGTTTGTTTGTATAACCGCTACAAATTTCACGCCTTTATACACGACGTCACCTCCACAGTTTAGCAGTTTCGTAAATTCATTTTTCACACACCCTCTAAAAGATTTTGCTACATCTGTGAGGTTTTGGTCAAGCATTTACAGAGTTAACCACTTAAGGTTAGTAAAGTTAACTTTTTTATTTATTTTATTCCCACATTATTCTAATTTTGTTATAAATATTAATGTTTTTTATTTATTTTATAATAACTACAGTTATTATGGCTTCCAGGAGAGATAGGGATAAGGGGAAAGAGATTGAGCGTCCAAGACCTATTCTACGAGGTAGCAGTAGTAGAGGGGGCGATGGTCGGGGCAAACAAGGGCAGCACAAAGGTAGAAATTTCCCTGTGCCATTGTAAAGGTGACCCCACCACAGCAGCTCCTCCCAGAGCAGCCATAAAAAGACGACCCCAGCAGAGCCGCCTATTCAATCTAATGGGGCTGACCTCAATGTGAGTGACTATGAGGATAATAAGGAGTTTGACTTCAACATTCCCATTAGCGAGATGAAGCGATTCCTATGTATATGAGGAGGAGGCCTGAGAGTATAATAACCCACGATGGTCGCCTTCGCGGTCGACGGGATTTGAGGTGTTAGTCCAAGATAAATTTAATTATTGTTTTAATAAATAATGTATCCTATCTAAATAATATTGTATAATTAATAATTGAATAAATTGATCTTTTCTTGTGTTCTGAAAGATATTGAAAATGAAGAATTATTTGTATGGATTTAAATTTAATAAAAGAATGTTGTAAATTGTATAGATCGATGAGTAGGGGAACATAACCACTAGGAAGCTGGATGTGGCCGGTGTAAATAAGCTAGAGGGGCTACATGTCGTAGTTCTGTGGAATAAAGCCACGGACTAGTCGATCGAGAACAGTGGTCTCCTATTTAACCCCTATTTGAATGAGTTGGGCTCGAATTGGTTGCGGTTCACCATCCACTTCAGAACTTGGAAGAATGTTCTCCAGGGGCCGAAGGATTTAACATGGGACGAGGTTGTCAAGGTAATTAATTGTATTTAATTATGTTGTAAATGTAAATAGTTATAATTTATGTCATTTTTATTTATTTATTTATTTATATTGAATTATTATTTATTCAATTACGATACATGATAAGTTTGTCATCCGCGACACTAGCTAGGAAGAGGTACATATTGATCAAGATGGGGGATGGCTGGAAGAACCAGAGGAGTCGTCTCTACCACATCATGAATAAGGATGGAACGATTCTTTTGCAACAGTTGATCGAGAACGTTCCAGACGGCGTCCCACCTAATGACTAGACGAGTTTTGTCCAGTACAAGAGGAGCCAAGGGAGACAAGTAAATTTTTTAAGAATTAATATTTTCTTAATTATTTTAATGTTTCATATCTTCTTCAGGCTCTTTCTCAAAGAAACACACCAAGATCCGAGTGCATCAAAGGATCAATTATACGACAGGATCGATGACATTTGTTGTCACTTACAGTAGGCTGATATTTTTTACAATTAAAATAATTTTGGCTTTATATTATAAATTTATTATTTTATTTTTACTAATAATAATTTATTCTTTAATTATTTTAGGAGAGAAATGCTCAGCAAGAGAACCGTCAAACGGACTATGGAGAGTTATTCGCATACACCTATAGACACCGAGACAGGATGACGACCTCTTAGCAAGCAGAGGAGGCGATTGTAAGTTATATACATTTTTAGTTTTAATATTTATGTAATTTTTTTTATATTAAATGAAATTGTTTTACAAATGTTTTATAAAATGCGGGAGGCAGGAGCGGATTCAACAGTCACAGGAAGAGCTGCGAGAGACCCAGACCCAGGAGTCGCAAGGGTTTGCGAAGCCCAATACGCTTCTGAAAGGTATAAGATTTTCACACAATCTATCATCTCAATCTTATCTTGTAGCGGTGACGTAAAATCGCTACCAATACTGTAGTGGTTTTATTATATGAGTAGCGGTTTTTAAAAATTGTTACAAAACAGCTTACAACAATGTATTTTACAATGCTTCTATACACTGCTATTACTGTCAAACTGCTACAAAACATTGATTTTTGTTTGTAGTGATCGTTTTTCCCTTTAATTAATTAGTTGCCTCAGCTCGGGATGAAATTAAATTCATGATAAGGAAATACACTTAATTAATGTGTGTATGTATTTATGAATATGTGTCTGTTGCCGTCTATTAGATGCTTTTCTGGTCAGGGAGACCAAGTCCATCTATTGATATTTGCCAGTGAGGTTGATGCTCCCTTTTTTATTATGAAATAACGGAATTTAAGAGTCGGGTAACTAATTATTCATATAGATTAAAAAAATTAATTAAATTAAAAATATGTGTTGATGAGAAAATATAAAAAATATAAGAAACAAAGAAATTGAGATCTTATTATTCAGAAGCAAAACAAAATTTTCAACTAGAGTAATTCATATATTTAGGATGGGAGCAAGGTTGCAGTTGATTTGGAACTTGATAAAGTTTTAAGTACGGTTGGTGCTTTTTGAAGGTGGGATTATACAAATTTCATACTAAGTTGTACATTTTTAACAATGATCTTATGTGCACAAATCCCCGGCTTAAAAGATATAAAATGGGGGGAAATCCCCCTCAGGTCTAAATTATCAAAATATTATCAAAAAAGGTTCAAAGAAAAGTCAGATGTCTAGGGCCTTTTCTAATATTATTTCAAAAAACGTTGTACAGATATAGTTATTAACGTGTACTGATTTAGTTGTTAGGATATTGTTGTTAGCGTCTACTGATTTAGTTGTTAATGTTGTACTGATATAGTTGTTAACATTTATGAAATAATATCAGAAAAGGCTTTAGAGCCTTTTTGACAATTTTTTAATTACTTGGACCTGACTTGAATTTTTCCTAAAATTTATTCGATACTATTATTGAAATGCATTTTTTACTTTAAAATTCATTCTATAATACCTTGACCATATTTTTGTTGGTAATTTCAAATAATTTTTTTAAGATATGTAAAATAAGTATAGAATTTGCGAGTTGAAGTGTCATGAGTAAAAAGAACTAACTTTACTTGAAAATTCAACGACTTCAGGGCTACAATATGTTGTTGCTAAAAATTGAAAATAAGACTATTTGAAGGATATAAATTTTGCAAACCATAAAAGTACTATCAACCTCAGTTTGAAATTCACCAATTTTCAATTATGACTAAAATATTTTTCGATGTTTTAAATAAGACTTACGTGAATGATATAATTTTAGGTGGATTAGAATTTTGTGCAACCCACTGTTAAAAACCATTTCCTATAAAGATATTTCACCTATTTCATATTTAGACTAAATTATTTTTTAAATAAAAGTTGAACTCTTAAAAAAAAGATGACTTTATTCCCATCCAATTTCAGAAATTCACGGACTTTTATAGTCACTAATTCTCTAAAAGGGTCTGTAGTTGTCTTTTTTTCCCCAATGACCCACGTCATCATTGAAATTGTTATACTTTGTAGTAAATATATAATTTAGTTGATTTTTTTAGAAAAAGTAAAAAAAAAAATTATTAAAATGTTTTAAAGTATTTATATTTATTTTTTTTCTTTAAACCATCCTATTAATTTCACATGTGTAAAGAAAATTTTCATTCATGAGTGATTTTAATGCAAATGATTTAAAAGGTATTTTAGAGAAATCATCAAACCCTTTGAAAGTTTTTTTTTTTTTAGTCATCTAGTATCTAGAGCTTCGTCCTGACTAATTCGGATCCGACCTACATCGCACATCTGGCTTTGGTAGGAGAGTCTCCCAATGTGACTTTTTTGCATTCACAAACCTTAAACTCGAGGCTTTACTTAAACGACACAAGCCCCACTTACCACTTTGAGCGAATAATTATTTTTTGGTATCCCACCCGATTCATCATAACCTTCGGTTCTAACTAATCCGGATTCGGGTTCTGCAATGGCAAGAACGATCCTCCCAACAGTGGTAACTCCATAGAAGGCGGATTACAAGTTCGTTACCGTAGCTCGAACCCTAGACCTCTTAAAGGAATCCAGCGCCACATTCTGCTGGACCAATCACCTGTTGGTACTTTGAGCGAATAATAATTATTATTATTTATATAACTTTGAACGAATAATTTTATTTTTTTTTTGATAAAAAGGAAGGCTAAAAGCCTGAATTACAAAACGGAATTAAAGGAAGGGGAAAAAGTTCCCAACACTCTTGGTCAATCCAAGTACGCAAATGACCCGGACAAACATGAAAAATGGAAGAATGAGAGAAACCCATCTTCGCCAATCCATCCGCAATCCGATTAAGCTCTCTAGGGACATGACTGATACTCACCTGCCAATCCCTAGTCTGCATATCCTTAATAAGCTCCATTGTAAGGCTTTCGTCAAGGGAGTCAACATCCCGAACTCTATTAACCAGGTCTAAAGAGTCGGACTCAAGGATGACCCTCTTCAAACCTAAGTCCCAAGCCAACTTTAACCCTTCAACCATAGCCCATTCTTCAGCAGAATTAGCACTACAGATACCAATATGCTTCGCAAAACCAGCCATCCAATCCCCATAACAATCCCGAATTAAGCCCCCACAAGCCGCCATAGACGACCCAAAAGTTACCGCACCATCGACGTTGATTTTATGCCAACCAACTGGGGGTTTCTGCCACCTTCTAAGATCAACCGTAGAACCAGCCGAATCAAGAAAGGCCCCCCCAGGACTGATGCAACTAGTTAGAGCATAACTTCCCCACGAATTCAACACAATATGCTCAGGATTAGGTGGCTTAGAAAAGGAATCCTCGAAAATAAAAGCATTACGCCAGTTCCACAATTTCCAGATGCCAACTCCAAATACTAAACACCAGAAGGAACCAGTATTCAACCCTAAACAATTATACAGATTCATAGCAATCCAGTCCCTAAGGGGAGCAGCAAAGAATGAAGAGATATACCATGGGTGAAGAAGACGCAGCCACATACTCTTAGCATACACGCAATCCCGAAGAATATGGAGAGCATCATCAACTCCCAGATTGTAATGCACACACAAGGGAGAGTTGGAGGACCATCGGCTTCTCCATGCATTTGTAGGAAGTCTATTGAGAGACAGCATCCACATGAACACCTTAATTCTTTCCGCCCCTTTCCATTTCCAAATCGCTCTGTAAAGCTTATCTTGAAAATTCGGAGGGTTCTCTTCAATCAAAAAGTAAGCACTACGAAGGGTAAATTGACCACTGCTAGTCTCTCCCCATCTAAGAAAGTCGCTCCCAGCATTAGGTCTTGGGGGAACACACGCCTTTAACCTAGCTAGAACTGAGGGAACCAGAGTAGTAGATAAGCGTCCCCAATCCCAAGAACCATCCCTCACCCAATCAGCAACAGACGATTTATCCTCCTCCTCAGTAATATTTCTAGTACACCAATCTTTCAAACATCCTCTCTCCATCAACCAAGGATCGTTGAAAAAGTTAACCACCCTACCATCCCGAATTTGCCACATAGAACCCCTCGTTATGATATCAGAACTAGAGCAGATAAATTTCCATATCCTGGAATCCTCCTTCCGAGACACTAGAAGAGAATCATCTCCACGAAGCATGTATCTGTTAAGGAATAGATCAGCCCACAGCCCTCGGGCGCCCATAATAAGATTCCAGGCCATTTTTGCTGCGCAAGCCCGATTAACCGAGGCAAGCCTTCTAAACCTAGACCACCAAACTCCTTAGGCCTAGTGATTTGTTCCCACCCAACCGGATGAAATCTACGATCTGAGTCATCATGGCCCCATATAAAATTCCTCTGTAATTTCTCCACTGCCAGACAAACGCTGTGAGGCAAACTAGTCACCTGCATGGGATACAAGGGGATCGAACTTAACACCGATTTGGCCAGAGTAATCCTTCCAGCCGTTGACAGACACTTAGCCTTCTAAGCAGACAATTTCACCCGAACACGATCAATCACATACTGAAAAGTCTCCCTCCGTCTTCTATTTCTGGAAATCGGAAACCCAAGATAGCGTCCAACCTCAGTAGACACCCTCATTTGAGTAACAAACTTGATACTCTGTTTGATATGGGGAGATACTTTAGGGGAAAAGAAAATAGAAGATTTCTCATTGCTAATTTTCCCCCTAGAAGCATCCATAAAAGTATCAAGACAATCCATCATACAACGAGCCTGCGCCTCCGACGCCACCCCGAATAGAAGCAAATCATCAGCAAATAATAAATGAGAGACTTTAGGTCCCGAATTGGAAGTACAAATAGGCTTCCGAGACCATTCTCCACTGCATCACAAATAAGGTGAGAGAGTTTATCCATGCAAAGGAGAAATGGGATCCCCTTGGCGAAGTCCCCTTCGTGGGAAAAAGAACTCCGTCTGGGAACCATTCCAAAGAACGTTAAAAGAAACAGAAGACACGCATTCAATAATAAGATTGATAAAGTTAGCTTCAAATCCCACCTCATTAAGAACCTGTTTCAGAAAGGCCCAACTTACCCTATCATAAGCCTTTTCAAGGTCCACCTTCATAGCCATGAGCCCCCTTTTACCTCTATTCTTACTCATTAAATGAAAAATTTCCTGACCAACAACAATATTATCTTGTATATGCCGACCTTTAATAAAGCTAGCTTGGAAAGGAGAAATTAAATCATGCATAACACTCTTAAGGCGGTTAGCAATAATTTTAGACACACATTTATAATGAACCGTACATAATGAAATAGGTCTAAAATGAGTTACCAATTCCGGAACCTCCCTCTTCGGTATAAGAGCAATAAGAGTTCTATTGGAGGCACCCAAAGAAGAGGGATCCATAAAAGCACCTCTGACAAAATCACACAATGCCGGGCCCACCACATCCCAATTATTTTTGTAAAAGATGGAAGGAAAGCCATCAATGCCCGGAGCTTTGAAAGACCCCATTGAGAAGACAACCTGTCTAACCTCTTCATCCGAAGGGCACCTGGCAAAACCCCGAAGAATATCTTGATCAATAGCCAGAAACTTGGCAATAGTAACCAGAGGGGCAGAGTCCCCAACATTAGAGCAGTAGAGGCCTTTAAAATGTTGAAGAACTAAATTTTTTAGGTCCACCACATCATCAACCCAAGTACCATTCTCATCTTTCAGCAAACGAATCATATTTCTTCTTCTTCGCATCTTAGATTGTAAATGGTAAAACCGAGTGTTCCTATCCCCATTCTGAATCCACTCCGACCTGGACTTCTGAAACCACTTTATCTCTTCTAACTGAAGAATTCTGTTCAAATCTTCCTGGAGCTCATTCTCTAATTTACATAAAAAAGCCGAGTGGGGATAGGCCGAAGATTTCTGGATCCCCCCAAGCCGAGCTAAGATATGATTTTTTTGATTCTCGATAAGGCCAAAGACCTCTTTATTCCAAACCCCTAGAGAGTCCTTAATTCTGTTCAAATTCGGATTAATATCCACATTCGAACCCCAGTTCTCAGATAAAAAGGAGTTATAACTGGCATGTTTAATCCACATAGCCTCAAAATGAAAGGCATGACCGCCCATCCTATTATCCTCATTAAAAAGGCGCAAAACAATAGGGTTATGATCCGAGAACTTAGTACGAGGAAGAACCTGAACGTTACACGCAGAAAATTCAGACAGAAAGTTGGTGTTCCCCAAGGCTCTGTCTAAACGTTCGTAGAGTCTTGAACAATTAAACGACTGAGGGCCACGCCAAGTAAACTTAGGACCATGGAAGCCCAAATCCGAAAGATCACAAGAGAGGATATGATTCTGGAAGATGTCGATCCTAGAAAAATTAACACCCACTCCCCTCGTCCTCTCATCCGCCGACAAGATGTCATTAAAGTCACCGGCAAGAACCCACGGGCCAGACATAGAACTGGATAAAGATGATAACTCTTGCCACAAACTTTGCTTGAGCTCTGTTCGAGGAATAGCATAAACAGAGGTGAGAAAGAAAACACCCTTACCCGACACAGAGCACCGAAAATGGATAAATTGCCTTTCTCTTCTTAGCACATCAACACTGATCTGATCCTTTTTCCAGACAGCAACAAGACCACCAGACCTTCCATTACTTGGAACAAAGGCTGAACCATCAAAACCAAACTTGCTCAAACAGGATAGTTGCCCCTCATTCTCACATTTAGTCTCAGAAAGAAAAAGGAAGGAAGGCTTAGAGGACCGACAAACTGTCCTAATATTCTGCAGAAGGAACCTCCCACACGCACCCCTTGAATTCCAAAATAAAAGATTAGTCATTGGAATAAATAATAATAAAAAGACAAAGGCCCACAAAAAACCAAAACAAAAAAACACAATCAAACCGCCGGGTCCTGGGTTTCAAGAACAACAGAACCACCTCCACTCATCTCGTGGGCCACAACCCCCATATCACCAGACGAGCCCAGCTCCTCCACCCCCATCAAAATATTAGAAGTTTGGGCCTCCTCTTCCCACATGTCATCTGGATCCAAGGCTTTCGGCCCATTCCAGAATTTCCCTTCAATTCTATTCAGGACTCCCTCGGCCCCAGGATCGATTTGCACTGAGGAAAATACTCCCCCATCTGGAAAAACGTCTACTGCCACTGACCCTTCCTTGGGCCCCACAATCATTAATTTCCCCTCCTGCTCCCCAGTCACTTCACTTACCACTTGCTTTTTCCCGTACGAGCCCTCCGAATTAATGCTCAAATATTTTCTCTCCTTACTTCCCTTCCTCATATCCTCTCTAGTCCTTTTCTCTGATTTATTTCCTTCCTCCATCTTCTTTTCTCCAGCCCTACTCCTTCCCCTACCTTGCTTCTTGTTCACCTTCCATTTCTCGTCAACTCCTTCATTCCCCGAGGACTCCCGTTTGGCCTTGAACGAAACACCAGCGCTGACATCAGGGGTAGGACGGACCTGCTCTCCTCCAACGTCACCCCCATGAACCACCAAGACCTCGAACCTCGATCCACCAGGAAGCCGTTGGGCCGCCGGCGCCACCTTCTCCTTCACTCCCCTCCGTTGCCGGCGAGGCTTACTAACCACTTTCCATACATCAAAATCCGGCGAGCTTACTTCCCCAGATTCCATATTCACCTCCGGTGGTTTTCCTTCCTTATCTGGTAAAGTCACTACAGCCATCTGCAAGTTCTTCTTCTTTGTACATTCTCCCTCTGTGTGGCCATATATACCACAATTAGTGCAAAGAAGATGGAGGCCCTCATACTCCAGGAAGTAGTCAACGTCATCTAAGGTGAAACCTGACATGAGTTGCTTATCCAAATCCACAAGATTACATATTCGAGCATAATGCCCCCTAAGATGACCCTATGTATTCATATCAATCTTGATAATATCCCCTATTCGATTCCCTATCCAAGCAAGAGCTTCCTTATCATAATATTCCAGGAACACTCTAGGGAGCCTCACCCAAACGGCAACTTTGTTAACAGTAGCTCTCCCAGGATGAAACATGGGTTCCTATGGCCTAACAGTTAAGTAATGATCGAAGATCATCCAAGGTCCCCCTGTTAGAGCATTAAGGTAGTCCTCCTTATTCGAAAATTTGACAACAAAAAATCCATTGCCAATGTTTATGATGTTGAACACACCCCTCTTAGCCCATAAAGGTTGCAAAATAGACTGCAGCAGCATATACCCAATGTCCCTACCCAATAATTTCACAATCACTGCCTTATCCCAAGCCTTATACAACCTCTTTTTCATTTTGTCAGAAAAGGAGAAGGTTGGGAAGTTTCTATTTGGATCCTCTTTGATAATGCATAGCGGTTCATGATCATCCTTATCAGATTCGATATCATCCGGTTCAGATAAAGGGTCATCAGACAGCTCATTAACAATAGTGGCATTAATACCCCCATTCTCCTTCCGGCCAATACCTTGTAATTTCTCAGCAAAAGAATGACCTTTCAGCCATGGTTTACCACTCTCCTTACCTAGCGCAGGCCATTCATTACCCATAGAGACATCCATAGAGGTGCCTTCGTTGCCCTTAACTTTCTTAACACTTCTGAGGACCAGATCCTCCTCTTCGCTGGACGAGGAATTCTTCATGGAACCTTTCTTTGAGAGAATCAGAGCCATCTTGTATTTTCTATGGGTTCCACCCCGAGGCAGTTGATCTTTGTGCTGTTAAGAAGTTCAGCTGTTTAGCCGTAACTTGCTTCATTTTTTTGATACGAACTTGCTTCATTTTTTTTTTTTTTGGATAGAAACTTGCTTCATTTTTTTGATATAACTTGCTTCATTTAATTTGCTGTTAAGGGTGCAGAAAAGTGTTGGGCAAGATGATCCAACGTGAGGGAACAGGCCCAAATAAGCAACAATTGTTTTGGACAAAAATATGCAGAACAAAAAATCCAATGAACTGCAAGTGCCAGCCACATTATTAGGAGGGGGTAAAAACTACTCTAGGTCCTATATTTTAGTCATGTTTATTTTTTAATCCTTACGATTTATTTTCTTGATTTTCTGTCCTTTTTTATTTTTCTCCATTTGAAACATTAATCTTTTATATTAAACAAAAACAGTACCCTTTTTTCTTTAATATCCTTGGAATGATCACGAGTGGGTCTTGTTAGATCCATCTCTCTATTTGTGTCTCCTGGTATAGACACTATTTAGGCATCTTGTTAGACCTAGTTGCTACTTTAAATTGGTGCTTGTATCCTTTACTAAATGAAAAACTGCTTATTAGGCAAAAAAAAATCTCACTTTACGAAATTTCGTGGCACGCGCACGAGTCATGAATCTTAAAAAAATTATATAAGCTACTGAATCATATCATATGTTGTATATTTTTAGAATATATATCAGCTTATAAGTTAAGCAAAATAGTTTAAAGAAAAAATAGTAAATATAAATATTTTAAAAGTATTTAATCAGTTTTTTTAATTGCTTAAAAAAATATCAACTCTATGTTGTTGTATTACCTCCGATCCTAATTATAGAAACACTTTTGTAATGTATTTTACATTATAAAAGTATTCCTATAATTAGGACAATATTTAGGATTCTAAGAAATAGTACATAATACGTGTGTGCGTGTGTAAAAGGTGGATGATAAGTTAAGCGGCAGGGTTCTAAATTGTTGAGTGTTGACTGAGAGTGAAAATGTTCAATGTGAGAAAAGGAGACCAGAAGTGAGTCATAATATATAATTGACCATCCGATGATGCCAGTTTGGAGTATGATTAAGGACGTCATCAGGTGTGAACACGTCTCCAACACGTGCCTTACCGGGCTTCCAGAAGCTACTTACTCTAACTCTTGACGCTCCCCATGTCCTCGTGTCAAAATTCTAAACTCCCATTCCAAACATTCCAACAACTTTTTCCTTCTTTCACCTTTTTAATGTACTTCTCTTATCCTCTTTATAAGGTAGGGAAATAATATATTTTTTAGTTTTATTTATAATATATGTTATTAAATTCTTTACATAAATATATAATTTTATCCTTCATTTATTATTACTTAGATAATTATTTTTTTTGAAGGGTATGTTAAATAATTTTAAGATTTCAGAGTATATTATCTGGTATAAAGAACAAAACAAAATATGGTGTTCATATTACGTGGCACCGAAAAAGAAGTTCCTCACCAGCCACCAAAAGTCCCCGCTACATACGATATATTCAGGGAACCTAGACCTATAGAAGCAGCTGAAGCAAGTGATAACCGTGGGCCAGTAGGGCCGTGTTAAGAAATGAAAAAGCCTACTGTTCCCGAATCCGTGTCCCCCACGTAGGCACGTGGGCTTTATGCATTTTCTTCGTTCTCAACTCTCAACCACGCTAAGCTATATATATACATATGCATACTCCCAACCACCGGCAATTGACTCCTCACTCTCACAACATTTTGCTCAAACCTTTGAAATGAACGCTTTCTCAACTTTCACATCTAACTCAGAGGGCTCCAACTCCAACTCGTCATCGATATCGCCATCCGACGATGAAGCCGCCATCACATTAGCGTCGGAGAAACCGAAGAAACGAACCGGACGCAGGGTGTTTAAGGAGACAAGACATCCTGTGTACCGAGGAGTGCGTCGCAGGGACAACGACAAGTGGGTCTGCGAGGTTCGTGTTCCTAACAACAACAAACTAAGGATCTGGCTTGGAACTCATTCCACTCCTGAGAAAGCAGCCAGAGCTCATGATGTTGCTGCTCTCGCACTTCGTGGCAAGTCGGCTTGTCTCAATTTCGCTGACTCCGCATGGAGGTTCCCCGTGCCGGCGTCCACCGATCCCGACGAGATAAGGCGAGTGGCGATGGAGGCCGTGGAGGCATTTGATGACGTGGACGAAGTGTGTAGCAGCAGTATGGGGACGACAGTGGGATCATCATCAGAAGAAGCTAATAACAATAAGGGTGATATGAGTATGGAGTTAGAAAGGTATGTGAATAATGAGGTTTTGTTTAGCATGGCGGATGAGCCGTTGAGATCTCCTCCGGCGTCTTATTGTTCTCTGGGAACACAGGGATGGGGGTGGAGAGAT
The DNA here is from genome assembly GCA_025563575.1 of Acacia pycnantha. NCBI lineage: Eukaryota > Viridiplantae > Streptophyta > Magnoliopsida > Fabales > Fabaceae > Acacia > Acacia pycnantha. The sequence goes on from JAMWYP010000285.1 coordinate 182,115, forward strand.
GAAGTGGACCAGGTGGATAGTGAGGTGTCACTTTGGAGCTTTACCATTTAGTTTTGATGTTGATTTGAAATTAATAATACACCTTCGATCCTAAATGATATAGTTTAGTTAGCTTTAGTAGTGTTAATTTGAGCAGAGTGACGACTGATGAAGCAAGAGCAATAAAGAGTGACTCTCTTGACGCTGCGCTTTTTTTGGCAGGCAGGGAAGACTTCTAAAATTATGTAATTTTTTTGTCTTTTTCTCACTTTTGTATCAGACTTTTCTTCATGGTAAAAAAACAAAAAGTACCAGACTTTTCTTTATACCAATGGATATTTTAAAGTACGTATTTATTATCTCCATGCATCAAGGGTTTAAGTGGAAAGCAATTACTAATTATCCGGTCACCTCTTATATTTTGGACCAAATTTTCCTTTTAGAAGACTTTTTATATTTTGAAACGGGGGAGTACTTATATTTATAGATCAAAGGGGAAAAAACTAATTATCACTGAAAAGAAAAAAAAAAAACCATCAAAAGAAATATATCCCTACGCTCCTAGAGCGGTGATGGCTTTCTTGTCGAGTATGCGGACTTCGGCCCAATTGCATCATGGACCAATTGTTTTTATTTCCAACTATACTTATTGGGCCAAAACAAAAAGAGCGAAGTTTAGAGCTGGGAAATCGGGCCGAGTCCATCGGGCTGGCCCGTCAATGACCGGGCTTAAAAAATGGACGAGATATTTGAAATTGGCCCTGGAGGTCCGGCCCTTTTCACTGTAGTTTTTTTTTCCTTTTTTAATTTATTAATTATATACATTTTGTATTTGTTACAGAGTTATTTATCCATTTAACTACCAATACATAATAACTATATTTTAATTTTATGATTTGGTTTATTATTTGTTGCAAATAAAACTCCTCTTATATTTAACAAATTAAATTATCTGTTACAATAATAGTCATTGTACTAATGTCGCTTAGTGGTATGTTTCTTATGTTTTATGTGAGTTATTTATGAACATAGTTTGCTTTTGATTATGAATTAGTAACTGTGCTTATTTGTTGGATGATTCGTGTTGTAATTTGCTAATTATATTTCTTTAAAAAAATAGAGGAAAAATAGTTAAAATTTAGAATAGTAATTTTCGGGCCCTGGAGGGCCGGCCCAAGCCCTGATGCTCTCGGGGGCTTTGAAAAACATGTTTTTCTTACCTCGGGCGCTGGAGGGCCGGCCCTGTTAGGCCCTGGCCCTGATTCCTAGCTCTAGCGAAGTTTTGACCTACATTGGTTCTTTATTTCAACTCAAGTGTAATCTAGTCTAGGAATGTAAGATCTCGTTAGATTTTTTTGGATCTTAAATTCAAGTTTCGGAGAAAATATTTGTATTGGGAGGAGCATTCATGAACTTTGAATTAGATACCGGATAATATTATTTTTTTAAAAAAAGCCATCCAATGAAGAAATGCGAGTTCAATAGTTAAGTAATTCGTGGTCTAAATTAGTCTAGTTGTAATGATCTGTCATGCTGGAATTTGTCTAAAACGGTGAGAAACAATGTTGGATATATAATTACGTGAGTGTATTAATGTGGACCCCTATTTATTATCATTGTTTTATTTTACTGGTTGGATGATATTAAATATTATATAATAATGGAGTGAAAACTTAAATTTAAATGAAATTATCAATTGATGGATGCCAAGATTCATAATTTAGACATATTATTCAAATTATAGATCAAAGCGATAAAAATTAAAAATGGTCATGGGGGATGGTGACAAAAAAATAAAAGAGGCCACTTTATGAAATAGCAAACCTAAATCATTCTAAATTAACAAACAAGTTAGTATCTGCCCATAAGCATATGAAAATGGACCAATGGAAATGACACTTTCCTGTTTTATTTTTTTATAGATACAATACAGCTATGATTTTATTTGAGATTGCAAACTACTCTTCCAGTCCTAAATATAAAACATAATTTATAATAAAATTGCACTACAAATTATATCATATATTTAGCACTGAATGCGGAGATAAATATAGTATTAAATATGAGCAACTCTTTTAGCTGTGAATGATCTTGATTGTTAACTGTTTTTTTTTTAATAATCAAACTGAGAAGTGCATTAAATGACTGATCATATCACATTAAGCCACATTGTGACAAAAAAGAGTAGATGACCATAAGTGCAAAAAAATCATCACCAGTAGCATGAGCAAATCTAGTTAATATCTATTACCACATTCTATAACTTCACTATATGAAAACTAAACCTAAAAGAAATGAGAGAATAATACAGCAATTTTTTTCAAAGAAAAAGAAGAAGCATATTGGCTTAGTCATCTCATCTAGCTATAACGTTTCTGAAAGTTAAGAGCCTCCACGCAGTCCCCAAAGATCTCTACATTTCCACTTACCTTTCTGAATATTGTTGGCTTAGCGGATCTCTATTATTCTCTGGTCATGGATGCCCACGATGATGCAAGGGACTGGGCTTTTCGCACATTTGTCAGGGACATTTGGCGCATCTCATTTTTATTCCTTTTTTTTTTTTTTTTTGCTAAAAAAATTTTAGGAAAGGGGTTGGGCTCACCCACAATCCAAGGGCAGGGCGCTTGGAGCCCAGTCCGCAGAGCATACTGGACAGAGAGTACACATGTCTCCACCTCTACCATCGTTTCCACTATTTCTCAGGCCCCTAGGATGCCTCCCCCAGCGCCTTGACCAACGCAGGGATCAAATCCCCTCTCTTGAGGTGAGGAAGTCCGACCCCCTTTCCAGTTGAACCCAAGGACGAGGGGTTCTCATTTTTATTCTTGATACATCAAATTAACTTTTTTTTGGAGGGGGAAATGAGGTTATCTGCAAAGAATTACGGTAGAGCAGGTCTATGAATGTTTTCTTGGTGGCCTTGATTGTACTAAAGATGATGAGGATGTGAATTCTCAACCATTTATGCATTGGAAGACCATTTATTATTTTGTGACGCTGAAGCAATTTGTAAAGCACAGGTTGAAACTGGTGAAATCAAATGGCTTTTACTTGAATGTTCTTACGTGTACATGCAAAACAATAATAGTTGTATTTGTCTTGGCTCATTAGATCTTATTCACATAAGTTTGTTTGGGATATTGGTGGACAAAATAACTTATAGAAAAGTTCGATTAAGCAAAAGCCAGATTGTGAAATGTGATTTATGTTTGGATTGGTGGTTACATAAATAGTTTATGGAAAAATCCGATTGGGTAAAACTTGTTTGAAATGAATTATAGATAAATGACTTTTGAGATAATTATAAGAAAAAAAATTAAAATCAAAATTATCAAAAATATAAAAAAATACTAAATTACAAAATTTGGCAATGCTAAAATACATAATTTGATCAAATAAATATTACATAAATAATTAGGAAGCTAGGAAAGGGAGCTTTTTAAATAAGGAGCTTATTAGAAGCTAGGAAAAGGAGCTTTTCAAATAAACTCCTTTTCATCTATCTCTCGATTGACAACCGTTTTCATCTAAACGAAAAATTTGAAGAGAATCCTATAAGCCCATTTAAAAAGCTCGATAAGCTTCAAAAGCCCCTCAAATAAGCTATACCACATTGGAGATGTAGTAGGTAAACTTGAAGGCTACGATATTTATTTCGCTCATACATTAAATTAACTATTTTTCTTAGTTTGAAAGGAGTCCAAACTGGCCCATATATGCTTTGATAATGGGGTAATGCATGTGCGGGATATAAAATTAAGTAACTTTTCCCTTCTATTGCATGTAATGTAAACGTGCATGCCTACGGCGGAAGTTTTCCCAATCTATTCGCCTCATTTACTTTCTATCAGAAAAACAAATACAGTAGGAACATCCAAATGAAACCAAAACCACAATAATTGAATATAGAGAAATAACAACGAAGGCAACACTTATAATAGCTAGCTGTGTCGGCTGCGCTGATGTGGAAATGAAAAGGCTTTATACAAATTTTGTGTATGTTTGTTTGCAAACAACAAAACCGTGATTTCATCAGAAGCATTTTTTTTATAAGTCGAGACCTCATAAATTATAAGAGTTATTTCCTAAAAGCTAATACAAACATACAATTATTATTTACTCCGACCATAGCAGGATCAATCAACAAGAGCAGATATTAAGATTTTGATATGATGTACTCATGTACTGTAGTAATTAATTAACCTGTTTTTTGTTTTCACTTATTAACCACTCATTCTGGAATCTAGTAAGCTTTTCTTTCTTTTTTTACTGGTCAATTACTACCGTCTACCAAAATTAAAGCTGTGCAACTCACCATTTCAAGTGTGTTTAAAATTGAAAAGGAAAAAGACAGTGAAAAAGGAACAATAGTTAATTAATATGACCGTGCAAAGAGGACAGGAGCAATTAATGAGAAGGAAATTGCAGTTGCAGCCTTGCAGGTCAACAAGATGAAAGGGACACGTGACTGAGCACGTGCAGAGAGAGAGGAAGTGTGCATACATTTGGTTAATATTCAATTTGCATTACGGTTGTTAGATTCCAAAAAGTAAAAGTCAACTACTGGTCTCCCTCAGTCCTAATCCCTCCCCGAGCATCCCTCAAAGGCTCAACTCAACTAATATTAATTTAATTGTTAATTATTTAATTATATCCTCAGTTTCAGATTCAAATTTGAAGCATCGTCCCTGCTTCTTCTTCTACTCACACCCTCCTGCTGCTAGCCTGTTAGTCTGTTACTATCATAGTTGAAGCCTCACTGTCTTATATATATATATATGCAATAATCATTCATTGAGATCTTCACACCTCACCGCCGAACCTTCTTTTATCTTTCACTTTCCCTCTCCTATAAATTTGTCTCCCTCTTCACCTCTCTCTCTCTCTGCTTGTGTGTGGCCACTGAACTTCCCAGCCTGGCTCACTTTATCCAGAAAGAAAAAAGCTTCTTCCTCTTCTGAATTCTCTGTTTGCTCTGTAGAATCCTCATTTATATATGGACCCTTTGTTTCCTCCTCCTTCTTCCTAGTTAACCTCTTTGCTTTCCCTACTCTTTCTTTCATTATTAACTTCTCTGAGATTCTGTATCTCATCACTCACATCATCGATCTCCTTCTTCATGGCTTCTCATGGAAATAAGCCCTCGAGGGATCAAATGGCGCTGACCGCCAAACATCTCCGAAGGCCTTCCAATGTGCTGCTTAAGGATTATCTCAGGGATGATCTCAGTTCCAGCTCATCCAGCGGCTTCAAATCATTTCCTCGCCGACAATGTTGCACCACCGTCCGATTTGGTCTCCTCGAGAAAGATCTCCAGGCCAAACGGAATCACCTCCTTCGACCGACGAGTAGTATCAGCCACCGGAGTTCTTGTTCTTTCACGGTTGCTTCCTCCACCATATCCGCCCTCCACAAGGCCTCTCGCGCCGTGATCAACGCCGTTAAATTACTTCCATTCCCCTCCATATCCCCGACGCCGTCGTCGTCCTACAGAAAGAATAATAACTCCATGAAGCGTCTCCTTTCCAAAAGCTTATCTCGCAAGATGTTGAGCAGAAGCTTCTGGAGGAAAGCAATCGAGGAAGAGGAAGAAAAAGATAAGCCCTTGGATCAACAAACACACAGCTCGAGCATGATCAGCGTGACTTTGGGAAGCAGTTGCACTAGCGGAAGTAGCGGCAGGAGCAACGGAAACAGTTGGGGGTCGTCGAGGGAGTTCACGTGGGAGATACTACGGTCGACGACGAGGAGCGATAATAATTCCGACGTCGGAGTTGTGAGCAGCAGCGACAATAGTACAGTGCAGAAAAATACTGCCACCAAAACAACGAGTGAAGATTCCACCGACGTCTGTACATTAGAGAAATTAATGGTAAGTTAATTATTTAATTATGAATGTGTGATTTGTTTAATATATTTTGAAAATTTCTGATTCGCTCGTGGAAGATGGTCCGGTCTGGCGATCTGATCCTCTCGCAATAATATTGATGGAGGAGGAACAGCTGGACCCGAGATTGCATGAATTCCACGTGCGGGGGAAATTAGAAGCTACTTCCCGGGGACCATACATATGGTTAATTACCCATCAGCCCTCGCGCCATCTTATAGGCGCCCTCTGACTCCGCTGACTATGTAAATTTCGTTAAAAATCTTATTAAAAGGTGACAATTGTTTTCCAATATGTACAGGCGGGCCCTACTTGTACAGTTGTACGTATCTCACATGAATAACCCTCTTGTATATTTTGTCGGCGAGGGCATATAGTCCAACTAAGCTTAAGTGAGGGCATATAGTCCAGCTAAGCTTAGGTTTCCTGCTGAATTTTATCAACTTTTATTATTTGGAACATATCTTGTGTTTGTTGTCTCCTCCGGGTTTGACTTCTCCAACTAACTCATCCCTGCCCTTTTTTAAATCTCACGATTCTTTTTTTTTTACATTTAAAAACAAAACTTGATCAACTGTCTTTTCTTTTTCATAACAAAACAAAATTTCACCCTTAACTCTTGATGCTACCAAAACCAAAATTTTCGTGAGTATATGAAAGATATAGCGACAACAATTAGAACATGACTGTAGGCCAATAGAAAGATGCGAGCCTGCAGAATCCAAACTCTAAGCATGGTTAATGGTCAAAGTGAATGTTAAACATCAAGTTTCAGTGCTTATAAGCAGAGTTGTGATGAGCACAAAATGTTATTATCTCCTATTCTGTTTGAAGTGAATATATACTTTGGTCTTTAATATTAGAGTTATCAATAGGAACAAATTAGAAAATAATTGATAAATATAAAAACTATGTACTAAGATGAATTCCTCATATATATGTTTGATATTAAGTACCGCAGGAGCTAGTGTGTATATATCGTTTGTAGTAATGATGTGAACTGAGCGCGGTGAATATATATGTGCATGTAATATAACAGGATTGGTCGAGGGAGGTGAAGGAACAACTGAGTCCTGTATCGGTACTAAATGGTCCGTTTGGGGACGATGAAGAGATCAATTCTCCAATGGACTCTACGAGCTGTTGTGGCTTGGAATGTGATGAGACTATACGTGGAAGCAAAAACAAGCAGACACAGAAGATTCGACATTTTGATCACAAGGCTTCGTCACTTAAACCCATAGACTTGGAGAAACGAATGTCAGAGTTTTCAGAAGCTAAAGAGAAGATTAAGGGCAGTGAGGAAGAAATGTGGATGCTGATTAACGAGCTTGAAAGTTCAAGGTTCAATAGCGGAGAGAATAAGCTATTGTTTGATTTGTTCAGTGGCAGCACTGAGAATGAAGACATAGTGACGAAGATGGCGGAGGAATGGATAAGTGGGGAGTCAAAAGGAGTGAGTAATATGGGTTGGCAAGTTTGTGTGAGGGAAATGGATAAGTATGAGAGATGGACAAATATTTCAAATGAACAAGTGGGGACACAGCTGGAATTCGAGGTTTTTACGAGTTTGATGAACGAGCTCGTACTTGAACTCATTACATCGTCACGGTCATGAGCCTTCTTAATTTAATTGCTTTTATTTATTTGTTTTTAGTTTAGTGATCATAGAATTTCAGATGCCCGGTCCCCATCTTGGGGATAGATATAGATCAAGCATTGAAGTTTTGGAAGGATCCATATATATAAATATAGGCACTCGATCTTAAATATATAAAATTCACTCTATAATATTTTTATTCTTATTTTTTTCTAAATTAATTAGTTTGACTAATAAACTTATATATAATCTAAGGATACACAATATATGAGATAATTAAGTAATTTATTTAGCTTCTTTAATGTCTCAAAAAAAAGGCAACTACTATCTTATATTTAGGACTATAAGGAGCATATATATGGTGGATCGAAATTGGGATTTTTGTTGCTTACTTGAAAGAATTCATTTGAGGCTTTGAATGGCCTCCATGATTCATAAGTGGTTCTGATTAGTTTCTTCACTTCCCCGAAATCTGAGGTAGATATAGCTATTATTATAACTTTAATATTGGGGTCCAAGTCCAACATGTAGGCATTTATTTCAAGGCAGTTGTCTAATATGGGAGGTGCTATTATGGATTTTAGGTTTACCGCATTTTTAGTTCCATACACAATGATGATCACCATCATAAACAACTTAAATTTATTATGCACGAATCATCTGCCATTTTTTATGGCAAAGAATATTTGTACCAAGTAAGCAAACATGGCCTTAACGTAATCGTGTAAATTGATATATATAGAAGCGCATTAATTATTGAGCATACAATATCAGCTTGGAAATCCTTTTTTCTAATATCTCTTATTGGAGGTGAGGTGATATTGTTTTAGATACTATCAGGTACTAAATGCAAACACCTTTCAAAGCGAGGAACCCAGAATTTAAATATTGATTTGTCAAAGGATTAGCCGATTCCAATAGATTCAACTCAAGTAATGGATGAAGACAAATGTCAAGATTAAAAGCTTTCACCAATAATGGCCATTTGTAGATCTTCAGGCCCAAAAAGCTTAAACCTAGGACAAAATTCTAAGTGGGGCCAACCATGAGGCTTGAACCAAAGTCCAGTACTCCAATCTATTAAGTCCAACTTGCTTTTTTTGCTCTGTCTTCTGGGAAAATAGAAAACAGATACACAAACGAGAGGCGTCAAGGCCCGAATCATAATTTTTGCACGTACACATGCACTGGCACACGTATTGAGACCCACATATACCCACAAAAAATATATATTTTACAATTTGAAAACAAGATAAGCTGTCTAAATTTAAATTTGCAATTGAATTTCTTAGCTACTACTGGTACTTATTTGTTTGCACAAATGGTAACTGGAGAAATAAGAAAAAGGTCCAATTACTGGTTCACAATCCTGGAAGGTCATTGAAATGGCAGCCTTCAATCAGTTTCTTTTTTCAAAAAAAAAAAAACGGTCCATGTGCTTCAGTTGTTGGTTTTGACGTAGCTTATAAAAAACACGAACCACTATGACAAGGTTGATTTTTTTTTTTTTTTTTAAATATAGGAGTAGTACTCTATAGAAGATCATCGGTTTTGGTAATAATAATGCAAACAAAAAAATCAGTGTTGGTAATAATGAAAGAGAAGGAATCAATGGAGCGATTCCTGTTCCCAATGTACCCGCCACTCCCCTCTGCACACTATTGCATTGGTCACGTGTTGCATAGTACTTACCCAGATTTTTTCCCTCTATACCCGATATACCCCTCTTGTCCCAGGTAGGGAGGAAGGTTTCTTGTAGTCCTAATCATGAGTCCCACTTTAATTTTTATATAAATTTGCAATTATACATGTCACTGATAGTGTAAACTTTATTCATATAGTAGTGTATAATTAAATAGAGTGAAGTCAGAAAGTTATTAAATTTAATGAGATTTAAAAATTTTCTTTATTTTTATAAAATATGTTAGAATTGATTTATAAATAAAATTATGAAGTATAAAATATGGTACTCCCTCTGGTCCTAATTATAGGAACAAATTACCAGAATTTTGAGATATTAAGGAAGGAAGTTAAATTAGTTAATTATGTGTATTTTCTAAAAATATCCCCTGAAAATTAAAAATTACATAAGGCAAAATTAGTTGGCATTATGAGGGAAATGAATGTGGTTTGTGGAATAGGTAATCAAGGACATGACTGGTGGAGGGGCTGATTATTGCTTCGAACGCGTAGGGATGACGTTGTTAGTGCATGAAGCATATGCCTCTTGTCGAAAGGTTTCCTCTCAGTTTTTAATCCACTTGAGCAGTTGAAATTTCATTTCTGAAATTTGTTGTTATCATTAATTATAAGAGCAGCTAATTTCTTTTACCATGAAAATATGATAAAAATTGCTCAAAATTATTTTATATAAAAAAAGTATAATTTAGGTGTATATGTCATTAATGAGTTGCAAACATTATTTACTTTATAAAATATATAGGTGTATTATTAAAACTAACATGTAAAAAAAAATATAATTTAGTTGTATATGACATTAATGAGTTGCAAACATTATTTACTTTATAAAATATATAGGTGTATTATTAAAACTAACATATAGAAAAAGTATAATTTAGGTGTATATGACATTAATGAGTTGGAAATATTATTTACTTTATAAAATATATAGGTGTATTATTAAAACTAACATGTAAACATTATTTACTTTAATGAGTTGCTTCTATAATTAGCAGGAGGGAGTAGTACATAACCATTTAAAAAAGTGCGAGAAAAATAGAATACGAGGGAATTAAAAAACAATAGAAAGAGTTTGTCAAAAAAACTACATTTTCTAAAAAATATTAAAAATGATTGGAAAAACAAAACATAAGGACAAAAGAACCTAAAGAGACACTGCTCATAAGTTCTGTAAAGATTTGTTGAGTACGTGCCCCAATTCAGAGATTCTTGCCGCATGTAAAATGCCAAGGACTTTTTTTATTTTTAGGTTAATACTATTTTTTTTTATCTCTCAATTTTACTCTCATTTTGATTTTAATCCTTCAAGTTTTAAATTGTAAGTTTTGATCTCTCTAGAGATAAGGTGGTGCAATTTTTATTGAATTATAAAGACTAATGTTTTAAAGAAAACAAAACTTAAGAGATTAAAACCTATAATTTGAAACTTAAATTAAAATCAAAATGAAGATAAAATTAAAAGATCAAATATTACATTAACCATTTTTCTTCAAAACAAAAAGGTTATGATACAAAAATATTAATAAACTTTCTAGTGACAGAGCTCATTATTTCTATATATTGGGCATAAGTAATGATAAATTTGTATAGAGGGTCGTGAAGTCATTTATTAGGTTTTATGTTCTTATTTATAGATTTTGTGTAATTTTCTATTTTATTCCCTTTAATCTCTTTGGCTTGTTTGCCCTTGGAGATAATCAATTGAATACGAATATTTAAAAAAAAAAAAAAAAGGCAATTAAGGATCTGAATTGGAATAATTACAGTTGAGGGCCGGAGTTACTCTTACTTACAGGAAAAGACATCAGAATTTCAGAAATGATGATTTGGTCCAAAATGGAAAATCTCCTGACACTATAATAAAACCCTCGTGCAAAAGTCCAATACTTTACCACTGGCAGGGCCCACTTAATGTCCACGTGTAATATCCAAAACCAATCAAAACACGCCTCTTCATTTCTTCTTACCTTCATGAGTCCACACCATAGTCGATTTGCTGCCCTCCCTTCTCCCCAGATTTTTTTTTCTTCATTTAGTTCTAATTATAAAAACACTTTTGTAATATAAATTACTCTACAAATATATTCCTATAATTAAAATCTGAAGTAGTATTTATTATGAACCCCCTTTTCTGATGTCTTCTTCCCATTTCCATTCTACCTAGCTGGTTAATCGATCGAAAATGTGAATCCAAGCAAAAAAAGAACGGAATAATTTTAAAAAAAAAAACTGAAGAAGGAGAAGAGGAAGAGTGAAAAGAGGGAAAAAAAGGAAAAGCCATATAGGAGTATTCTTCATTGTAAAATCCCAAAGTAACAAGCATTTTTGCTCCCATTTTAAAAAAATTATGCTTAATTTTGCACCTGAGGTATTATCATGATGACAAGCTCATATTTATTAAAAAATAAAAATAAATATTTTTATCCCATTTCCACAAAACCAGGCTCTACTTCCAAAACAAAAACTCAATGCTTCGTTTATGTGAGGTATATTTTGCTTTTAGTGTTTTGGTTTTTTGTCATGGAGTAGCAAACCCATTAGATTTCTCTCCCCCTTCTACTTGATCCTCCCACTATTTCTCATCTCAAACTATATCATATATTTAAGATCATACTAATAATATTTTAATTTATTTTTTTGTTATTATCTCCAATTTTAATTATAAGATAAAGTTGATTTTATTAAGATGGGAAAGGATATTACAGTTACAAAGTGTCTTGTCTAAAATTTCATGGTGACAATGATGAGGATTTGGAAGAGAAGATCCACCAGCAGGAGAACATGTGGGGCCCAGAAAGAAAAGATGTGATAAGAAATGAGACTGTAGTAGAAAAAGATGAAGCGATATTCCCGAGTATGTGCCGCGTACCCCCTAATCATTCACACCGTCAGATCAGACAGTATGGAAATAGGGTAGACCGATCAGGGCCTGCTATCTAGCCTATATTACTACCCCGTAAAATAAAAAAAGCAAAAAAGCTGGTTTCTATAAGGACACTCTTATTATTATTATCATTGGGTGACTGTGGAGGGCCCACACTTCTGATGAAAACAGTAATAGTAATGGGACAATGAAAAGTGACTGTGCATGCTCCTTGCTTCTTTTTGGCTTTCCACACACTTTCTTCTCCCCCTTTTTTCACTCCCTTTGGCCGTAAACCCCTTTTCTCTCCCTCCCCTTACACTTATGCTTGGTTTGGTTTCGGTGTGTGTGACACTGTGACTTATTCTCACCCCTAAGCCTATGTTTGGTTGGAGGTGAGGGAGGGAGGGGAGGTGTCCCTTTCTAGTGTGAAAAGTCAAATATGCCCATGATGTGACATGCTTTCAGAGTTAATATGCGGAAAACGATGCAAAAAGTTATATAATTTTTAAGACCTGACCTATTTAAGACCTGATCTGATCTAACCTGTTTGTTAAAAATGTCATGTCAAAACCTATTTAAAGGCCTATATGTGTAAATAGGTTAGGCTTATTTCGTTAAAGTCAGACCTGTTTATACATTAAATAAATAAATAAATATATATATATATATATAATATAATAACACAATATTTTTATTTTTATTCTTATATTTACATAGATTTTGATAGGTTCAAAGTGCATGAAGCCTACTTATGACCTTCAAGACCTACAATATGAGGCCTTTATAAAGGCCTACATTGTAAGTAGGCCTTTAAAAGGCGGGCCGACCAAGCCTAATGAAGGCTCAAGCTCGAGCCTAAAAAAGTATGCATTCGGGCTTAGGCCTTTTAATCTCATTACAGGCTCGGACTGTTTAGCCAAAGCCCGACCTATTTTCATGCCTACTTACACCCAACTGCCCATTGTGATCTTATTTTTTTAATACTTTCTCTTTTTATTATAAGGCACCAACTAATAAGTGTATTTAAAGTCCAGCTGGGAGACTCTCCCACTATAGCAGTCTTGCGACATTTGGTCGGATTCTGATTAGTCAGGGCGAAGCTCTAGTGAACCGCGTGGGCAACAAAAAAAAGTGTATTTAATCATTTTTATAAGGCACTTGCTTATTTCCAATGAGCATTAAATATATTTTTCCATATATGCCCCTAATTAATAAGGATAGTGGCTGAGAGTAAAAATTAATATAATATTATAGTTTAGTGCAATTAGTAGGGGTAATATTAGAAGTTATTTAAATTTTATGACAATTTTATTGACTTTAACTGTTTTTTATTGATTTGTGAGAATTATTAGTTGGTACCTTATAATAAAAATCAGAGGGAGCACGGGTGGAAAAAAGGCTTTTAAGACCGGACAAAACAGGTACATTAGGACCGGACTCGCGACCCGTCTTGTTCCAGGCTTGGAAGAAACAACAACAACAAGAAAAACAAAAAGATGATTACAAAGTGCGAAATAAACAAAAATAACAAGAAACGAAATCATTCACCATGAAAATCGAATTTGAAGTCCGGATCTACAAAAAAATCACAAGCTTAAAGCAACCAAATCGAGCGGGATCCTCTTGTCGGTGCTAGCAAAGCTTCAAGCAACCAAAATCGAAGTCCGGATCCGAGCGGGAGCGGTCAATGTAGGAAATAAACAGACTTAAGCAAGAAGATATCCGGGTTTGATTTCAAACCGGATCTATGCGGCGGCGTGGAAGGACCCATAGATCGAAGAGGAAGGAGCCGCCGTCGTCCGAGAATCCTAAAAGTAGTACGCTTTATTCTTGGCGAGGATTGGAGTCGACGCCATCGCAAAACCCTCGAAGCATCTCACCGCCAACGTTGCCAAGGATTTGATTGTGCGACTCTTATGATGACTTACGAAGATTGCGAGTAGGTTAGAGGAAGAGGATGACATTCTTCTTGAGGATTTGCCGTGAGGCTCTTGGGACACTCGTTGAATCTATAACTAAGAAAATGTTATATCACCAAGAAAACAAAGCAAACTCACGGACTTAACGGGTTTAGCGAATGTAGTTTTTAACACTTTTAAGACTGGTTTTTGAAACAACCGGTCTTAAAAGTATATTTTAGGACGGTTGTTTTAAACAACCGGTCTTAAAATGTAAAAAAAAAAAAAAATTGACCAGGTGGCAATTTCGTAAATATATAGAACACTTTTAAGACCGTCTGTTTGAAACAACCGGTCTTAAAAGTGTTCTATATAATTTTTAACACTTTTAAGACCGTCTGTTTCAAAGACGGTCTTAAAAGTGTTCAATTTTTTTACACTTTTAAGACCGTCTGTTTGAAATAAATTTGGTCTTAAAAGTGTTCTATATATTTTTTTACATTTTTTTACACTTTTAAGGCAGACGGTCATTACTTTTAAACCGTCTATTTGAAACAGTAGGTCTTAAAAGTGTTCTATTTATTTAATTAGTTAGCGTATACGATTATATTATGCAATTATCTTAATTAAGTTGTTAGAGAGATTTTAGGAATTAAGTTAGCGAGATCAAGGTTTTGAATTTTGTAATTAAATTCTGATTGTAATCATCTTAATTAAGTTGTTAGAGAGATTTTAGGAATTAAGTTAGGAGATCATGATTTTTTGAATTTCGTAATTAAATTCTTGATTGTAATCATCTTAATTAAGATGTTAGAGAGATTTTATGAATTAAGTTAGCAGATCATGGTTTTATGAATTTCGTAATTATATTCCTGATTGTAATCCCTAAATTATAGGAACTGCCTAGCTTTATTTACTTATTAGCATATGTATATTATTCCAATTAAGCGAATGAATAAATCATCGCATTCTCGGACTTGATCAGCGTCTTCTCACAATATTTACGAAATTGCCACCGGTCATACTTTTAGAACCGGATATTTTATAGCCGGTCTTAAAAGTGTTCTATATATTTACAAAATTGTCACCAGGTCATACTTTTAAGACCGGATCTTTTATAGTCCGGTCTTAAAAGTGTTCTATATATTTCTGAAAGTGCCACGGTCATATTTTTAAGACCGGATCTTTTATAATCCGGTCCAAAAAGTTCTTTATATTTACGAAAGCTATGCAGGTCATACTTTTAAGACCTGATTCTCTATAATCCGGTCTAAATGAGACGGTCTTAAATCCCTTTTTTACACGAGTGGAGTACAAGTTCAGGGTTATTGATTCTTACCATACGTTCATCAAAAGGGTAATTAAGCTATAATTTTATCCCTATCAAATGTAATAAAAAGAATTTGGAAAAATGTGTAATGAAAAAGAGTTAATCCAAGTTGAAAAGTAAGAGAGGGTGTTGAGAATAACATTATTCATAAATAAAGGTAAAATGAAAAAAATATACTAATTTATGACATATTTAATATATTAAATAGTTTTTCTTGATATACAAGAATTAGGTAACTAAAGTGGTAAGATATGGTTTAATGAGTTTAATTTTAAAATTTTCAAAATAGTATCAAAAGCTAAAAATTAAGTTTCTTATTTTTTATCTTGCATATTCTTTTTATTAAAATTCCTAACCTCACTTATATATATCGGGTAAATTGAATTTATTAAAATTTTCCTTCATCTGAATTTTCCTCATACCAACCAAGTCCTTAATGGCTAGTTTTGATAGATTTTGGACAAAAATCAAATTAGTTTACTCATAACATAAGCTTTATCATTTTTATTATGAGATTGCTTTGATTTGATTGGGAATTTGTGATACATTCAGGCTCAGATGATGATTTTTCCTCATTTCGAGTATGATATTTTAAAAATTTAATGCCAATTAAGAAAGTGAGTAAAAACAGTTCATATTCAACTTAATAACGTATTATTATGAAACTTAGGTCACTTTGGCACAACGTCGTTGTAAGTAGGGGTGAGCATTCAGACTTCGGTTCAGTTTTTCGATTAATACATACATTTTCATCACTGAACCGAAATCGAAGTGGCCAAAAACCGAACGAATTAACCGGAATATTTCGGTTCGGTTTTGCAGTTAATTCGGTTTTTGGGCTTAAGTTGGGTCTTATTGTGGGCCTTCTTGTTTGGATTAATTCTGTAAAATAGCCAATCTACGTTTTTTTTTAAGATCAGCAAAACCAAATAGATAGAAATTAGACCATTAAAAGAAATCACAAAAACAAAAGAAGTTAAAAGGAAAAATAATGCTTAGCATAGGTATTAGATCTTACAAGCAACTCATATGTAGATAGGAATCAATCCAAATAGTTCACAGATAGACAAAAGCTCAATGGACCAAAACCATAATAGGCATGAGCCTGTTGATCACACAATACACATTAAGAGTTACAAAGAGAAGTGCCCAATCAAAAACAATAAGAGGACTTGATAAGTGTAATAAGCATAAATGCAGGGGAAAAACCTAGAATTGAAAGAACAAACAAGCAGGAAAATGTAAATCTAGTTTAGAATGTGGATAAGTTGTTGCAATATCAGTTCAGGACTAGACACTAATACTCTGTGCACAGTGGATGACACTTGTCAGAGCCCCTTCTTCCATGTTTTCCTTTGGCCGGGATTGCATTGGAGTTGTGGGACATGTGACACCTCATTAGTTGTATTGTTTTAAGGAAGGGAGCGATAGTCCATACTTAAGCCCTATACCTTTGGCCGGGTGTATCTTAAGTTTTGGTGAGCTTGGAACAATCCAGTCAAATGGATGTGTTGCTATTGGACTATATGTTAGCCTATGGCTTGATCGTGGTATGACTTATGAGGATGGACGGTGATATAAGGGAGGCTGCATATTGCATATTATATTATGGTATATACAAATATATATGTAATCAGCTCCTACTTGTTGTCATGTGTGACTTGCTTGTGTACGGTATAAACTTTCAGTAGTTACTGAGATGTCAATCTCACCCTATATTAAAAATTTTCAGGTGATTGTTCTAGTAGGGAGCAAGGGAAAGAACCTATGGACTGAGCCTTGAAGGCTTGGTTGTGCTCCTAGAACTTATGTTATGTTATTCTATTTGCCATGACTATAAGACTTCCGCTTTGTATTTTATTATTAAATATTTTGGGAATATATGTTGACTCAAAAATACATTTTGAATTGAATTAGTTATGTATTTTAATGATTTTGATGTTGATCATTCTTGTTAGAGATATTTCAAGTGTTTTGGCCAAGATTTTGGGGTGTTACAAGGCACATGTAGTTGCAACATATAACTTGTCATTATAACCACATAAACTTGTCAAAATACATCATTGAAGTCTGTTACATCCAGAATTTATGATTGATAGTTAGATGTGCCTATTTTTACATGTTATGGAGTGACGATTGACAAGTAGCCGCACCTAATCGGCTAATCATATATCACTGCTTCTCTTTTCTTTTTTTAACCAATGGGGCAATAAAGTAATTTCACATTCAAAATTTATATCAATGCAGTCGTTAAGGAGCATTTTGATAGGGAAGTCTACTATGGGACTTTTTTCCTATTTGTTATGATCTTTGGGAGCTGAGGGCGATTTTCCCCTTTTTTAAATTCATTAAATTTATCAATTACACGCCCAAAAAATGTATTCAGAGTTTTAAATGGAAATAAGTTTAAGAATATTACATAATTAACTAAATTATAACGTCCAGATTTCACTGGCAAAAAAAAAAAAAATCATATTGAACAACCAATTGATAGTAATCACTTAGTTTTTTTTTTTTTTTTTTTTACTACAGTAGTCATTTCTGTATTTAATTTTAGATTGAGTATTTAATTTATCGCCAGGATTAAAATCTTTAGATTCAGAAATAAAGGAAAAAATATTGACAATTTTAACACGCGAGTCAAGAAAAGGAAAACTATAAAGAGCTGCATCATACTTGATCAGGGTTCATGAACATACACAATATGCATAAAATGTGTGTGTTTTCTCCCTAACGATGAACATGCACCAATTTAAGACTTAAGATCATGTAATTGCCTGGCAAATCAATTCCACGCTCATGAATACTGACTCAATTGACTTGAAAAAAAGAAGAGTAAATACCCTTTATGGTCATTGACAAAAAACACGGACCCCATTTTGGTCCATGACAAAAAAAGGTCCTTTTTAGTCCATAAAAAGGATGAATAAGGGTCGATTTGTGGACATTTTGACCCCTCACAAATTTTCAAAATGTATTTTTTAGTCCCATAAAAAAGACGAATAAAAGTCATTTTTTTGTCAGGGACAAAAATAGGGTCCGTATTTCTTTTCAGGGATCAGAAAGGGTATTTACTCTTAAAAGAATTTTGAGTTTGGTGAGCAGAGTGTGGGGACAATAGATAACGCGGAATCTACACAAATGAATGTGGATGGAGTAAATATAGTCGTTAATTTAAGATATATACTATTTTAGGAGTTATGTATAAAAAAAGAAGTTATGATTCTGGGTAAAGTAACATCCAATATCATGTAACATCCTAATTTTACTCATGGTGCATTCATGCTCTGATGTTATTGTCTTGGTGCATTTAGACCCAGTGCGATATGATGTTATTTTTCAGTTCCATCTAATGCTCTAATTAGAGGGATTAGGTATTTTTTTTAATTTTTTTATATATTCTATTTATTTAGATGGGTTAAGGTGCAAAAATAGACATGTGCTTTTCTCTGAGGAGCGCCCAGTAGTAAATGCTTTTTTCAGGTGCAAAAGTAACTATGTGGTTACAAATTAGATGCAAAAATAGCGTTTGACCGTTAAGTTTGACTTTTGATCGTTAAGTTTAACTTTTTTTGTTGGACGATGACGTGACATTTCAAATATTTTTTCCATATCCTTTTAGTACCGGTCAATACGAAATATTTTTCAAGATCCTAAAATAATTTTTCAAAATTATGAAATATTTTTTGTACCAATCGGTATCTGAAAATACTTTTTAGTACCGTCGGTACCACGAAATATTTGTTTGATATCCTTTTAGTACCGATCAATACGAAATATTTTTCAAGATCCTAAAATTATTTTTGCACCTTTGAAATGCCACGTCATCGTCCAATCAGCAAAAAAAGTCAAACTTAACGGTCAAACGCTATTTTTGCATCTAATTTGTAACCACATAGTTACTTTTGCACCTGAAAAAAGCATTTGCTACTGGGAGCTCATCGGAAAAAAGCACATGTCTATTTTTGCACCTTAACCCTATTTAGATTAGAGTATATGTTGCATCGTGATTTTTTTTTTTTTTTTGCATTCAGCACTCAAATTAATTAATTTTCAGTCCTACATTCAGAAATATTTTTTTTGTAACTCCAGTATCATGGAAATTAATTAATTTAAGATACTGGGTGCAAAAAAAAATCATGATGCAACATATAATCTAATCTAAATAAATAGAATCTATAAAAAAAATTTAATTTTTTTTTAAAAAAAACTAATCCCTCTAATTAGAGGGAAAAACACATAAGAAACACCTAAAAGAAAAACACCTAATGTGGATTCTTATGAGTAAGGTTATGGTGATGAAAGCGTAAAAAAAGAATGTTGAACGCATCATAAATGAGATTAACATGCTGGATGCAATTGATAAATAATATTGGGTGCTACATACCACTGTACTTATAATTTTAAACTAGGGTTAAGGTGCAAAAATAGACATGTGCTTTTATCAGAGGAGCGTCCAGTAGCAAATACTTTTTTTAGGTGCAAAAGTAACTACGTGGTTACAAAATAGGAGCAAAAGTCACCTTGACCGTTAAGGGGGTGGATGTTGACCTTTAAGTTGGATGGTTTGACTTAAATATGTGATGTGGAGGCATTGAGTGTGTGTTACAAATAAGTGGCAGCTGATTAATGGATGACTTGGAAAATAATTAATTATTTTATCTAAATTAATTAATTACTAAAATCTAAAATGACATAAAAAATATGATTTGGCTAAAATGATGTGGCATGCCTACATGGCACCTACAAAACCTTTTTTCCTAAAATCTGATTTACAAATCAGATTTATTAAAAAAAAAAACCTCATCTTCTTCCCAAAACCCAGATTCTTCATATCCATATCCAAAGAGGACGAAGAAGCACGCCTCCACAAAGAACAGAAATCTCCTCCAGGGTCCATCTCCAGATTCTTCATTCTCGACAACAAAGTTTGAAATTTGATTCATGAAGCCATACCCATACCCAAATCAAAGTACTTGATTTGGAAGTTGATAGATAAAACAAACTCGAGAACTACAAACTCGAAACTCGGAACCAAAGAATCACGATGGTCCAAAGAACCGAGGCGAGACCCTACAAACTTAGAACTTCAATTCCAGACGAGAATCGCGATGGTCCAAAGAAGATGAGCAGTGGATGTTCTTGCGAGTAATGAACGGGAAAAATTCTAAATTAAACTAAAATCCAACATAATACGATAGACGACTTGCTATTTAGGCAAAAATAGAATCGGCGATTTGGGGAAAATTCTAAATCAAAACCAAAATCCAAGCATACCCGGGGATTGAACCTACGCCTTCACTCACAATTTTTTTTTTTGGCCATATTCAATTGCTTTCACCAAGCATACCCAGCGGTGCCTTGTATGTGTACTCCAACTTCCGGTCTGGGAAAAACGCAAGAGAGACGAGAGGACGGACGTGCGTGTTCAACTCTGCTCTCAAACCAAAGGTCGCTGTTCGGTTGTGCGAGACTCTAGGGATCTTGAATGGCAGGTGTGAATCGGACTTTGTTCTTCGGGGCTCCATGGTTATTGGAGTTCCATGGTGCTCGGCCGGAAAATCTTGACGGGAGAAGGACAACGGCGATGGTCTGCGTCTCTCATCTTCAATCTGCTAACCACTCCATCGACGGCGATGGTCTGCGTCTCTCGTCTTCAATCTTCGAGTGGGTGATTGATGGGAAGGTAGTGAGAAGAGAGGAGATGAAGGAAGGGGACAGAAATGGTGAATTAGGGAGGGATTGCGGGCGATAGCAATCCTCATCAGGAAGGGCAAGAGATCAATTGGGAGAAGGGCAAGAGAAGGGTAAGCAGTGGCGGAGCCAGGAATTTTATTGACGGGGGCGAAAAAAAAAAATTATATCATGAATAAAAGTACTTGAAATACAATACAAACCTAATATACAAAAAATTAAAAGAAATCTATCACATAATAGCCTCACTTGCATTGGGCTTGAGCGGCCCTAATCCACCAAGAATGTACTATGTATATTCCAACAAATTACTCCCTCAGATCCATAATCTAATACATATTTAGAGAGTTGATTTTTGTCCTAAATATAAGACGTAATTTTCATATTCTTTAACAATAATCAAGGAAGATAGTGAATAAAAAAATTAGGGAAGATTTTGACTAAGGTTTTTTAGAAAATACATGTCAAATTAACTTACTCAACCAACTTCCTTAATCTATCTAAATTAGATAAATATGTCTTATATTTATGACCAAATAAGTATTAACTAGATTTTAAAATACAAATGATGAAATACAATAGAATCAAACAAGCTTAGCTTATTAAGCCTCTATATACATGTAGATATCTCCTTATATTTTGTTAACATACGCCAATTTCAAATTCAAAAGTTAAGGACTAAATCCAAACAATTATGCAAAACTATTATATATTAAGATCACCACATCACATATTTAAGTCAAACCATCCAACTTAACGGTCAACATCCACCCCCTTAACGGTCAATGTGACTTTTGCTCCTATTTTGTAACCACGTAGTTACTTTTACACCTAAAAAAAGTATTTGTCACTGGACGCTCCTCCGACAAAAGCACATGTCTATTTTTACACATTAACCCTTTAAACTAAATATAAGCTATTTCTCATCAAAAGGTTTAAAGGTAGTAAAAAACGGAGGTTGACAGAAGACAGAAGTGATAAGTGTCTTGTGTCGGCTTGAGTAAAGTCTCAAGTTTGAGTTGTAAAAAAGATATGTTGGGAGACTCACTTACCATAGCCAGATGCGTAGCGCGGGTCAAATCCAGATTAGTCAGGGTGAAGTTAAATATCGGATGAAAAGAAAAGTTCAAAGGCAGTATCTCGCACGGTATGCTAGCATTATCACTTTAATATAAATCGCTTGCAAAGCATAGCTAAACGAAGTGGCTAGTTGAAACTTGGAATAAAAAGAATTGAACATGGTTTCGAGATCACAAATAAATATGAACCATGGATTTTCGCACGGGGACAATATTTTTCCTAATAAAAAGTGCAGGTAATATAAAAGTACAGTAATTTTTCATTATTATTTTGGGCTCGTCTTTTTAGTGATGTCTATGGAATATTAATAATATCGACGGATATGGACAAGAGGTAGCATACATTATTCTTGATTCTTCAAAAAAGGAAGGGACAATAGCTAGGCAGCCTTCACTCACGAGTTACACACCCGAGGGCACAAAAGGAAAGTCATTTTTGGACCCGCATAATAAATATATATATATGTTTGCGTGTTCTTTTTCTGGAAAAATACCCTGTATATTTCTGGAAAATTACACACAGCCAGAGCCAGTTACTAACTCAGTACTCAAATTAAAGGAAGAAACCATTCCTGCAAAAACCTTGAGCTCAGAATCTCGATAGCAACTGTCATATATTTCTACTTGCTTCACCCACAATCTGATCTCCATAGCCATAAAGGCAGAATCTTCTCGCCCAGAAACTTTGGCAAGGCTTTCAATAAATTCATTATTACTATAACAAAGAAGACAGCAAACTTAAAGTCCCTTTTTCCCCAGAGAAAAAAGAGAGGCATAAAGTTCAGCCCCCCTTAATATAAGACTTGCTATTGGAATAGTCTTAGGTCAGTCGCTTGGAACAAAAAAAAAAAACTCATTAGATGAGAAAAAGCTACTACCATTTGACATGATTTTGTGGACATTTGACATTTTTTTTTATAAAAGTAATTGCTTATGGTTTATGGCTTTTCTTCATATTTATATTTATTGAAATTGACTTTTTAATACATCATCTAAATAATTTTCTGTCAAACTAATTTTATGTAAATATAATCATACTACATTAATTAATTTTTTTGAGAAAAAAACAACAAAATACTACTTGAACTTCAAAATCTCAAATCATTTTTATTGATTATAAGAGTATAAGTATTGATTATAAGAATATAACAATTGAGAACTCATTTTAATAAAAAATTATAAAAAATAACTGATTTAAAATTTTAAAGTTTAACTAGTACCCTATTCTCTTATCTTTTTTCCATAATTTTCCCCTAACTTTTTTTTATTGAAATCAGTTCAAAGTCACTTTTCTTATGCAAACAAGGCACTGTGTTTTAATATACGGAGTATTAAGGTATTCGGCTGGGCACGCTTTCCGCCCCTCTTGTGGGTCCCATTGCATCATTTTTAAATTATTTTTTGATCAACTTAATCATCACTATTTTTTTTGGTTTCTTAATTTCCTTATAATGTTTTTTTGCCACCAATTTCCTTGCAGGTTATAATAACTGCCCACACATCGATTCGTATTCCGTACCAAGTCACAGAGGGTAGGTCAAGGCCGTAAATTCAAGAAGAGCGGAGGGTTGTATTTCTGACGCCAACAGAACCATCCCCACTCACTCTCTGGGTCTCAGAAACAGTCCTCCTCCAACTCGCCTGTTTCGTTGAAAGTGACCACCGGCGACCTCACTCTCTTACTCTCTCTTCTTCTTCTTCGTCGTTTCTTTGATTTCTTCTTCTAAATTTGGTTCCCTTGGCTCTGTAATCCGTAGTCGCTGAGCAGCTCACTGGTGAGCTGCGATATTTGGTTCTACTCTGCTTTGCTCTGTAAAGCAGCATTCTTCTCAACAAGTGAGTATAAGAGTTTCGTGGTTTCTGCTTTTCCAGGACAGTTTTTTTCTTAATTATCTTCAATTCGTTGATATTACGTTTCTTTTTCTTAGAAATATTGCGATCATTGTTTTCCTGAACGACCACCGCAG
This sequence comes from Acacia pycnantha, assembly GCA_025563575.1. Lineage (NCBI taxonomy): Eukaryota > Viridiplantae > Streptophyta > Magnoliopsida > Fabales > Fabaceae > Acacia > Acacia pycnantha. The sequence continues at coordinate 206,119 of JAMWYP010000285.1, forward strand.
TTTCGTCTATAATGTTAAGTTTTGGGTTCATTGAGGGTTATTTGTATTAAGGGTGCATGGCACTACCTTGCATGTTACATGATCATGCCTTTTGAGGTTGCTTTGATAATGGGGTAATGCATGTGCGGGATATAAAATTAAGTAACTTTTCCCTTCTATTGCATGTAATGTAAACGTGCATGCCTACGGCGGAAGTTTTCCCAATCTATTCGCCTCATTTACTTTCTATCAGAAAAACAAATACAGTAGGAACATCCAAATGAAACCAAAACCACAATAATTGAATATAGAGAAATAACAACGAAGGCAACACTTATAATAGCTCGCTGTGTCGGCTGCGCTGATGTGGAAATGAAAAGGCTTTATACAAATTTTGTGTATGTTTGTTTGCAAACAACAAAACCGTGATTTCATCAGAAGCATTTTTTTTATAAGTCGAGACCTCATAAATTATAAGAGTTATTTCCTAAAAGCTAATACAAACATACAATTATTATTTACTCCGACCATAGCAGGATCAATCAACAAGAGCAGATATTAAGATTTTGATATGATGTACTCATGTACTGTAGTAATTAATTAACCTGTTTTTTGTTTTCACTTATTAACCACTCATTCTGGAATCTAGTAAGCTTTTCTTTCTTTTTTTACTGGTCAATTACTACCGTCTACCAAAATTAAAGCTGTGCAACTCACCATTTCAAGTGTGTTTAAAATTGAAAAGGAAAAAGACAGTGAAAAAGGAACAATAGTTAATTAATATGACCGTGCAAAGAGGACAGGAGCAATTAATGAGAAGGAAATTGCAGTTGCAGCCTTGCAGGTCAACAAGATGAAAGGGACACGTGACTGAGCACGTGCAGAGAGAGAGGAAGTGTGCATACATTTGGTTAATATTCAATTTGCATTACGGTTGTTAGATTCCAAAAAGTAAAAGTCAACTACTGGTCTCCCTCAGTCCTAATCCCTCCCCGAGCATCCCTCAAAGGCTCAACTCAACTAATATTAATTTAATTGTTAATTATTTAATTATATCCTCAGTTTCAGATTCAAATTTGAAGCATCGTCCCTGCTTCTTCTTCTACTCACACCCTCCTGCTGCTAGCCTGTTAGCCTGTTACTATCATAGTTGAAGCCTCACTGTCTTATATATATATATATGCAATAATCATTCATTGAGATCTTCACACCTCACCGCCGAACCTTCTTTTATCTTTCACTTTCCCTCTCCTATAAATTTGTCTCCCTCTTCACCTCTCTCTCTCTCTGCTTGTGTGTGGCCACTGAACTTCCCAGCCTGGCTCACTTTATCCAGAAAGAAAAAAGCTTCTTCCTCTTCTGAATTCTCTGTTTGCTCTGTAGAATCCTCATTTATATATGGACCCTTTGTTTCCTCCTCCTTCTTCCTAGTTAACCTCTTTGCTTTCCCTACTCTTTCTTTCATTATTAACTTCTCTGAGATTCTGTATCTCATCACTCACATCATCGATCTCCTTCTTCATGGCTTCTCATGGAAATAAGCCCTCGAGGGATCAAATGGCGCTGACCGCCAAACATCTCCGAAGGCCTTCCAATGTGCTGCTTAAGGATTATCTCAGGGATGATCTCAGTTCCAGCTCATCCAGCGGCTTCAAATCATTTCCTCGCCGACAATGTTGCACCACCGTCCGATTTGGTCTCCTCGAGAAAGATCTCCAGGCCAAACGGAATCACCTCCTTCGACCGACGAGTAGTATCAGCCACCGGAGTTCTTGTTCTTTCACGGTTGCTTCCTCCACCATATCCGCCCTCCACAAGGCCTCTCGCGCCGTGATCAACGCCGTTAAATTACTTCCATTCCCTCCATATCCCCGACGCCGTCGTCGTCCTACAGAAAGAATAATAACTCCATGAAGCGTCTCCTTTCCAAAAGCTTATCTCGCAAGATGTTGAGCAGAAGCTTCTGGAGGAAAGCAATCGAGGAAGAGGAAGAAAAAGATAAGCCCTTGGATCAACAAACACACAGCTCGAGCATGATCAGCGTGACTTTGGGAAGCAGTTGCACTAGCGGAAGTAGCGGCAGGAGCAACGGAAACAGTTGGGGGTCGTCGAGGGAGTTCACGTGGGAGATACTACGGTCGACGACGAGGAGCGATAATAATTCCGACGTCGGAGTTGTGAGCAGCAGCGACAATAGTACAGTGCAGAAAAATACTGCCACCAAAACAACGAGTGAAGATTCCACCGACGTCTGTACATTAGAGAAATTAATGGTAAGTTAATTATTTAATTATGAATGTGTGATTTGTTTAATATATTTTGAAAATTTCTGATTCGCTCGTGGAAGATGGTCCGGTCTGGCGATCTGATCCTCTCGCAATAATATTGATGGAGGAGGAACAGCTGGACCCGAGATTGCATGAATTCCACGTGCGGGGGAAATTAGAAGCTACTTCCCGGGGACCATACATATGGTTAATTACCCATCAGCCCTCGCGCCATCTTATAGGCGCCCTCTGACTCCGCTGACTATGTAAATTTCGTTAAAAATCTTATTAAAAGGTGACAATTGTTTTCCAATATGTACAGGCGGGCCCTACTTGTACAGTTGTACGTATCTCACATGAATAACCCTCTTGTATATTTTGTCGGCGAGGGCATATAGTCCAACTAAGCTTAAGTGAGGGCATATAGTCCAGCTAAGCTTAGGTTTCCTGCTGAATTTTATCAACTTTTATTATTTGGAACATATCTTGTGTTTGTTGTCTCCTCCGGGTTTGACTTCTCCAACTAACTCATCCCTGCCCTTTTTTAAATCTCACGATTCTTTTTTTTTTACATTTAAAAACAAAACTTGATCAACTGTCTTTTCTTTTTCATAACAAAACAAAATTTCACCCTTAACTCTTGATGCTACCAAAACCAAAATTTTCGTGAGTATATGAAAGATATAGCGACAACAATTAGAACATGACTGTAGGCCAATAGAAAGATGCGAGCCTGCAGAATCCAAACTCTAAGCATGGTTAATGGTCAAAGTGAATGTTAAACATCAAGTTTCAGTGCTTATAAGCAGAGTTGTGATGAGCACAAAATGTTATTATCTCCTATTCTGTTTGAAGTGAATATATACTTTGGTCTTTAATATTAGAGTTATCAATAGGAACAAATTAGAAAATAATTGATAAATATAAAAACTATGTACTAAGATGAATTCCTCATATATATGTTTGATATTAAGTACCGCAGGAGCTAGTGTGTATATATCGTTTGTAGTAATGATGTGAACTGAGCGCGGTGAATATATATGTGCATGTAATATAACAGGATTGGTCGAGGGAGGTGAAGGAACAACTGAGTCCTGTATCGGTACTAAATGGTCCGTTTGGGGACGATGAAGAGATCAATTCTCCAATGGACTCTACGAGCTGTTGTGGCTTGGAATGTGATGAGACTATACGTGGAAGCAAAAACAAGCAGACACAGAAGATTCGACATTTTGATCACAAGGCTTCGTCACTTAAACCCATAGACTTGGAGAAACGAATGTCAGAGTTTTCAGAAGCTAAAGAGAAGATTAAGGGCAGTGAGGAAGAAATGTGGATGCTGATTAACGAGCTTGAAAGTTCAAGGTTCAATAGCGGAGAGAATAAGCTATTGTTTGATTTGTTCAGTGGCAGCACTGAGAATGAAGACATGGTGACGAAGACGGCGAAGGAATGGATAAGTGGGGAGTCAAAAGGAGTGAGTAATATGGGTTGGCAAGTTTGTGTGAGGGAAATGGATAAGTATGAGAGATGGACAAATATTTCAAATGAACAAGTGGGGACACAGCTGGAATTCGAGGTTTTTACGAGTTTGATGAACGAGCTCGTACTTGAACTCATTACATCGTCACGGTCATGAGCCTTCTTAATTTAATTGCTTTTATTTATTTGTTTTTAGTTTAGTGATCATAGAATTTCAGATGCCCGGTCCCCATCTTGGGGATAGATATAGATCAAGCATTGAAGTTTTGGAAGGATCCATATATATAAATATAGGCACTCGATCTTAAATATATAAAATTCACTCTATAATATTTTTATTTTTATTTTTTCCAAATTAATTAGTTTGACTAATAAACTTATATATAATCTAAGGATACACAATATATGATATAATTAAGTAACTTATTTAGCTTATTTAATGTCTCAAAAAAGTCAACTACTATCTTATATTTAGGACTATAAGGAGCATATATATGGTGGATCGAAATTGGGATTTTGTTGCTTACTTGAAAGAATTCATTTGAGGCTTTGAATGGCCTCCATGATTCATAAGTGGTTCTGATTGGTTTCTTCACTTCCCCGAAATCTGAGGTAGATATAGCTATTATTATAACTTTAATATTGGGGTCCAAGTCCAACATGTAGGCATTTATTTCAAGGCAGTTGTCTAATATGGGAGGTGCTATTATGGATTTTAGGTTTACCGCATTTTTAGTTCCATACACAATGATGATCACCATCATAAACAACTTAAATTTATTATGCACGAATCATCTGCCATTTTTTATGGCAAAGAATATTTGTACCAAGTAAGCAAACATGGCCTTAACGTAATCGTGTAAATTGATATATATAGAAGCGCATTAATTATTGAGCATACAATATCAGCTTGGAAATCCTTTTTTCTAATATCTCTTATTGGAGGTGAGGTGATATTGTTTTAGATACTATCAGGTACTAAATGCAAACACCTTTCAAAGCGAGGAACCCAGAATTTAAATATTGATTTGTCAAAGGATTAGCCGATTCCAATAGATTCAACTCAAGTAATGGATGAAGACAAATGTCAATATTAAAAGCTTTCACCAATAATGGCCATTTGTAGATCTTCAGGCCCAAAAAGCTTAAACCTAGGACAAAATTCTAAGTGGGGCCAACCATGAGGCTTGAACCAAAGTCCAGTACTCCAATCTATTAAGTCCAACTTGCTTTTTTTGCTCTGTCTTCTGGGAAAATAGAAAACAGATACACAAACGAGAGGCGTCAAGGCCCGAATCATAATTTTTGCACGTACACATGCACTGGCACACGTATTGAGACCCACATATACCCACAAAAAATATATATTTTACAATTTGAAAACAAGATAAGCTGTCTAAATTTAAATTTGCAATTGAATTTCTTAGCTACTACTGGTACTTATTTGTTTGCACAAATGGTAACTGGAGAAATAAGAAAAAGGTCCAATTACTGGTTCACAATCCTGGAAGGTCATTGAAATGGCAGCCTTCAATCAGTTTCTTTTTTCAAAAAAAAAAAAAAAAACGGTCCATGTGCTTCAGTTGTTGGTTTTGACGTAGCTTATAAAAAACACGAACCACTATGACAAGGTTGATTTTTTTTTTTTTTTTAAAAATATAGGAGTAGTACTCTATAGAAGATCATCGGTTTTGGTAATAATAATGCAAACAAAAAAATCAGTGTTGGTAATAATGAAAGAGAAGGAATCAATGGAGCGATTCCTGTTCCCAATGTACCCGCCACTCCCCTCTGCACACTATTGCATTGGTCACGTGTTGCATAGTACTTACCCAGATTTTTTTCCCCTCTATACCCGATATACCCCTCTTGTCCCAGGTAGGGAGGAAGGTTTCTTGTAGTCCTAATCATGAGTCCCACTTTAATTTTTATATAAATTTGCAATTATACATGTCACTGATAGTGTAAACTTTATTCATATAGTAGTGTATAATTAAATAGAGTGAAGTCAGAAAGTTATTAAATTTAATGAGATTTAATTTTTTTCTTTATTTTTATAAAATATGTTAGAATTGATTTATAAATAAAATTATGAAGTATAAAATATGGTACTCCCTCTGGTCCTAATTATAGGAACAAATTACCAGAATTTTGAGATATTAAGGAAGGAAGTTAAATTAGTTAATTATGTGTATTTTCTAAAAATATCCCCTGAAAATTAAAAATTACATAAGGCAAAATTAGTTGGCATTATGAGGGAAATGAATGTGGTTTGTGGAATAGGTAATCAAGGACATGACTGGTGGAGGGGCTGATTATTGCTTCGAACGCGTAGGGATGACGTTGTTAGTGCATGAAGCATATGCCTCTTGTCGAAAGGTTTCCTCTCAGTTTTTAATCCACTTGGAGCAGTTGAAATTTCATTTCTGAAATTTGTTGTTATCATTAATTATAAGAGCAGCTAATTTCTTTTACCATGAAAATATGATAAAAATTGCTCAAAATTATTTTATATAAAAAAAGTATAATTTAGGTGTATATGTCATTAATGAGTTGCAAACATTATTTACTTTATAAAATATATAGGTGTATTATTAAAACTAACATGTAAAAAAAAATATAATTTAGTTGTATATGACATTAATGAGTTGCAAACATTATTTACTTTATAAAATATATAGGTGTATTATTAAAACTAACATATAGAAAAAGTATAATTTAGGTGTATATGACATTAATGAGTTGGAAATATTATTTACTTTATAAAATATATAGGTGTATTATTAAAACTAACATGTAAACATTATTTACTTTAATGAGTTGCTTCTATAATTAGCAGGAGGGAGTAGTACATAACCATTTAAAAAAGTGCGAGAAAAATAGAATACGAGGGAATTAAAAAAACAATAGAAAGAGTTTGTCAAAAAAACTACATTTTCTAAAAAATATTAAAAATGATTGGAAAAACAAAACATAAGGACAAAAGAACCTAAAGAGACACTGCTCATAAGTTCTGTAAAGATTTGTTGAGTACGTGCCCCAATTCAGAGATTCTTGCCGCATGTAAAATGCCAAGGACTTTTTTATCTCTCAATTTTACTCTCATTTTGATTTTAATCCTTCAAGTTTTAAATTGTAAGTTTTGATCTCTCTAGAGATAAGGTGGTGCAATTTTTATTGAATTATAAAGACTAATGTTTTAAAGAAAACAAAACTTAAGAGATTAAAACCTATAATTTGAAACTTAAATTAAAATCAAAATGAAGATAAAATTAAAAGATCAAATATTACATTAACCATTTTTCTTCAAAACAAAAAGGTTATGATACAAAAATATTAATAAACTTTCTAGTGACAGAGCTCATTATTTCTATATATTGGGCATAAGTAATGATAAATTTGTATAGAGGGTCGTGAAGTCATTTATTAGGTTTTATGTTCTTATTTATAGATTTTGTGTAATTTTCTATTTTATTCCCTTTAATCTCTTTGGCTTGTTTGCCCTTGGAGATAATCAATTGAATACGAATATTTAAAAAAAAAAAAAAAAGGCAATTAAGGATCTGAATTGGAATAATTACAGTTGAGGGCCGGAGTTACTCTTACTTACAGGAAAAGACATCAGAATTTCAGAAATGATGATTTGGTCCAAAATGGAAAATCTCCTGACACTATAATAAAACCCTCGTGCAAAAGTCCAATACTTTACCACTGGCAGGGCCCACTTAATGTCCACGTGTAATATCCAAAACCAATCAAAACACGCCGCTTCATTTCTTCTTACCTTCATGAGTCCACACCATAGTCGATTTGCTGCCCTCCCTTCTCCCCAGATTTTTTTTTCTTCATTTAGTTCTAATTATAAAAACACTTTTGTAATATAAATTACTCTACAAATATATTCCTATAATTAAAATCTGAAGTAGTATTTATTATGAACCCCTTTTCTGATGTCTTCTTCCCATTTCCATTCTACCTAGCTGGTTAATCGATCGAAAATGTGAATCCAAGCAAAAAAAGAACGGAATAATTTTAAAAAAAAAAACTGAAGAAGGAGAAGAGGAAGAGTGAAAAGAGGGAAAAAAAGGAAAAGCCATATAGGAGTATTCTTCATTGTAAAATCCCAAAGTAACAAGCATTTTTGCTCCCATTTTAAAAAAATTATGCTTAATTTTGCACCTGAGGTATTATCATGATGACAAGCTCATATTTATTAAAAAATAAAAATAAATATTTTTATCCCATTTCCACAAAACCAGGCTCTACTTCCAAAACAAAAACTCAATGCTTCGTTTATGTGAGGTATATTTTGCTTTTAGTGTTTTGGTTTTTTGTCATGGAGTAGCAAACCCATTAGATTTCTCTCCCCCTTCTACTTGATCCTCCCACTATTTCTCATCTCAAACTATATCATATATTTAAGATCATACTAATAATATTTTAATTTATTTTTTTGTTATTATCTCCAATTTTAATTATAAGATAAAGTTGATTTTATTAAGATGGGAAAGGATATTACAGTTACAAAGTGTCTTGTCTAAAATTTCATGGTGACAATGATGAGGATTTGGAAGAGAAGATCCACCAGCAGGAGAACATGTGGGGCCCAGAAAGAAAAGATGTGATAAGAAATGAGACTGTAGTAGAAAAAGATGAAGCGATATTCCCAGTATGTGCCGCGTACCCCCTAATCATTCACACCGTCAGATCAGACAGTATGGAAATAGGGTAGACCGATCAGGGCCTGCTATCTAGCCTATATTACTACCCCGTAAAATAAAAAAAGCAAAAAAGCTGGTTTCTATAAGGACACTCTTATTATTATTATCATTGGGTGACTGTGGAGGGCCCACACTTCTGATGAAAACAGTAATAGTAATGGGACAATGAAAAGTGACTGTGCATGCTCCTTGCTTCTTTTTGGCTTTCCACACACTTTCTTCTCCCCCTTTTTTCACTCCCTTTGGCCGTAAACCCCCTTTTCTCTCCCTCCCCTTACACTTATGCTTGGTTTGGTTTCGGTGTGTGTGACACTGTGACTTATTCTCACCCCTAAGCCTATGTTTGGTTGGAGGTGAGGGAGGGAGGGGAGGTGTCCCTTTCTAGTGTGAAAAGTCAAATATGCCCATGATGTGACATGCTTTCAGAGTTAATATGCGGAAAACGATGCAAAAAGTTATATAATTTTTAAGACCGACCTATTTAAGACCTGATCTGATCTAACCTGTTTGTTAAAAATGTCATGTCAAAACCTATTTAAAGGCCTATATGTGTAAATAGGTTAGGCTTATTTCGTTAAAGTCAGACCTGTTTATACATTAAATAAATAAATAAATATATATATATATATATAATATAATAACACAATATTTTTATTTTTATTCTTATATTTACATAGATTTTGATAGGTTCAAAGTGCATGAAGCCTACTTATGACCTTCAAGACCTACAATATGAGGCCTTTATAAAGGCCTACATTGTAAGTAGGCCTTTAAAAAGGCTTCGGGCCTGACCAAGCCTAATGAAGGCTCAAGCCTGAGCCTAAAAAAAGTATGCATTCAGGCTTAGGCCTTTTAATCTCATTACAGGCTCAGACCTGTTTAGCCAAAGCCCGACCTATTTTCATGCCTACTTACACCCAACTGCCCATTGTGATCTTATTTTTTTAATACTTTCTCTTTTTATTATAAGGCACCAACTAATAAGTGTATTTAAAGTCCAGCTGGGAGACTCTCCCACTATAGCCAGGTGCGCGACGCTGGTCGGATTCGGATTAGTCAGGGCGAAGCTCTAGTGAACCGCGTGGGCAACAAAAAAAAGTGTATTTAATCATTTTTATAAGGCACTTGCTTATTTCCAATGAGCATTAAATATATTTTTCCATATATGCCCCTAATTAATAAGGATAGTGGCTGAGAGTAAAAATTAATATAATATTATAGTTTAGTGCAATTAGTAGGGGTAATATTAGAAGTTATTTAAATTTTATGACAATTTTATTGACTTTAACTGTTTTTTATTGATTTGTGAGAATTATTAGTTGGTACCTTATAATAAAAATCAGAGGGAGCACGGGTGGAAAAAAGGCTTTTAAGACCGGACAAAACAGGTACATTAGGACCGGACTCGCGACCCGTCTTGTTCCAGGCGGTATTAAAAGTCGACCTTTAAGACCGGACTTTTACACGGTCTTAAAGAGTTTCTTTAAGATAGGACATTTTAAACATCCGGTCTTAAAAGTGTTTCAAAATAATAATAAAAAAGAAAAACTCAAATGAAACAATCGGTCCCAAATCACCAGATCTGGCAACATTTTGAATGTCCCTCCGTCATCAACGACGGAGAACCAAGAGAAGATTGGAAGAAACAACAACAACAAGAAAAACAAAAAAGATGATTACAAAGTGCAGAAATAAACAAAAATAACAAGAAACAGAAATCATTCACCATGAAAATCGAATTTGAAGTCCGGATCTACAAAAATCACAAGCTTAAAGCAACCAAATCGAGCGGGATCCTCTTGTCGGTGCTAGCGAAGCTTCAAGCAACCAAAATCGAAGTCCTGATCTGAGCAGGAGCGGTCAATGTAGGAAATAAACAGACTTAAGCAAGAAGATATCCGGGTTTGATTTCAAACCGGATCTATGCGAAGGCGGCGTGGAAGGACCCATAGATCGAAGAGGAAGGAGCCGCCATCGTCCGAATCCTAAAAGTAGTACGCTTTATTGTTGCCGAGGATTGGAGTCGACGCCATCGCAAAACCCTCGAAGCATCTCACTGCCAACGTTGCCAAGGATTTGATTGTGCGACTCTTATGATGACTTACGAAGATTGCGAGTAGGTTAGAGGAAGAGGATGACATTCTTCTTGAGGATTTGCCGTGAGGCTCTTGGGACACTCGTTGAATCTATAACTAAGAAAATGTTATATCACCAAGAAAACAAAGCAAACTCACGGACTTAACAGGTTTAGCGAATGTAGTTTTTTTTAACACTTTTAAGACTGGTTTTTTGAAACAACCGGTCTTAAAAGTATATTTAGGACCGGTTGTTTTAAACAACCGGTCTTAAAAGTGTAAAAAAAAAAAAAAATTGACCAGGTGGCAATTTCGTAAATATATAGAACACTTTTAAGACCGTCTGTTTGAAACAACCGGTCTTAAAAGTGTTCTATATAATTTTTTACACTTTTAAGACCGTCTGTTTCAAACAGACGGTCTTAAAAGTGTTCTATATAATATATTTTTTTTTTACACTTTTAAGACCGTCTATTTGAAACAAATTAGGTCTTAAAAGTGTTCTATTTATTTAATTAGTTAGCGTATACGATTATATTATGCAATTATCTTAATTAAGTTGTTAGAGAGATTTTAGGAATTAAGTTAGCGAGATCAAGGTTTTTGAATTTTGTAATTAAATTCCTGATTGTAATCATCTTAATTAAGTTGTTAGAGAGATTTTAGGAATTAAGTTAGGAGATCATGATTTTTTGAATTTCGTAATTAAATTCTTGATTGTAATCATCTTAATTAAGATGTTAGAGAGATTTTATGAATTAAGTTAGCAGATCATGGTTTTATGAATTTCGTAATTATATCCTGATTGTAATCCCTAAATTATAGGAACTGCCTAGCTTTATTTACTTATTAGCATATGTATATTATTCCAATTAAGCGAATGAATAAATCATCGCATTCTCGGACTTGATCAGCGTCTTCTCACAATATTTACGAAATTGCCACCGGTCATACTTTTAGAAATAGGATATTTTATAGCCGGTCTTAAAAGTGTTCTATATATTTACAAAATTGTCACCGGTCATACTTTTAAGACCGGATCTTTTATAGTCCGGTCTTAAAAGTGTTCTATATATTTACGAAAGTGCCATCGGTCATATTTTTAAGACCGGATCTTTTATAATCCGGTCCAAAAAGTTCTTTATATTTACGAAACTGCCACCGGTCATACTTTTAAGACCTGATTCTCTATAATCCGGTCTAAATGAGACGGTCTTAAATCCCTTTTTTACACGAGTGGAGTACAAGTTCAGGGTTATTGATTCTTACCATACGTTCATCAAAAGGGTAATTAAGCTATAATTTTATCCCTATCAAATGTAATAAAAAGAATTTGGAAAAATGTGTAATGAAAAAAAGAGTTAATCCAAGTTGAAAAGTAAGAGAGGGTGTTGAGAATAACATTATTCATAAATAAAGGTAAAATGAAAAAAATATACTAATTTATGACATATTTAATATATTAAATAGTTTTTCTTGATATACAAGAATTAGGTAACTAAAGTGGTAAGATATGGTTTAATGAGTTTAATTTTAAAATTTTCAAAATAGTATCAAAAGCTAAAAATTAAGTTTCTTATTTTTTATCTTGCATATTCTTTTTATTAAAATTCCTAACCTCACTTATATATATCGGGTAAATTGAATTTATTAAAATTTTCCTTCATCTGAATTTTCCTCATACCAACCAAGTCCTTAATGGCTAGTTTTGATAGATTTTGGACAAAAATCAAATTAGTTTACTCATAACATAAGCTTTATCATTTTTATTATGAGATTGCTTTGATTTGATTGGGAATTTGTGATACATTCAGGCTCAGATGATGATTTTTTCCTCATTTCGAGTATGATATTTTAAAAATTTAATGCCAATTAAGAAAGTGAGTAAAAACAGTTCATATTCAACTTAATAACGTATTATTATGAAACTTAGGTCACTTTGGCACAACGTCGTTGTAAGTAGGGGTGAGCATTCAGACTTCGGTTCAGTTTTTCGATTAATACATACATTTTCATCACTGAACCGAAATCGAAGTGGCCAAAAAACCGAACCGAATTAACCGGAATATTTCGGTTCGGTTTTGCAGTTAATTCGGTTTTTGGGCTTAAGTTGGGTCTTATTGTGGGCCTTCTTGTTTGGATTAATTCTGTAAAATAGCCAATCTACGTTTTTTTTTAAGATCAGCAAAACCAAATAGATAGAAATTAGACCATTAAAAAGAAATCACAAAAACAAAAGAAGTTAAAAGGAAAAATAATGCTTAGCATAGGTATTAGATCTTACAAGCAACTCATATGTAGATAGGAATCAATCCAAATAGTTCACAGATAGACAAAAGCTCAATGGACCAAAACCATAATAGGCATGAGCCTGTTGATCACACAATACACATTAAGAGTTACAAAGAGAAGTGCCCAATCAAAAACAATAAGAGGACTTGATAAGTGTAATAAGCATAAATGCAGGGGAAAAACCTAGAATTGAAAGAACAAACAAGCAGGAAAATGTAAATCTAGTTTAGAATGTGGATAAGTTGTTGCAATATCAGTTCAGGACTAGACACTAATACTCTGTGCACAGTGGATGACACTTGTCAGAGCCCCTTCTTCCATGTTTTCCTTTGGCCGGGATTGCATTGGAGTTGTGGGACATGTGACACCTCATTAGTTGTATTGTTTTAAGGAAGGGAGCGATAGTCCATACTTAAGCCCTATACCTTTGGCCGGGTGTATCTTAAGTTTTGGTGAGCTTGGAACAATCCAGTCAAATGGATGTGTTGCTATTGGACTATATGTTAGCCTATGGCTTCAGTCAGCGGTATGACTTATGAGGATGGACGGTGATATAAGGGAGGCTGCATATTGCATATTATATTATGGTATATACAAATATATATGTAATCAGCTCCTACTTGTTGTCATGTGTGACTTGCTTGTGTACGGTATAAACTTTCAGTAGTTACTGAGATGTCAATCTCACCCTATATTAAAAATTTTCAGTGATTGTTCTAGTAGGGAGCAAGGGAAAGAACCTATGGACTGAGCCTTGAAGGCTTGGTTGTGCTCCTAGAACTTATGTTATGTTATTCTATTTGCCATGACTATAAGACTTCCGCTTTGTATTTTATTATTAAATATTTTGGGAATATATGTTGACTCAAAAATACATTTTGAATTGAATTAGTTATGTATTTTAATGATTTTGATGTTGATCATTCTTGTTAGAGATATTTCAAGTGTTTTGGCCAAGATTTTGGGGTGTTACAAGGCACATGTAGTTGCAACATATAACTTGTCATTATAACCACATAAACTTGTCAAAATACATCATTGAAGTCTGTTACATCCAGAATTTATGATTGATAGTTAGATGTGCCTATTTTTACATGTTATGGAGTGACGATTGACAAGTAGCCGCACCTAATCGGCTAATCATATATCACTGCTTCTCTTTTCTTTTTTTAACCAATGGGGCAATAAAGTAATTTCACATTCAAAATTTATATCAATGCAGTCGTTAAGGAGCATTTTGATAGGGAAGTCTACTATGGGACTTTTTTCCTATTTGTTATGATCTTTGGGAGCTGAGGGCGATTTTCCCCTTTTTTAAATTCATTAAATTTATCAATTACACGCCCAAAAAATGTATTCAGAGTTTTAAATGGAAATAAGTTTAAGAATATTACATAATTAACTAAATTATAACGTCCAGATTTCACTGGCAAAAAAAAAAAAATCATATTGAACAACCAATTGATAGTAATCACTTAGTTTTTTTTTTCTTTTTTTTTTTTACTACAGTAGTCATTTCTGTATTTAATTTTAGATTGAGTATTTAATTTATCGCCAGGATTAAAATCTTTAGATTCAGAAATAAAGGAAAAAATATTGACAATTTTAACACGCGAGTCAAGAAAAGGAAAACTATAAAGAGCTGCATCATACTTGATCAGGGTTCATGAACATACACAATATGCATAAAATGTGTGTGTTTTCTCCTAACGATGAACATGCACCAATTTAAGACTTAAGATCATGTAATTGCCTGGCAAATCAATTCCACGCTCATGAATACTGACTCAATTGACTTGAAAAAAAGAAGAGTAAATACCCTTTATGGTCATTGACAAAAACACGGACCCCATTTTGGTCATGACAAAAAATGTCCTTTTAGTCCATAAAAAGGATGAATAAGGGTCGATTTGTGGACATTTTGACCCCTCACAAATTTTCAAAATGTATTTTTTAGTCCCATAAAAAAGACGAATAAAAGTCATTTTTTTGTCAGGGACAAAAATAGGGTCCGTATTTCTTTTCAGGGATCAGAAAGGGTATTTACTCTTAAAAGAATTTTGAGTTTGGTGAGCAGAGTGTGGGGACAATAGATAACGCGGAATCTACACAAATGAATGTGGATGGAGTAAATATAGTCGTTAATTTAAGATATATACTATTTTAGGAGTTATGTATAAAAAAAGAAGTTATGATTCTGGGTAAAGTAACATCCAATATCATGTAACATCCTAATTTTACTCATGGTGCATTCATGCTCTGATGTTATTGTCTTGGTGCATTTAGACCCAGTGCGATATGATGTTATTTTTCAGTTCCATCTAATGCTCTAATTAGAGGGATTAGGTATTTTTTTTAATTTTTTTATATATTCTATTTATTTAGATGGGTTAAGGTGCAAAAATAGACATGTGCTTTTCTCTGAGGAGCGCCCAGTAGTAAATGCTTTTTTCAGGTGCAAAAGTAACTATGTGGTTACAAATTAGATGCAAAAATAGCGTTTGGCCAGTTAAGTTTGACTTTTGATCGTTAAGTTTGACTTTTTTCTTGATCGGACGATGACGTGACATTTCAAATATTTTTTCCATATCCTTTTAGTACCGGTCAATACGAAATATTTTTCAAGATCCTAAAATAATTTTTCAAAATTATGAAATATTTTCACTCAAATTAATTAATTTTCAGTCCTACATTCAGAAATATTTTTTTTGTAACTCCAGTATCATGGAAATTAATTAATTTAAGATACTGGGTGCAAAAAAAAAAAAAATCATGATGCAACATATAATCTAATCTAAATAAATAGAATCTATAAAAAAAATTTAAATTTTTTTTTAAAAAAAACTAATCCCTCTAATTAGAGGGAAAAACACATAAGAAACACCTAAAAGAAAAACACCTAATGTGGATTCTTATGAGTAAGGTTATGGTGATGAAAGCGTAAAAAAAGAATGTTGAACGCATCATAAATGAGATTAACATGCTGGATGCAATTGATAAATAATATTGGGTGCTACATACCACTGTACTTATAATTTTAAACTAGGGTTAAGGTGCAAAAATAGACATGTGCTTTTATCAGAGGAGCGTCCAGTAGCAAATACTTTTTTTAGGTGCAAAAGTAACTACGTGGTTACAAAATAGGAGCAAAAGTCACCTTGACCGTTAAGGGGGTGGATGTTGACCTTTAAGTTGGATGGTTTGACTTAAATATGTGATGTGGAGGCTGACTGAGTGTGTGTTACAAATAAGTGGCAGCTGATTAATGGATGACTTGGAAAATAATTAATTATTTTATCTAAATTAATTAATTACTAAAATCTAAAATGACATAAAAAATATGATTTGGCTAAAATGATGTGGCATGCCTACATGGCACCTACAAAACCTTTTTTCCTAAAATCTGATTTACAAATCAGATTTATTAAAAAAAAAAACCTCATCTTCTTCCCAAAACCCAGATTCTTCATATCCATATCCAAAGAGGACGAAGAAGCACGCCTCCACAAAGAACAGAAATCTCCTCCAGGGTCCATCTCCAGATTCTTCATTCTCGACAACAAAGTTTGAAATTTGATTCATGAAGCCATACCCATACCCAAATCAAAGTACTTGATTTGGAAGTTGATAGATAAAACAAACTCGGAACTACAAACTCGAAACTCAGAACCAAAGAATCACGATGGTCCAAAGAACCAGACGAGACCCTACAAACTCAGAACTTCAATTCCAGACGAGAATCGCGATGGTCCAAAGAAGATGAAGCAGTGGATGTTCTTGCAGAGTAATGAACGGAAAAATTCTAAATTAAACTAAAATCCAACATAATACAAGAGACGACTTGCTATTTAGGCAAAAATAGAATCGGCGATTTGGGGAAAATTCTAAATCAAAACCAAAATCCAAGCATACCCAGGATTGAACCTACGCCTTCACTCACAATTTTTTTTTTTGGCCATATTCAATTGCTTTCACCAAGCATACCCAAACCGGTGCCTTGTATGTGTACTCCAACTTCCAGTCGGAAAACGCAAGAGAGACGAGAGGACGGACGTGCGTGTTCAACTCGCTCTCCAAACCAAAGGTCATTGTTCGGTTGTGCGAGACTCAGGGATCTTGAATGGCGGCGTGAATCGGACTTTGTTCTTCGGGCTCCATGGTTATTGGAGTTCCATGGTGCTCGGCCGGAAAATCTTGACGGGAGAAGGACAACGGCGATGGTCTGCGTCTCTCATCTTCAATCTGCTAACCACTCCATCGACGGCGATGGTCTGCGTCTCTCGTCTTCAATCTTCGAGTGGGTGATTGATGGGAAGGTAGTGAGAAGAGAGGAGATGAAGGAAGGGGACAGAAATGGTGAATTAGGGAGGGATTGCGAACTGATAGCAATCCTCATCAGGAAGGGCAAGAGATCAATTGGGAGAAGGGCAAGAGAAGGGTAAGCAGTGGCGGAGCCAGGAATTTTATTGACGGGGGCGAAAAAAAAAAATTATATCATGAATAAAAGTACTTGAAATACAATACAAACCTAATATACAAAAAATTAAAAGAAATCTATCACATAATAGCCTCACTTGCATTGGGCTTGAGCGGCCCTAATCCACCAAGAATGTACTATGTATATTCCAACACATTACTCCCTCCGATCCATAATCTAATACATATTTAGAGAGTTGATTTTTGTCCTAAATATAAGACGTAATTTTCATATTCTTTAACAATAATCAAGGAAGATAGTGAATAAAAAAATTAGGGAAGATTTTGACTAAGGTTTTTTAGAAAATACATGTCAAATTAACTTACTCAACCAACTTCCTTAATCTATCTAAATTAGATAAATATGTCTTATATTTAGGACCGGATGAGTATTAACTAGATTTTTAAAATACAAATGATGAAATACAATAGAATCAAACAAGCTTAGCTTATTAAGCCTCTATATACATGTAGATATCTCCTTATATTTTGTTAACATACGCCAATTTCAAATTCAAAAGTTAAGGACTAAATCCAAACAATTATGCAAAACTATTATATATTAAGATCAAAAGATAAGCAAATTATATATAATAAGTTTCTATTGCACGTGAATTTGTTTGTATATAGTTCAAATATTAAAATAAACTGCAGCCAAAGAAAGATATTCCCTTTTACATATGTGTGTATATATATATATATATATATTATTTTTTTCTTTTTAAAAAAAATTTAGGGGGGGCGGGGGCCACCCCTAGCCCCCCTCTAAATCCGCCTATGAGGGTAAGGATTCAGAGGAGAAAAGGGCAAGAGATCGATTAGGAGAAGAACAAATGAAAGCTAAATTAAAATAAAATAAAATAAAAATAATAAAAATAATAATAATGATAACCACAGTCCTAGTCAGCCTCCACATCACATATTTAAGTCAAACCATCCAACTTAACGGTCAACATCCACCCCCTTAACGGTCAATGTGACTTTTGCTCCTATTTTGTAACCACGTAGTTACTTTTACACCTAAAAAAAGTATTTGTCACTGGACGCTCCTCCGACAAAAGCACATGTCTATTTTTACACATTAACCCTTTAAACTAAATATAAGCTATTTCTCATCAAAAGGTTTAAAGGTAGTAAAAAACGGAGGTTGACAGAAGACAGAAGTGATAAGTGTCTTGTGTCGCTTGAGTAAAGTCTCAAGTTTGAGTTGTAAAAAAGATATGTTGGGAGACTCACTTACCATAGCCAGATGCGTAGCGCGGGTCAAATCCAGATTAGTCAGGGTGAAGTTCTGAATATCGGATGAAAAGAAAAAGAAAAGAAAAAGTTCAAAGGCAGTATCTCGCACGGTATGCTAGCATTATCACTTTAATATAAATCGCTTGCAAAGCATAGCTAAACGAAGTGGCTAGTTGAAACTTGGAATAAAAAGAATTGAACATGGTTTCGAGATCACAAATAAATATGAACCATGGATTTTCGCACGGGGACAATATTTTTCCTAATAAAAAGTGCAGGTAATATAAAAGTACAGTAATTTTTTCATTATTATTTTGGGCTCGTCTTTTTAGTGATGTCTATGGAATATTAATAATATCGACGGATATGGACAAGAGGTAGCATACATTATTCTTGATTCTTCAAAAAAGGAAGGGACAATAGCTAGGCAGCCTTCACTCACGAGTTACACACCCGAGGGCACAAAAGGAAAGTCATTTTTTTGGACCCGCATAATAAATATATATATATGTTTGCGTGTTCTTTTTCTGGAAAAATACCCTGTATATTTCTGGAAAATTACACACAGCCAGAGCCAGTTACTAACTCAGTACTCAAATTAAAGGAAGAAACCATTCCTGCAAAAACCTTGAGCTCAGAATCTCGATAGCAACTGTCATATATTTCTACTTGCTTCACCCACAATCTGATCTCCATAGCCATAAAGGCAGAATCTTCTCGCCCAGAAACTTTGGCAAGGCTTTCAATAAATTCATTATTACTATAACAAAGAAGACAGCAAACTTAAAGTCCCTTTTTCCCCAGAGAAAAAAGAGAGGCATAAAGTTCAGCCCCCCTTAATATAAGACTTGCTATTGGAATAGTCTTAGGTCAGTCGCTTGGAACAAAAAAAAAAACTCATTAGATGAGAAAAAGCTACTACCATTTGACATGATTTTGTGGACATTTGACATTTTTTTTTATAAAAGTAATTGCTTATGGTTTATGGCTTTTCTTCATATTTATATTTATTGAAATTGACTTTTTAATACATCATCTAAATAATTTTCTGTCAAACTAATTTTAAAAAATAATATTTAAATATAATCATACTACACTAATTAATTTTTTTGAGAAAAAAACAACAAAATACTACTTGAACTTCAAAATCTCAAATCATTCTTATTGATTATAAGAGTATAAGTATTGATTATAAGAATATAACAATTGAGAACTCATTTTAATAAAAAATTATAAAAAATAACTGATTTAAAATTTTAAAGTTTAACTAGTACCCTATTCTCTTATCTTTTTTCCATAATTTTCCCCTAACTTTTTTTTATTGAAATCAGTTCAAAGTCACTTTTCTTATGCAAACAAGGCACTGTGTTTTTAATATACGGAGTATTAAGGTATTCGGCTGGGCACGCTTTCCGCCCCTCTTGTGGGTCCCATTGCATCATTTTTAAATTATTTTTTGATCAACTTAATCATCACTATTTTTTTTGGTTTCTTAATTTCCTTATAAGTGTTTTTTTTTTGCCACCAATTTCCTTGCAGGTTATAATAACTGCCCACACATCGATTCGTATTCCGTACCAAGTCACAGAGGGTAGGTCAAGGCCGTAAATTCAAGAAGAGCGGAGGGTTGTATTTCTGACGCCAACCAGAACCATCCCCCTCACTCTCTGGGTCTCAGCTGGGTCTCAGAAACAGTCCTCCTCCAACTCGCCTGTTTCGTTGAAAGTGACCACCGGCGACCTCACTCTCTTACTCTCCTCTTCTTCTTCTTCGTCGTTTCTTTGATTTCTTCTTCTAAATTTGGTTCCCTTGGCTCTGTAATCCGTAGTCGCTGAGCAGCTCACTGGTGAGCTGCGATATTTGGTTCTACTCTGCTTTGCTCTGTAAAGCAGCATTCTTCTCAACAAGTGAGTATAAGAGTTTCGTGGTTTCTGCTTTTCCAGGACAGTTTTTTTCTTAATTATCTTCAATTCGTTGATATTACGTTTCTTTTTCTTAGAAATATTGCGATCATTGTTTTTTTCCTGAACGACCACCGCAGTTTCGTCTATAATGTTAAGTTTTTGGGTTCATTGAGGGTTATTTGTATTAAGGGTGCATGGCACTACCTTGCATGTTACATGATCATGCCTTTTGAGGTTTGATGGTTGGTGTTTCTGGCAATGTGCCTAGATTTTCCTGCGGAAGTAATTCCGTATGCTGTATACAACTGCTAATCCATTCAACTATCGGCCAGTTTTCTCCCTTTTTTTATGTAATCGGTTGGCTTCTGCGTTTTCAAAAGCTAGATTTTACTCAATATGTGCCGGATAATATAAATATAGAGGAAACCCTTTTTTCTAACATGTGATTGTTCAATTTAAAGATAATCACAGAAACACGTTTACGTCTAGGCTTCGTAAATACACATTCCAGGCTGAGTTCTGAAGATTATTTCAAAAGCATGTAACACTTTAGGATACCGTTTAAATTCTTTAACTTTTAACTCTATTTTGATCAAATTGTAAGTAAAGTTCGTCCATACCATACTTCGTACACTGTAATGTGTAACATGACTACGTAACGCAGCAGCAGATTTAAAGAGATCGTTTATCTACAAGAGGATGAGATATCAAAGATCTTTAATAGGTTGGGTTGGGACAGGGTAATGGTGTGGTCTGAGATCAACATTTCTGTTCTGCAATAACTGGCAAGGGATAAAATGTTCTGGCTGGCTAGATTTGGATGAAATCAGAAGGATATATATCCCTAATGATTTACTGAATTATGTTCATGATTACCATGGTTGAATTTCAAATTTTAATTCTAATGAATTAATCAGTGGGTAAGAAAGATGAATTATTGTTGATTCGTTGAAACTGACTTAGGTTGGTGTGTTTGGTAGGGGTCTTTATGTTTTGAGAGCAAGGAACTGGAGATTCAATTCCCAGCTTTTGTATATGAAGCAAATCCAGTTTTTTCCTTTTTCCCTTTGTATTTTGAGGAATATCAATTTCTAATATTGGCGAAGGATATTCCTAATGTCTCACTAGAACTAGAAAAAAAGCTTGAACTTGCTCTCCATAATGCTATTTTCTAATTATTATCATTTTAATTATTTGTGTTTTGACACAGTGAACTCTATGCAAATCTTAATTTTCTCAGAAACAAGAATGACTATGTGTAATGATATATTACTGATAAGTAGGGCTCTATTTTAATGTCTGTCCATTGTTGAGCAGGCTTTTTTATTATCTGCTGAGATTTTTCTAATGTGTGTTCTTATTTCTCTTATTCTTATATAGGATATAATTTGTGTGCTTTATGCTTGACATATTCTGCATTTTGCACAAAAGTTATTTATGTCCTTCTATTACTGTCTTCTGCTGGATTCCTTTCCCTTGAAAAATGCATTCTCCCCAAATTTTGATTAGTATGGCGATTTTAATATAAGAGCATGACAACGCACCTTAGAGAACATCTGAAATCAATGCGTTGGTTCCCTTATCCATTTACTATTAATAGAAATCAATTCTAAGGAAGATTTATTTTAAGAATTTAATTCTTTGTTCTGCTAGCTCTAGATGGAGTTCATTAATTTAGATTTTGAATAGCCATGTTAAGTTTTGATGGGTTGATTATATTGTGTAGCTCAAAAGGTTGAAGTTGTCAAATAGTAAACTGTAGAAAATATATTACTGGACTAGTTTTATGTGAATACTATGATAGGAAAATTTACCTGGAGTAAAACAATGCATCTGTATGTCAAGCTAGATAAATGAGGTTAATTTTTTACGATTTAATCATAAGCATAAACTGCTCTACACTCTTGTTCTTTGGGCTTATTTATTTTCTCCTATATTATTCATTCATTCATTTACTTTTGCAAATGAATAGGCTTGAATTGTGCTGAAAACGAAGATATCGTGCCCAATGGATGATGACTTCTCCCTAGAGCAAAAAGTGCCGTTTGGTCTCATAACGGGGATAAAGTTTGAAATTTTAACTGAGACAGATAGAGTTGAGTATAGTTTTGATCTTATATTGATATCAGCTACTTCTTTTCTTAGCTTTTTTAGCTTGGTCCTTTGGCATAACAATGTATTAGGTTAAATGGCATACCATGTGTAACACAAAGCATGGAGTTGGGGGTGGGAAACCTGTTCATTTATGTTTGGGTGCATAAATTGTCCTTTCTGGTAAAAAAGGAAGTTGTAGTCCGCTGATTTGATCATAATCATAAATATCTTCTAGCGGCCTTTTAATTACTTTTACCTCTACAGGAGTTTATATCTGCACTGCAGATTAATGCAGCTGGACAGGTCACCTGTTCTGATTTGGGTTTTCCAAATCAATCTTGGGAGTGCTCCACATGTGGTTCTAAGGAAAGGAAATTCTGCGAAGGTTTGTATGGATATCTAACAAGAAAACATGATTTGGGATTCACTTGAGTTCTGATCAATGTAACCTCCCTAGTTGATAGGATACTAAAAGATATTTATTGAATTTCAGGTCATTTTGGTGTAATCAAATTTCCTTTTCCGGTGTTCCACCCATATTTTCTCTCTGAGATTTCAGAAATTTTGAACAAAATTTGCCCTGGATGTAAGTCTATCCGACAAGAATCACGGCTCGGCCTTAAGGTCAGGTAGCTCCTACAAATACATTTAGTTTGTTTGTCAATGAAATGAACAATTGTTCATTATATATTTAAATAATTTTCATCAGGAAAATTATCCAAGAAATCCTTAAATCAAATTTACTGTATGTTCAAACTTTGAGTTTTCATCTAAAGTGCTCATATTAAAACTCATCCCTTTTCACCTTATGAGCAGAAATAAGTGACGTATAACAATATAGTAGAGAGTTATGGAGTCTCTTTGACATTCCATTCATTTTCTTTTCCAAGTCATGTCTCCCTAAATCATGTGATTATGTTAGTAATACACTAGTTGGATTCTATGGGTTTGCAAGCTTGCTATGGTACACACTGATAGTTCAGATTTCTTCTTACAGGGTGCTCATTCAAAAAACAAGCAACTTATAGGTTGCAAATATTGTGCTGTAAGTTTGAAATGCTCCCCTAACTTTTTTATAAAATAATTTTTATTCTTCTTTCTCTTTTATACTTGCCACCAAAGAATTAACAGCTTGTGTGATAAACAGGGAAGTTCAACGGGGTTGTATCCCCCAACGAAATTCAAAGTTTCTTCCAATGATCTATTCAGAAGATCTGCAATTATGGTGGAAGTAAATGAGAAAAATCCGAAGAAAATTTTGAGAGGATTGCCGGCTGATTATTGGGATTTTATTCAAAGAGATGTTCAACAAGAAGAAAGTTGTATGAAAATGAATAGAAGGGTTTTATCACCTGCTCAGGTAGCTGTGTG
Source organism: Acacia pycnantha (assembly GCA_025563575.1). Taxonomy (NCBI): domain Eukaryota; kingdom Viridiplantae; phylum Streptophyta; class Magnoliopsida; order Fabales; family Fabaceae; genus Acacia; species Acacia pycnantha. The sequence goes on from JAMWYP010000285.1 coordinate 230,019, forward strand.
CTTATAAGAATTTCGCAGCAATGTTGTTTCTTCTTTTGTTGTATACAATGAATTTGCTTGGAATTTGATGATTCCTAGAAGGTTATCTGTTCATATCCTTTTTCACAATTGTGATATATTTGATAAATGCTCAGACATTTTTCAATAGAAGCTGCCAAGTAGGAGGACAAAAGGATATGATATACACCTTTTATTTTGCCACCTAACTTTATAATACATCAGATCCCGAATTATATTATGGCGGTGTTTGTACACATAGTCTTTATACCCAAGTTAGATGTCTAAGATATGAAATCTCAACTAGTCTCTCAACTTCTTTCCTTAGTATTAGTGTAGTTTCTGGGCTTGTGATGCCTCCCTGAAAATGTAGGAACCTCATCTTCCCTGATAAGAAGGCATGAGATTTCGCTATTGTATATTTCTTGGTGAAGCCTTGTAAGACTGAATAGCTTAGCTTTATTCACGTTCAAATGCGATATATATAAGGGAGAGGAGATATAGCTTATCAGACTGAATCTTCTGATAAGAAAAAATAAATATTTTCCTAATCTGGCCGAATCATACAAGGCCCAAAAATAGCATTAAATAATTAAACATTAAACCCTAAAGCTAAGGAGAAGACGGCACCCAGGGATGCTAGTAATTGGCGCACTCCAATAATTGGAATGCCAGATTCTAAGCTGTTTTTTTCCTCTTTGGGATGGTCTGTGATTGGCATTGCTGCTTGTTCTAACCTTTTAATTGACTAATTTGGCAAGAATCTCCTATAATATTTAATAATGTGAGCTGTGCTTTTAAAGCTTAAGGTGATAATATTTTTTTCTGGTTGATATTATTGAGAATTTACTGTGCACCTTTGACTTGTATTCATGTTTATACCAATTTCTGATTTCCAGGGCATTGACCTCAAGATGCCTACTCTTTTGGAGAAAGAAACTAAGCATTAGAGTTACTTCGGGGTTGCTATAGGCCTGACCTAGGAAAGTGTTGTATTGGGGTTTGTGAGAATAACTTTTTGGACTTATAATATTTGTTGGTTTCTCCCGGGGGAAGGCATGGATCATTTTTTATTGAGAGTTTGGTGAGGAGAGTTCTGGCCTCTCGAATCCCAGGTTGGGGGTTGAGGATGACCATCTTTCTTCATCATTTTCTGTTTCAGTTTCAGTTTCAGAGTATTTCATTTTATATCATCTGTGTAGGCTGTGTGTGGGTTTTCTTATTTTATAACTCTTTCATTTCATTGAGGGGGGAAGAGCATTTGAATGTAAATCGGTGTCAGTTTTCTATTATTCTGCTTCACGTTCTATCATATTCATATGAAATTGTGTCCATATGCATGAGTTGTCAACAAGAAAGATACAGTGATATATGTTATCCTGTGGATGTTTGATTGTTAACAAAGACATGCATTGCTGACCCAAATTTTGGGATATAGATTTGGTAGGATTAATCAACTGGTTTTTATTAATCACTCACTTTGCTGTGATCCTGCATAGCAAGGAGGGTTATTGTGACTGGGAAGGACTTGAAAACCGGGTCTGCTATAGGAGTCTTCCATTCTTTTCAATTAGGAAGCGTTTGCCCCCCTCAGCTTAATTTAGTTCATCATGTTCTGAATCATTTTCATCATCAGCCATGGTGTTTTTTTAATGCTAAGCTGATGAAATTTTTATTTCTGTTTTGGTTTGCAGGTTGATGATTTGTTGAGTGATGTTGATCCAAGTTTCATTGAAAAATTTGTTTCACGGAGTGATTTGCTTTTTCTCCATAGCTTCCTAGTGACACCAAATTCTCACCGTCTGACAGAAATCATGCACGCTTCTTCTAATGAGAACCGCTTGTTTTTTGTACATATCTTTACCTCCAATTATATATTGGTTTATTCACATAAAAATGACTCCGGTTTCTCTTTTCTTATGTGCTACTTTATTGGCTTAAATGATTTAGGATGACAGGACAAGAGCTTTTAAGAAAATGGTTGACTTCAGAGGTTCAGCCGATGAGTTAATGTCTCGTGTTTTGGATTGTCTGAGGATCTCTAAGGCATGCAACTTAGTATTTTTTCTACTGTTTCAGCAAATCTGTCTGGAATACTGCTGGTTACTTATGATTCTAGTTTAATAATGCAGCTAAATCCTGATAGAACACCAGAAAATAGTTTTGCGGCTCTCCAGAAAAGAAAGATTAAAGAAAATGCTTGCACTTCATCCGGTTTGAGATGGATGAAAGATGTAATTCTTGGGAAGCGCAATGATCATTCGTTCCGCACCGTAGTTATTGGTGATCCAAATCTCGAGCTTGGCCAAATTGGTATCCCTTCTCAAATTGCAGAAAATTTGCTGGTTTCTGAACATGTTAATAGGCAAAATAAGGAAAAATTGCTTGACCGCTGTGGGCTGCTTTTATTAGACAAGGGGCATATACGTGTCTCTAGAAATAGTAAACCATTGTTATTGTATAAAAAGGAAGACCTCAAGATAGGGGACACGATTTATAGGCCTCTTAGGGATGGGGATATGGTCTTGATCAATAGGCCTCCTTCAATACATCCACATTCTCTGATTGCCCTTTTTGTTAAGGTCCTTCAGACGTCGTATGTGGTATCCATTAATCCATTATGTTGTTCCCCATTGCGTGGTGATTTTGATGGGGATTGTGTGCATGGTTATATTCCACAATCAGTTAGTTCAAGAGCTGAGCTGCATGAGCTAGTTGCTTTAGATAGGCAATTAATAAATGAGCAAAGTGGTAGAAATCTACTTTCGCTTAGTCAAGACAGTTTAACTGCGGCTTATTTACTTATGGATGATGGGGTTTTGTTAAATATTCACCAAATGCAGCAGCTTCAAATGTTTTGCCCCCACCCCGAATATATATGGCCTGCAATAGTAAAAGCTCATTTTAGTAATTCCTCTTTTTGGACTGGCAAACAAGTATTTAGCATGCTCTTGCCTCCTGATTTTGACTACTGTCCTTCAAGTGGTGTTTTTATTAGTAAGGGGGAGTTAGTATCATATTCTGATTATTCTGGTTGGTTACGTGATTCTGACTGTAATATTTATCAGAGCTTGGTGCAACATTACCAGGAGAAATCTCTAGGCTTCTTGCATGTAGCACAAAATGTTCTTTGTGAGTGGTTATCTATGACTGGGTTTAGTGTATCTCTCTCAGACTTGTACCTTTCTTCTGACTCCTACTCACGCAAAAATATGATGGAGGAAATCTGCTATGGCTTGCAAGAAGCAGAATATGCATGTAAGTTTAAACAGTTATTGGTGGATCATCACCGAGATAATATTTCAGGAAATGGGGAAGAGAAACTAAATTCTTTGGTAGTTGAAGCAGCGCATCTGAATTTTGACAGACAAATATCTGCTGCTCTTAGTCAATGTTCAGTTGATGCATTTAGACAAGTTTATAGAGATATTCAAAGCGTAGCCATCAAATATGGATCCAAGGACAATACTTTGCTTACCATGTTTAAAGCTGGAAGCAAGGGTAATTTACTGAAAATAGTGCAACATGCTATGTGTCTCGGCTTGCAACATTCTCTGGTTCACCTATCTTTCAAAATTCCGCATCAACTTTCATGTGCTGCTTGGAATAGTCAAAAGGAAGTTGATTCAATCCATATGTTTTATGATACTCCTGTATCTGCTCAGTCTTACATTCCATATGCTGTGGTTGAAAGCTCATTTCTGACAGGGTTGAATCCTCTTGAATGTTTTGTTCATTCAGTTACGAGTCGAGACAGTTCGTTTAGTGACAATGCTGATCTACCTGGAACTTTGACGCGAAGACTTATGTTCTTCATGCGTGATTTGTACCTTGCATATGATGGAACAGTGAGAAGTTCATATGGTAGTCAACTTATAAAGTTCTCATATGATACAAATGAGGACTCATGTGCTGATGTCTATTGTCACGAGGGCACTATAGGTGGCCAACCTGTTGGAGCACTTTCTTCTTGTGCAATTTCTGAAGCTGCATACAGTGCTTTGGATCAACCAATTAGTCTACTTGAACCATCACCTTTGCTGAATTTGAAAAAAGTACTGGAGTGTGGTTCAAAGAGAAAAACTGGTGATCAAACAGTATCTTTATTTTTGTCTGAGAATCTGAATAGACAGAGATATGGGTTTGAATATGGAGCCTTGGAAGTTAAAAATCATTTGGAGAGACTGAAGTTTTCAGACATAGTTTCTACTGTCATGATAATATTCACCCAGCAGAATTGTATGCCACGAAAATTGAGTCCTTGGGTGTGCCATTTTCACATAAACATGGCAATTTTAAGAAAGAGAAAGCTAAAAGTGCATTTGATCATTGACGCTTTGTCCCAAAGATGGAAATCACAAGCCCAAAGACGTAAATCACAAGCTGTTCTTCCCAGTTTAGAAATATCAAGCGAGTAAGCTTTTCTTTGCTGTTACTGTTGCTTCAAGAATTGCTAATTTTAAATTTTCCTTTTCATTAATATTATGATAAATTTTGTATGCTTAATATTGTCCTACTTCCTGATGTTTAGTGACGTTTGTATTTGTTCCTATATTCATATGACATGCTTGAGAAACATGACTTAAGAATGATACAAATATTCTGCTGTATTTCTTCCATCTTTCCTCAATTTGATCAGTACATTTGGATATAAATCCAAACTTCTAAATTCAGTTTCCTGCCTATACACTGATATATAAATTATATGGGAGATAAGTTGCATTTAAGCTTGTTGCACTTGTAAATTTACTTCACATGCAAGTCACACCACAAAAAGTTGCCTATAAATCATTACTAAAATCCTGATACTATTCGAAAGAAACTTGTAGAGAACTATTGAAATGAAAGAAAGAAACTGGTGGTGTTGAAAATTAGAAGATAGACAAATAGGTTTAAATGAAAATAAACGATTCTGTGTGATGCAAATGTGCTCTGAATTGTTCAATTTTGCAATGAAGGGTTATGATTATTATAAAATGAAATTCTGATCAAGAAAGAACAACAAGTACTGATATCAGGTTGGGTGGTTTTCTTATATAAATGAAACTATATCTAGGCCCCTGGGCAAGTTGAGAAATAATCCACATTGTTCATAGCATATGAATAGTATGACTCGCCATATATTTTATATTTATTTATTAGCAAGCTTTCTTTCTGCATACTTCTTTACCTCAGTCAGTGGCAGAACTTTTACATTCATCTTAATTGATTTTGATGGTACCTTTATTTAATGTTTTCAAATTGAAATTGCTTCTGTTGCAACTATCAGCTACTGTGACCACTTACTTCTTTAGAAGATGAGTGTGGTATGAGTCTACAAACGTCTTAAATGAAAATAGAGAACTCACATGGAAGCAGTATAGTCTGATAGGAAATATAACTTTTTGTGGCTGACATGATTTCTGTTGCTTTTTCCTCATTCCCTCCCTATTGACTCGGACAATGACTTGTCAGGAAATGTTCTATACCTGGCAATGGTGAAGAAGGTGAAGATAATTTTTGTATCACTGTCGCACTTGTTGAAAATCTTAGGGACCCTATCCAGCTGGATTTTGTTCAGGGCTGGTTCATACCTTTCCTTCTAGGAACTGCAATAAAAGGTTGGTAATGATCTAAATACTCGCTTATCATTGTTTTGCACGTCATTTTTACACTTGATAAGCAGAATTATGGATAGAAAGTTCCTTGCATTTCTGTTCAAGTCCTAAGTGTCTTTGGCACATATATTACAGCTAAAGTCTGCCTTATAGTCAGGGTAAATTCCTTGATTATCATGTTTACAATAAATGTTTATGTCAATTTATCACCTGCAACCAGTGAATTAATTCTTATGTACCCTTCCACCCATTCATTTTCTTGAAGGCTTCGCCTAGAACAAATGTCTAGTTCTTTTTTTCATTTTCCAATATTATACTCAGATGAAACTGTTGTTCAAATTATATGAGATTGTTGTCTAAGGCAAACTGCTTCTGCTACTGGACTGTGACTTTGATTTTAGAGGATTACTAAAGTTGATGTTATTTTAGAGCTTGTGTATTTCAATGTTTGGAAAGTCAAATAAAGCCATACCATAAAGCATATGAGAAACTAGATGACCTTGTGAAGCAGAAATTCTTAATTTTCAGTTAAGTTGGAGTACCTTAGTTTTTCCTTCTCTCAAGCTCTTTCTTCTCTTCAACTCGATGAGTCTTTTTTAATGCAATTATATGTGGTTTGGCTAAGCCCTTTCGAGGCTTAGTGAGCAAAGGGTTTTGCTTCTCCCAACAAGTGTGCTCCCGAGATTGAACTTGTGTTCTCATCCTTACGGGGCAAGGCCACTTACCACCTCAATCAATAGCCTGTTGGTGTATCACATTAATTTTAATGAAAGTAAAACTCTAGGGTAACTGTTATATTCGCACTACTCTTTAAGGATTAAATGAGGATGGTTATGAGGTTCAATGATTACCTTTGTGTGTAGTTTTTCAAGTGTTTTCTGCGACTTTCCTGGCATTCTGTTCTAATTGTGAAAGTGATTTAAAAATTAAGCCTCCACAAATTATACTAATGCTCATTTTTATACACCTTCTACAACATCTGGCATTATATTGTGGAGTGGACAATTAACTTACATGTGCTGCCATTATTATGAATTCCTGGATGTCCTTTAGGTTTTCTGGAGATCACAAAGGTGGATATCCTATGGAGTGATCGGTCAAAAGTACCAAAATCTGACAGTTCTTCTGGTGAGCTGTACCTGAGGGTCTCTTTGTCCCGTGACTGTGGCAGTGGAAGATTCTGGAGTACACTTGTGAATCATTGCCTCCCAATAAGGCATCTGATTGATTGGACACGTAGTCATCCAGAAAACATACACCATTTCTGTTCAACCTATGGAATAGACTCGGGGTGGAAATATTTTCACAATGTGTGTAGGTTTAACCTTCAGATTCCAGTTGAAATTTATGGCGCCATGTATTTAATTGACTAATACATTTATAAATGCAGAGTTTGGAATCTGCAATATCTGATACTGGCAAGATAGTCCTTCCTAAGCATTTGCTTCTAGTTGCGGATAGTCTATCAGTTAGTGGAGAGTTTGTGGGATTGAATGCTAAAGGCATGACTCAGCAAAGACAGCATGCATCTGTGTCATCACCCTTTGTGCAAGCATGCTTCTCTGTCAGTTTTCGTACTTATGATCAGTCAAATACTTTCATGATGAATAGCATGTACAACTATGTCCACCCTGACTCTCATCTCTATTGCAGAATCCTGGCAGTTGCTTTATAAAAGCTGCTAAAGCTGGAGTGATGGATGATCTCCAGGGGAGTCTTGATGCTTTGGCTTGGGGAAACTGTCCTTCCATAGGGACGGGTGGCCAGTTTGATATAATGTATTCTGATAAGGTAAAGTTAATTGCTTCCCCATGTATGATATATCAAGCTTGAGATCATATTTTAGTTTATTACAAATATGACTGCTTCGGGGGAAGAAGCCATTAGGAATTCAAAGTGTGGATTCCATAATCTATGAAAGTCCTTTATCTGTCAGAAGTAAATGATCTGTCTCAAATACTCAAGCGGTGATTATTTTATCCTGTTGATGGTGGATTTTGGAATTTTGATATGTTTATCTGAATCCCTTGTTATATTTGCGGTATACAGTGCAAGCTTGTTTGGTGAGAGGCTTTCTTATTGAGTGTTTGGTAGAAAATGAGAAAGTTGGAATTGCTGGAAAAAATAGTTTTAGGAATCTCAACATTATACCATTCCAACAAGGTTGCCCATAAGGAGAAGACAAACTCTGAGTAACAGTTACAAATAATCTAAATGAATGAACAAGCTTAGGTGATCTTACACAGGGCTTTTATACTAAATATCCCAATATTATTTGCAATGATTGACAATTTAACATAGATAAATAAACTAGCAATCATAACAAGAAGAAGCCTTATCTCACAAGTGGAAACAGAAATAAAACTTCAGCATAAATAAATAGCATGCTGCCTATTCCTAATACTATGGTCCCCGTGCAGCTATTAAAGAGGTTTTGCTCCTGCATAAGTTGGTGTGTCATTCGGTTGTTTATGGTTGAAATGGTCCATGCTTAATAAACTAGCCTTGCTTTCATGGGACTTCCCCCCTCCTGAAGTATGTAGGAAGGGGGCTGTTGCATCAAGATCTCCTAATTCTAGTTTAGCCAATGGCACTATTGGCCTTAAATTTAATTGATTTTTTTGAGAGGTTGTTGAAACATAGGGTTTGGTGGTTGTAAATTGCCATTATTGATTTATACGCATTAATTTGCCATTTCTATTAGACCTGCATCGTTTTTGGTCCTTGCTTTACAAATGGGATTGAAAAACTCTGAGCTGTTGATTTTTCTTTCTTTCTTTCTTGTTTTTTCCCCTTCCCTGGTTTGGGAGGAATCCTTGTCCTCTGTTGATCTGTTGTTTTCTTTTCGCATCAAAGAATTATTTATCAATTAAATTTTTTTTATGCTTTCCTTCAATATTTTGTTTAACTGTATTGATATTTTTTATATTGAAATTTATCAGGGATATGAACTTGGTAAGCCTGTCGATGTGTACAAGTTGCTTGAAGACAGTGTGGATGTGCCGAATCAAAAGATTGGTACTTGGGAAGCGCAAACGTATTTATCTGACAAATGTGGTGTTAGGTATAAGAAAGATTGCTATGACTTTGAAGAGATCAAAGAGGAGCTCAAAGATAAATTCATTAGAGAGTGTATAAGAAAACACCTTACAGTGGCTGATATTCTGAAGCTGGCTAACAAATCAAAGCGCATGTTAAAAGAGTGAGTTAATTCACATGTAGCTTTTGTTGCTATAGCATGGTCTGATTTTACTTGTGATATTTATCATTTAGTAGCAGCAAATTATGTCTCTACTTGAAGGAGTTCTGTATCATCTGCAGTGATATTTACAAATACCATTTATTGTGTGCATTATATTGAGTCGATAAAACAAGAAAGCAAATTGGGTGCATGGTCGTTCCAACCACGATAAAGATTCTCAGTCAAGTGCTTCCACCCTAGTATTTTTTGCTGCATAAACTGAAAATCAAGTTTTCTTCTGGGCTTGGTTTTCTATTGTCAGGACTCAGGATGTAGTTCTGAATGTTAGTCTTGCATTAGAAGTCTGTAATAGGCTTATGCTATGTTTTGCATTATTTGGCTCATATGGTGGTGGTGGTTGAAAAGAATTAGGCCCTGTATTTACATTGAAAATTTCTATCAAACTTATAATCTGTGGAGTGGCATCTCAAGGTTATGTACTAGGTGCTTCGAGATCATCTTTTATATTATCTTAGCGTATGCCTGGAATCTGGAGAATGGAGAAAGGAAAGGCAATTTTTTAACTAGAAAATTTCATTGATTTAATTTGACATGAAATTTTTCTTTCCTGTCCTTCTGAAATTTTTTATGTTCTAGTTTTATTGACATTTTCTGTATTTTGTGGGGTATACAACCAAAACAGTTACATTCATATCAAATGAATTCTCCAGTACTGATTCTGATAGGCTTAGAAGGATTTTTTATGTTATAAATCTTGGTGTTTTCTCCTAAATGGAAGTTGAAACTTTTTCCTCTGTTTAAATTAAACAGGACTTTTGTTTGAGAATTCCTTTTCTTACATAAATTGATTTTGGGCTTCATCCACTTCGTGTTATGTCAGCCCAATCCATGCATTCTTTATGGTCCATCATAACGATTGAATTTAGACCTGTGAAATTTGAAATGCACAGAGGATCTACTAATACATATATCTCTGATATCAAATATTTGAAAAATGGTTGCTAGGGAAGACATTAATTGGGAAATTTGAGATAATCTTTTAGGCCTTTGAAAAGATGTAGTGGAGGGAGGCCAAAGACACTTAAAGAAATTATAGAACGGCATCTCATGGTGAGGATATGTTTGAATAGTTAATTGTTGTTAGAGTATCATGCAATCTATGTAACAACCTTTTTTGTGGGGTAAGACTTGTTATTAAATATTTAAAAAAGGAATATTGCTTTGAAATGTAATATATAGTCTGCGCATAAAAATAGAAAGAGTATATTATGGATACTATGATAGTATGGAATACCTAAGTATCACATTGGATGCTCTGAGTCTATGGGATATTTAAGTAGGTTGGTTCTCCTGCTTTAATGGCTGGCTTTTGAGAAAGGTTTCCCCACCTTAATCCAGTGCACATAAATCGGTATTAGAGATGGTGGTCAATGGTTTCAGAAAGGGCTCCCTACACAGATTTTTGTCTAGCAAAGAAGTTGATAGAAGTGTTGCAGGGCTTAGTGGTAGGATGTTGGCTCTTCAAGGGGGGCCAATTTATAGAGACTAAAGTAGTATGGAATGCCTAGGTCTTACATTGATAGGTATGAAAGACTTTATCTAGGTAGTAGGTTATCCCACCTCAATAGCTAGCTACTTAGGGGGAGTTCCCCACCTCACTTAAATGTTAGTGGTACGCTAAATGCTTGATGACCTTTCCTAATATTGAATATCACTCTGTTTATAACTCCAATACGAATTTCGCTTGTTTTGTAAAATGCTACCAGGCTCAAGGTATATGTTCCATTGGATGTGGTTCTTGTGTTCATTAGACTAGATTCTCCCAACATATTGAGGGCCTTGCATTTTCTGGTATAACTCTGAACTGTGACTATTGTCCGTGTAGATATTCTGAGGACCAGCAACTAAGTGAGGAGGACAAGCGAACCATGAGGTGGGTTATTTGTTGTCATCCTAAATGCGTTGAAAAGGTTGGTGATGGAGTGACGGACATAAAGGTATGTGTACTTGTACTAAAAGTTAAAACTACAGCATTTATTCATGGCAGTGGGCACAGAATAATTGATAAAACTTCACTGGTCAGGTTCTACTGGCTGTATAAAATCAGTGGAATTCACATTCTGATCTAAGTAGAAATATACTTTTCTAGAAGTTATATGTTTTGGAGCAGTTTTTTATTTTATGCTGGGAATTCTTTCTGAGGTCTGTTCTTATGCCCCCATTGGTTTCAAAGGTGGAAAAGGATCACCTTTTTCATCCTCTCTATATTGTGTTTATCTTGTTTTTATAGTCATTCCGCAATAGTTAGTGTGTGTGAGAGAGAGAGAGAGAGAGTGGGGATACAAAAATCATTTCTATTCAATTTTTTAAAAATTCAATTCTCATTTTGCACGACAAACAGACCCTTAAAAAGAATGTTATTCCACAATTTATCATTTTCCCTTGATTGAGTTTTTGTTATTTTTGGTAAACAACTTCAGAACTATCTAAATTTAGCAAGACCCAAAGTATAAGCATAAATTGATCAATTTTATGTATATGAATTTATTTTTCTTGAAAAACAATTTTCTCCTTTTCTGCACTGTATTGTTTGATGTGACAATAATTAATAAATCAATGGTGCTATAGGTTATCATTTATCTCCACAGATCCTTGTGTCATTAGTATAACTATTTCCGAATGCTGCCTAGCTTAGGATAGTTATAGGTTTCAGAATAAGATCGTGCATGAGAATATATGATTAACCAAAGATTTTTCCTTTTTTGAATAAAAATAATAATTTTTTTCCTGTTTTCAAGGCCTTATAATTAGTGAAGTCTGCACAATATTCAAACTTCTTTTCCTCTGTGAAAATGGTATCTAGAGAAGCCTTCATGCAAGAAACACTGATTACATTTGGCACTTGGAAAATGGATTTATGGAAAGGGAAAAGGTGAGGGAAAGAATTTTTATTGTGTTTGGCATATATGATAAAATGGAAGAGACTCCCATATTAATAGGATGGGGTTTTCGTTTTAGGATTCTCATTTTGTCCCTCATAGGCCTTATCAATAATACTAAGTTATAACAAAGAAGAAATAATTTGGCTTCAAAATTGTAATGCTTCAATACTGAATTAAGGTTGAGATACGGAGATGGGTTAGGAATTTGCTTGAGTTGCCAATGTTAGATAGTGCATCCAGTAGTCATATGCTTTGTGTTAAAATGCTGCCTTTCATGTTGTTGGCCTGACGCCCATGTCCCTGCTCTTTTTGATATACAGGTTGGACGACATCCTATATATAGGGATACTCGATGTTTTTTTGTTGTACGGAAAGATGGTACTCTTGAAGACTTTTCCTATCGTAAATGCATTCATCATGCTCTGGAGATCAAAGCACCTACCAGGGCAAAGCAATATCGGGAAAAGTGGTTGGGAAACAAGCAAACCATCTAGGTAAGCAGCTACTTCTGTATGCACGTCCTGGCTTAATAAGTTGCAGATAAAACATGAGGGATTGTCCTCTGAAGTCATCATGAAGCTGAAAGATGACTAATCTGGAGCCGCCTTTTGTTGTAAGCCTTCTCAAAGCTAGGGAGAGTAGCAACTAACCCATCATAGTTTCTGGAGTTCTATTCTTGGGAAGCTGTACATTTTCATTTCTGAGCAGAAGATCATCCAGAGGGGACTACACCAGTTGAAGGCTCCAGAAAAAATATGTTTTTTGTAATGCAACAACCCAACTTATTTAATTCAAAACATATTAGTGGTTCCTTTCCCTCAGCTTCTTTTTGCTACTTCCGCTAATGCTTTATTTGCCTTGGTACGTTGGCAAAGAAGATCTAGCGGAAGTAGCAACGAGAAGCTCGTAAAGGTCAACCCTGAACTTGATGTATTTGTGAATTATATGATGCGGCAATGGGAAAAATATCTGTCTCAACTCTCTTTCAATATCGATGTTTGTCATGTCATTCACCTAAAGTTGAAACTGGAAGATGGCTAAAAAGTTTATGAGAATGCTTTAAAATGAATGTGTGTGTGATAGAGTAGAAGTGTGCAAGGTATTAAGTGCAACACAAGTTTAGGAGCAAGTGGGGTTTGCGAGGCTCAAGTTTAATCCACTTCAATCCCATCTTGATATGTTTTATATCAAGCTATGTACACAAATGCTGCAGACTTGGCTTTGTTTCATCAGCTTAGTGTGCCAAGTTTGGTGGTCCCAAATATCAAATTCTTGCCTAGAAGTTGGTGTGATTCTAAATATAAGACTCAATTGACTTTTTGGGGATTAAGGAAGTTAATTAAATTAATTTAAAATATTTATATTTATCATTTTTCACTAAATTATTTTTCTGAGTAATAAAATAATATATAATTTAATAATACACAACATATGATATGATTAAAGTAACTTATTTAATTTCTTTAATCTTTCCTAAAAATGTTAATTAGGCCTTATATTTAAGATTGGGGGTAGGATGATGAATGCACGATGCATCAATCAGATTAAGCCGTGTTTCAGTTCTCTAGAATTTTCTTTATTTCCACAAAACTAATCATTTCGGATACTCACCAAAAAAGTGCACTACTCAAGTAATTCTCTCAGTGTAGTGCGGGGTGGCGTGGCTTGTCAAAATCCAACGAAAGATTGCCCCTTTTTGGGTCCCTGTCGCTGCCTCACCAGTCACCACCACTCTCTCCCCCGTTCTCTTTTTGCCTAACATAACATGTAATCTTTATCAGTGCAGTGAATCTTTTTGCCCAATATATGGTAATCCCACTATGTAAAAAAGCAAACTTGTTTGGCTTCTAGATGCGCGAACCACAAAATATGCAATCATTGCGTTGCATTAAGCATGGATTTATTATTTACACGCCAACTCGATAAATTAACCTAAGATCGAAATTATGCAAATCCATATGATTCAATAAGTCTTAACTAGGCAACTAATATTGATTAAATAAGTCGCCTGGGATAATATTGAACTCTGCCAAATGAACAAGATGTGGGATTCATGTTATATTATTAACATGTCGGCAATTATTGCCTTTTTCAAGTCGCCTGTATATATTCTATTCGACGTGCATGTGAAAATAACTAAGCAGATATCTGTCTACGCTAAAAGACACTGGCAAATATACCCATGTTTCATCTCATGTTATTAAAAACCGTAGATACTAATGAAGAAGGGATAATATCTTGAATTATTGTCCATACCTTCTCAACAACAAAACTTCTTAATTACTGGTCCGATAAAAACGTGGGGGAAAGAAAACTGTGATGATGATTTATGGGTATGATGATCACTGAGCACTACCTGCTGCTTTCTTAGCTATTATGATTTTCTGATTGATTTTTGGCCAATTCAATAATTATTAGCGCGATGAATCAAACTGATTGAAGAAAACAAGAACAGGAACAAGATAACGACGACCTTCCACTTATGTTCAACCTGGTAATCATAAGATTGAGGGACCCCGCAATGTGGGGAACCTGGATTGGAAGTTTCGAACCTATTCTCGTGTCTCTGGTCGGGAGCTCCCACACACAACATACTCAAATAAATAGTTAAAGCTTGGAATGGACTATATTATATATATGGCATTTTCATGCTTAAATTATTATCAAGCGGGTGCAATGTACCTTTGCCCTGGTATTATATCTAACTCTGTTGTTTATTTGTGAAGTCGCCATTTCTTCTTGCTGGAGTGTGCTCTACTTCGTGGTGATGAGGTAGGCCTATCAATGTCATTTTGCTCAAATAACATTCCTTTAATGATACTGATGGGGTTGGATCTAGCAAAAGGAACTAGTACCTCATAATAACATGGCGAATCAAAATTCGAATCCCAGCCGGAAAAAGTGCACACATTAAAAAAAAACATTCCTTTAATGACTAAGTTAACCTGATATTAAACAAAAGTCCCTATTTAGCAATTTTATTGGCAAAAAAGACATGATATGTTTCCATTCATAGAAAAAAAAATGTATTCTAAAGGATTTTATTTTATACATGAAAAAAACCAGTATTCGAATTTAGGTCCTTATAACAAATCAAATTTTCATACATAACTTTTGACCAATATTTCCTTTAGAAATAATTTAAAATGAAGATGTATGTTTTTATATAGCTATTTGACTAAGTTAGATTCTAGCATTGTCGGCTTTGATTGGAGATGGCTCTCTTTAGGGGTGTTTAAAGTTTTCCCGTCTCATCCCAAAAAATTTCGGGATGGGAAAATTCGGGACCGGAAAAATTATATTTGGGATGAGAACTGGAGTGAAACTTCCCTGTCCCATCCCCCCAATATATATATATTAAATTTTTTTACCTAAAATCCTAAATAGCTTCAATCACAGTATTGTTGTAGAACGTAATATCTATTCTTTTGGTTTATTTAGTTTATTTTATATATTATTTATTAAAAAACAGCCGATAATGAATATGATGTTGAGTTTTATGTATTCCCATGCAGTTAAATTGCTGGGGAAGAAAATTGGGTTCAGGAAGTTTAAAAGTTTTTACTTTTTGACCAACACATTTAGCCAATGAAAGCCTATAGTTTTCTCTTCAGGCTGCAGCTAAATTGATCCTAAAACTCGTCAGTGAAATTAAATCAAAATCAAGTATCAGCAATGTGAGTAATTTTTGCAATAAAAAGCCATCACACACAGTAAATTTTTGACATGTCAATATAGTTTCAGCAACAGAGAGGCTACGTAAAATAGCAGCTACCCTAGCTAGTTGACTCTTGTGCCTAATTAAAGCATAGTGCAAAAGGAAGAAATAGTTACCAGTAAAAACAAAAGAAGAGAAAGCTATAAAATGAATGGGAGAGGTGCACCTTGAAGATCGACCAACAATAATACTTAATACATACACAAACAGTGTTCAAGATATTGGTGGTGAGTATGTCGCTTGTTGTAGTTTGTAGCCAGGTATTAAGTGAAGAAATGAAAAAAAAAAAGGTCACAATTGTTGGGAAATCCAGATCTAGTCAAGATGGGATATTCCCATGATCGGGATCAGGAGGATCGATTTTCCTTCCCGAACCCTTCTTCTTCAGGATGAGACCGAGAATGATGTTTCCTGATCCCGTCTCATCCTGAGAACACCCTTAGCTCTCTCAGATACATTCTTTGCATTCTAACATTAGCCCTCTTAGAGATGTTCTCTGCATTAACACAATCAGTAACTGAATTCATGTTTTCCAATAGTTGTAAGATCTATTGAGATGGATAAAGATCCTTTTATACCTCAAGTATAGAAATGCTTGGTTCATAAGCATCATGTCTCTAGACATGGAGAAGGTTATAATGAAATACTTGGTCCAGAAGTACATATCTCAATACAATTGTAACACTTACATATCTATAGTCACACATGACTTGATATGCCATTTGTTGTTAGCAAGACATAATTCTTCATCAACATGAAGATATTGGAATGAAATTTGTTCACTAAATCACTTTATGCGACAATATTTGAAAAGTTTGTTCATGATATCAGACTTGGCACGTTGCTAAGAGGGGAAGCTAATATGTATTGTAATCTTTTTCCCTTGTCTATGGTTTTCCGACAAGGTTTTTAATGAAACAACATTGTGCAATATTTGCTCTTTTTCTTCTATTAGGTTTCTGTCCCACTAAATTTTTGTTAGTTGAAGGTTTTTTAGCTAGCCATGCACATGTCACTTTTAGAACCATGGTTTTAAAAGTGAAGTTGCCAAACACTTGTAAAAATTTGAAATAGTTTCTAACTCTTAAATTCATAGTCTGAGATAAGTTACCCAAACATTCTCATTTCACCCTACCCTACCTCTTTACTATGATAGCTTGCACCGCACTAATGTTAGAAGACAAGAATAATAATTAATGAAGTGAACAATGCAAGGCCCTGTTTGTGGACCAACACAACCATTGGGGCTGGAAGATTTAAAAATTAATTAATTACTATTGGGGCTTGGCTCTCCTGCAATCTAAAAGTGAACAGATTCGGTAGGGGTTGATTGAATGAATGTGATCTCTTGGATCTATCCACTGCAGCGACACACACAGATGTTTGTGTCAGAGAGCACCACCTGGGCGGTCGTGTCGTCTTTGATCATCCATCTGTGTCAGACGAGAGAGGCTGTCGTGTTCTTTTAAGGGAAAATTATTTTCAGGATCCTTCTAACACTGACAATCCAACAAAAGACCCAGGGACCTTTTTAGAATTTTCAAAATCTTGTGTGAGTTGTTAACTGGTGATATAGTTGTTAACGGTAGGTCTTTAACAACTAAATCATCACGTTAACAACACTTTTGCTAACAACTAAATCAAGTACATTTAATAACTTTATCGATCTTATGTTAACAACTACATCACCAGTTAACAACTCACCCAAGATTTTGAAAAATCCAAAAAAGGCCTTGGCCTTGGGGCCTTTTTTAGGATTATCGAATCTTGGCGCTTTTATGGGATTGACAATGTTAAAAGGACCCGAAAATGATTTTCCCTTTTTTTTAGAACAGTCACTTTCCCTGCTCACGAGGCGGCCTCCATCAGTGGCTTATATGTATTGCAATTTGCAAAGTCGTCCACCAACTCAACTTGGTTTTGGTCTTGTGGTTCTCCTCGCACACTATGAGTTAAAGATTATACGGCCGTAAGATCAAATCCTATTACTGATCAGAAGATATTATATTTGTAAGAATATTATATCTTTTATTGATATTTAATATATTCTCATATTGAAATATAATATATTTTATGTTGATTTTAATACATCTCAAATATATAGTTCTAAGATAGTATAAAATATATAAAATATAATATTCCACGATAATATATGAAATATCAGTATAATATAAAATATCTTAAAATTATTAAAGGTGCAATCTGCAGGTATATCTTTAAGAGTTCTTTAAATTTGAAGACGTGTCTAGCTAGTGCCCAAAAAGGGATTGCAACTTCACCTAAACTTTTATAAAAAAGAAAAAAAACTTCACTTGTCTCGCCTCAAAACTATTTAACTAACTCAGAAAAAATATTGGCAGTGTATTGTGTTTTATGGATGATTATTAAAGAGTGAACAGTGAAAAGTGCAATCCTTGGTTTTGGAGTGTGTTGTGATCCTTCATTTTCTTAAAACATTGTCTCGAATCCTAACTAACAAACAGGCAACTACCAACAATAAATAGCCTCCACTTGTATCTCATGTTTCAAAACGTACGGTATTGTTGAGTGAGAAATTGAGAATGAGATATTCTTTCCTTTTTCAAGTGTGAAATAAATGGTTTTTATTGTAGGCGAGATATGAAAGTTTGTTTAGATTATGGTTTTTACTTTTTATTATATTGTAGGCAATTAAGATATGAAAGTTTAATATTTAGTATAAATTGAGAAATTTAGTATAATTAATAATTAATCCTTGTAATATTTCAAAATTGTCCTATCATAAATTAGAGGATATCAACTCAAATTATATTTAATATAATTAGGAAAAAGTAATGCTTTAGATAAAGAGTTATTAATTAAGAGTAACGAGGAATATAATGGTGGGTTAGAGGAGGTATTATCAACATCTTAATCTCACTCAATATAATTGAGGGTGGCTTTTGAATTTGGATCATCTCTTCAATCCTTTCTATTAATTTTTTTTTTCTCATTCCATCCTGTTGTGGGTTAAAAATGGATTAATATTTTATACAACTATTGTAATATATAATAAATTAATAAATTAAAAAATTAAAATTCATGGGGTGGACCCAAAGAACCTATTTAAATATGGGAGGTAACACTGTCATTGTCATTGGAGCAACTTGCTATGATTAAAAAAATAGTTGATGATTGTTTACATGAGCTAGTGGACACTTTTGTTATTATTATTATTTTTTTAAATTTCCATCCCGTGAAAAAAATGAAAAAAAAAATGAATTTTCAAGAGAATGACAAAAATTACATTTTCCATCTAAGTAAATCAAGTTTTAAACGTAAGGCACCATTCCACTTTATCCCTAAAATTTATATTTTTTAAACTATCTCTCTTAATTGCATTATTAAAACAATAAATTTCCATTCAACTTTTTGTACATGTGACAATCTGCAAGGACTTTTTAAAATTTATATGTTTGTGTATTTTTATGTTCCTAGCAACAAGCAAGGCGGCCTTACCGCTAAGTATAGCGTGCGACGCGGAATCTTTGAAACTAATCTGACTTCAATTTTGCTGCTTTCTCTGATTAGCTTCCTTTACTCATAATTCATTCACAAATCATATTTTCAGTTTGTTTCACTTTCACGTACTGTCCCCATCCCTGGACTGGACCTCCCAACAAAAACCTTAATTTCATAGACAACTTTTAATTCCACTTGGATTCTCTCCACATTTAGCCCCAATATATGTTTCAAAATTAAAAAAAGTATAGTAGCTTTTATTTATGAGTTAAGTTGCATCCAACACTTTAAAAATATTTTTTTTCGGTGCATCAAATGCCTTAAAATATTTTGTCAGCACTCTAAAGTATTTTTTTTAGGTTCACTCATCACTCGAAAGTATTTTTATATGCCTTCAGTACTCTAAATTAATTTTTTGACGCATTTAGTAATTTGAAGTATTTTTTTAATGTGTATCCAATACCCTAAATTATCAAAATTGCAAAAAAAAAAGTTTAGGTTGAAGGACACATATAAACAATATACTTCATGTGCTAGATGCACCACAAAATATTTGAGAATATTAGATATACTCATGCACCTTAACCTTGTATTTATTATCATTTCAAAAAAGCAATAATTAAAATTATAAAAAATTACTAATATGAAAATACAGAGAATCTGTAAATTTATTTGAATACCAAAACTCAAAGTTCTTAAATCGGACTGGCCACTAAATTGGTTAGATATAGGGTCCGTGGGTCGGTCTATCCGATCCAGATTTCAAATCCTTGCCAAAACAATAAAACTTCCTATTTTATCTTAGCCTACGTTCATTCGTTCAATCATTAATTTTAAAGATTCAGTGACAAACATTGATACGGTATCATATCGGCTCCGTTCATTAACCAGCCGATTCAATCTCCTGTCCATTTATGGCGTCCCCGCCTCCATTCAAATCTCGCTCTCTTCTCTGGGCACCCTCTTCTCTCGCTTCCTCTCTTCTCAAACTTTAAATCCTCTCTGGTTTTCACTGTTCAACGTTTCACTCTTCAGCGAATCTTGTCGACATCCTTCTCCTTTTCATTTGCTTCCAGAAATCGTTCTTTTTGTCTGTGTTCGTTGATGGTCATCTAAGTGGAGCGCGCTTCGGTCACGTAATGATAATTTTTATTAATTAATTTTTGTCTTGCTCTTTGGCATCTTCCACATTCAATATAACTGATGCTCTGTTTTGTTTCGTAAGATTCCGGCAGGAACGATCTTGTTTCACGACGCGGCTTGTTTTCTCCAGCATCAAAAAAGTGTGTTATAGGGCACCCTGTGAAGAATTGCGGTATGTGTGGCTGATTCTATTTAATGATTTGAAAACGTCTTTCAATTTTTGAAAGTACGTGCTTTGAACGAGTCTTGTTTCGCGGACGCTTTCTTTTTCCTTTGGGCATGGGCCTCATTGAATGGAGCTGATGAGCCTGTTCTTGTTCATTTAATGTGAAAAGTTCGACTTGTGGCGGTTTCAAGTCTGTTTGGTCGTTTTGAAATTTTAGCGAATATGTTTTGGGCTATGGCCGGTATATGCAGACTGGCCTAAGTTGGACAGAGTCGAATTTACTGTTCTTATGTATTTAAGTGACATGGCTGATTTTAGTGGTTTTGTGTGTGCATGTTCATGTGTTATAAATTCTTAACCATCTATGAGAGGGCATCAGAACTTTGCTAGTGTGTGAATGAAAATTTCAACTTTACGCACTTTATCAAGATTCACTCTTTAGCATTCGCGGCAATAATTTTGCTTGGGGGATACCTGCTTAGTTTGGGAGAAAAGAAAAGCAGGTTATACCTTAGTTAGACAAAGATTCTTTTGCAATGACTATCAAACTTGGTATGCTGATTTGATTGCTGAATTCACTCCATCATGTGTCAAAGATCCAGATCAACTTTGTTCATTATGAACTGAATCTTGTGGTGCACATATTTAGTAAAACCATAAATATATTCTTCAATTTTTCCTCTGCTTCGCTTTTTTTTTTTCATATTGTTTTTATCAACTTCCATAAAATGACCTTTTTTTGTTCAATTTCAGAGAGAGATGGTTGCATTTGGGAAAAAGTTAAAAGAAAGACAAATTCAAGAATGGCAAGGGTATGTTTGTGTGAGACAGTTTTAAACTTTAAGTCAAATATTTGTTACACTCACAGATTAAGCTGTCAGTTCATACGTATGCATATTGATAATTTTGGGTTTTGTTTTAGATATTACATAAATTACAAATTAATGAAGAAGAAAGTTAGACAATATGCTCAACAAATTGAACTTGGCACACAAGATCGGCGGCATGTGCTCAAGGATTTCTCAAGAATGCTCGATAATCAGGTGTGCTATCTTCATTGTTCAATACATATATTGTATGAAATGTGGACCTTTCCATTGTCTTTGACTTCGCAAAGTAGATGCTGGTTACATGAGACAATTACAGCCTGAGAAAGCTGAATCATAACCATTGTCAAATTCAGGGTTTTATCAAATAATGCGTGGCATTCTTTATCAGTGTCTTAAATTTGTTTCGCTTACTTTCTTGTTATTTAATTCAGATCGAGAAGATTGTCCTTTTCCTGTTGGAACAACAAGGCCTTTTGGCAAGCAGGATAGCTGAGCTCGGGGAGCAGCATGATGCTCTTCAGAAGCAGCCTGATATATCCAAAATGTCTGAACTACGAGAAGCTTATAGAGCTGTGGGAGAAGATCTCTTAAAGCTTCTATATTTTGTTGAGATCAATGCTGTTGGTTTGCGGAAGATTCTGAAGAAGTTTGATAAACGTTTTGGCTACAAATTCACTGATTATTACGTTAAAACTCGAGCAAACCATCCTTATTCCCAACTGCAACAAGTGTTTAAGCATGTGGTAATATGTTGTCAACTTTAAACAAATAGAGCTTGAGCAGAATACAATGTATATGATGTTCTGTACGATTGAATATAGACTGAGACACATGGAATTTGCAGGGGATAGGAGCTGTTGTTGGAGCCTTATCTCGCAATCTTCATGAACTCCAGGACCGTCAAGGGAGTTATTTATCAATTTATGATCAACCCACTCTTCCCCTTCAGGTTTCTTTTGCATTTGCTCTGCTTCATTTATTGATTTTGACCTCATTAGCTTATTAATTAGTCGTAATAAGGTCAGTATTTTTCATTATACTTAATTGAATTCATGTGCAGGATCCTGTGATTCATTCAATAAAAGCAGCTGTAGACAGGTTGACTCACTCAACAAACTTCCTTAATTTTATGGCACAACATGCCTTCATTATGCAAGATGAACTACCAGCTCCCACCGAGGAACATGTCGATGATCAAAAATACAATTTTATGTCACTTATTCTGAACTTAGCAAACACATTTTTGTATATGGTCAACACATATATTATTGTCCCTACAGCAGATGATTACTCAATGAACCTTGGAGCTGCAGCAACTGTTTGTGGTATTGTGATTGGGGCAATGGCTGTTGCGCAAGTGTTTTCTTCAGTGTATTTCAGTGCATGGTCTAATAAATCGTACTTCAGACCTCTTGTATTCAGCAGCATAGTTCTTTTCATGGGAAACCTTATGTATGCATTGGCTTTAGATCTCAATTCAATATGGGTTCTCTTACTCGGTCGTGTTTTTTGTGGGTAAGTAGTCTTCTATTTCCACCCATTTTGTCATTACTTGAATAATTCAACTTCTGAGAGTGTATCTTTTTTCATTTCACTTTAGAAAAGAACTAAGACATCTTTTCTTCCGTCTTACCGTAGTTTTTTGTGATCCATTTGGTTGTAAATAGGTGCCTTTTTATAGGATCATTGCCAAGGAACATGGAATTTTCTTATTTACTCGAGATGTATTCTATGAATAAGCAAATCATCACCATTTTCACTAGGATTTAGGAAAGTTGGGGGGGTTAAGTTTGTAGCTAGGAACGTTGTGAGATGTTTTCCACATGTAGATGTTGTGGTTAAGCAGTATGTTAATTCATTGCAGATTAGGTTCTGCGAGAGCTGTTAATCGGCGTTACATAAGTGATTGTGTCCCTCTTAGAATCCGGATGCAAGCATCAGCTGGTTTTGTAAGTGCTAGTGCTCTTGGAATGGCTTGTGGCCCTGCATTAGCTGGCTTACTGCAGACAAAGTTTAAAATTTACAAGCTCACCTTCAACCAAAACACCTTGCCTGGTTGGGTTATGTCTGTTGCTTGGCTTGTATATTTAGTTTGGTTGTGGATCACTTTTAAGGAACCTGTCCATGATGAAGTTGAAGAGAATCATGTACCTCATCAATCCAATGCTGGTACTGTACTTATATTGCCATGACCTTTTTTACTGATAAATCATGTAATGATACTCTGCCCTTGGGTCTTTAACGTATTTTCATTGAAATTATCAGACCTCTCATTTCAGTATTCTATTTAAATATCTTCGTTTAAATGGTTCACTAATCGAGGAGAAATTTATATTGGTGATCCAGATAATTGAGTGACTTTTACCTCATTGTTTCATATTACAGGAATTTTGTATTCTCACAATGACATTGTTCATTATGTTGGTCCCCTTTTCTTATTCTCTTTATTTTAATCAGCAGAAAATCATGATGCTCTTGAAGAAGGTGTTAAACAACCTTTGCTGATCACTTCAGAACGTAAGGAAGATGAAGATGCTGACCAGGACTATGATGATAGTGAAGAAGCTCCAGAGGAATCTCGTAAGCCTGCCAATTCACTTCGATCGGCGTACAGACTACTTACGCCCTCTGTAAAGGTTTGTGGTAGCCTCTAAATGCTTCATTATCAACCAATATTATGTTGGATCCTTATCAACTGATAAAAACCCAGTAAAGATAAATGTATCATGTCATTGTTGATTTTTTTTTTTTTTTAAAATGATGCATCGATGTGAAAGTAAATAAGTAGAGTTTTAACTTTTAAGTGTTCTGCATGACAAAAAACTACTTTTGGAAAGTTATAAATGACACGTGATATGTTTGGGAGAATTTATCTGTGTTTCTATTCTTAAACCCAGATGTTATCATTTTCTTATTCAGCTTATTAATTATTTTCATGTAATTTAACTTTCCTATTGGAGTGAAATCTTTATGATACTGTTTTTCTAATTTGATATTGCAATTTATTAACATCCTCAACACATTTTTGCTGAAGATTGTTAAATAGAA
This sequence comes from Acacia pycnantha, assembly GCA_025563575.1. Lineage (NCBI taxonomy): Eukaryota > Viridiplantae > Streptophyta > Magnoliopsida > Fabales > Fabaceae > Acacia > Acacia pycnantha. The sequence continues at coordinate 254,142 of JAMWYP010000285.1, forward strand.
CAAAGGAATATGTTTACTGTCTGCTGACCAAAATTTCTGTAACATGTTCAGGTTCAGTTACTAATATATTTCATGCTCAAATATGCAATGGAGGTTTTATTATCAGAATCAAGTGTCATCACAACATACTACTTCAACTGGTCAACTAGCTCGGTAGCAATTTTTCTTGCTTGCCTTGGCTTGACGGTTCTTCCTGTTAATATTGTTGTGGGAAGCTATATAAGCAACATGTTTGAGGACAGGCAAATTTTGTTGGTCTCACAAATTATGGTTTGCGTCGGCATATTTCTGAGCTTCAATATATTCTTCCCTTACACCCAGCCACAATACATCTGTTCAGGTCTCCTTATGTTTGTTTCCGCAGAAGTCCTTGAAGGTAAGATTTTATTACTGATTTTTTTAAATTTATGGCAATAATAATAAATATGGTAATACCGTGAAGGCCCACGGGAGGGAGGTTGTTTTACTCCTGTGGGTATAAAGATAAGATAGAATTGGTGGAGGGTTTGATGCCTCCAATCTGAGTTTAGTTATGTTCCAGATTTTGGGTTTCCTCAAGAAACAGTGGGATGTGCGGATATGTCATATCCCTCGTGTCCAGAATTCGGTTGCTGATAAGCTAGCGAAGTTTGGTCTTTCTGTTTCGTCCTTCTTTGATGTTTGTCCTCATTTTGTTAAGGACTGTGTTTCTAATGACTGTATGGGACTAGTTCCCCAACCTCCTTTTTAATTTAATCTAAGGCTCTGCCTCCTTCTATAGCAAAAAAAAAAAAAGAAAAGAAAGAAGGCTCGTTAACTCAGTTACTTATGAGCATGTATCTAGATACGCGTGCTAACTAGTTTAGAATCACGATTCATAAGCACGTTTACATTACATAAGCTGACTTAAAAGTTTTTTTTTTTTGCACATCGTACACTATATAAATTATATTTGAAAAGTTATTTTTGAAAACTTCAGGTCAATCCAATTTATAGGGTCTATGAGATGTTTGATGAGTTTTCATTTGTTTCAGAACGTTACATTGAGCTCCATGCCCCTGGCACGAGTTTTGGAATACTCACATAAATAACTTTTATATTTGACCATATTGACACTGTAGCTTTTTTTACTGAATCATTGTGTGGACTTGCAGGCGTGAACCTGTCACTCCTTTCGCGGGTGATGTCATCGAGGCTTTCTCGTGGGACCTACAATGGTGGGCTACTGTCAACAGAGGCAGGGACGCTTGCAAGAGTGGTGGCAGATGTAACAATTACTCTGGCAGGCTATCTGGGAGTGAGTAGGCTTCTTAATATCACCCTCCTTCCTTCCTTCTTCATCTGCGTTATCTCCATCATCGCCACTCGCTATACCTACAACTCCTTGTATTAAAATCCCATGGCAAGTTCAACTCAAGTACTCAACCTCATTACCTGGCCTTCAATGTAATATCCGGCCAGCTTCTAAAGAAGCTCCCTCATCGACCCTTTCCCTCTTCTTTCAGAAATTCATAATTTTGTTCCCATTCAAGTCCTTTGGGGCTGGCTCGGGCTCCATAAATTGGCTGGTGATCCCGCTAGCCTCATTTGTGTAGGCCATGCAAAGGTGACTTGTTTTTATTTAAAAGGTATTTTATTATCTTGTAGAAATCAGGTAATCTTGATTACTAGCTCCTTCTACTTCTCACTTGTCATGCTCAATTTCGTGGAGCCCAAGTTTCTTGGCACTTGACATTAATGAAAATTGAAAGGCCTGAGCTGAGATTCACACAAATACACAAGCATGCGCGTCTAGGGAGAGAGGATGTGAAAAAAAAAAAAATTCTCACCATTTTCAAATCATTCATTTGGATAAATCTAGTGTCCAGATAAAATGGAAATTGCATTTCCAAATCTAATTTAGGAAGAAAATGACATTATCATATATGTAGGTTTCAAATATAATTCATAATCACATACCATGCACATATTAAGAAAATTGGTTGAAGTTGATTTTTCTTATTAAATGTGTTGTAAATTAAAATAAACAACAACAAAGTGTACTTATACCATCTCTCATCTTTATTAAAATAATTTTATTTTCTTAATTAATGTCATTAGCCTTTTGGCAAATCGTTTATGGAACTCTGCTTGCTAATTGATCCTTAATATAAGACATATTTATCTAATTTGATTAGATTAAAGAAGTTGGTTAAGTTAGTTAATATGATATGTATTTTTTAAAACACTCAAGTCATGTTCCTTAATTCCTCTATTCCCTCTCCACCTTTGTTATTGGTGAGGGATAGGGGTGGAAACAAGTCATGCAGTCTATTTGGGGCTTATGGCCTGACATGTTAAAGGTTTGGTCAGGCCTAGCCTGTTATTAAAAAAAGTTAGGCCAAAGCCTATTAAGAAACCTATTTAAAGGTCTGTTTTGGTTAACAGGTCAAGTCTAGGCTTATTAAAAAACCTATTAGGCTTGTCAGGCTGGCTTGGACCTATTAATTACTTTATGCTAACAAAAAAAAGCTTATTACTCAATCTGAAAAAATGTAATTTTTCTATTTGACAAAAACAAATGTAATTGTATTAAAAAAAATATCTTAATAGGCTGATATTGTTGATTTATAATGTTTAATCTTAACAGGTCTCAAGTCAGGCTAAGCCTTTGTAAAGGTTAGGCTTATGCCTAAAATAAGGCCTGTAATAGGCCAGGCTCAGCCACTTTATTACAAAACAGATCTGGCTCGTTTAGAGTGGAGCCTCGTCGGTTTGCACCCCTATTAAGAAAGCATTAATAGTTATAAATTATAAAAATATTAACAACTATAAAAATTAGGTATTATATTAAGAAGAGGAAGAATAGTCAAATAATTTTCATCAAACCGAAACATCTTTTATTCTGTGTGCGGACCAGCTCTAATCCTCGAAGTAAGGCAATTAGGGAGAAATTGTAACTTGTGGTCTCAAAAACCTACAAAATATAAACTCCGATCCGATCCTTTCTCTTTGTGGGCGTCACATAATCTGCACTTTCTCGAATCTTTTGAGCGCCTTGTTCTCCGCCGATCGACATAAAAGGAATCACACAGTAAAATATGTTAATTTCGGCGACAAAGAATACCAATGCTCTTTATATTAGTCAAACTTATAGGAGAAATATCTATATCTGTAGTATATAAATAATCAAGAATAATGACCCGTTTGATTCAGCATAGTTAACGTACGTAGCCAAAACAAACCCTGAATCGCAAGTCCTTCGCTGCATTAATGGGTGTTTCCTGGTGGAGACTCGCTGCTCTCTCTGCTCTTGCCTCCATTTTCTTTTCTCCTCATCATCACTACAGCGCATCCCAGGAAGGTAATTACAGTATATATCAATTTTAGCAAAGTTGAAAAGTGAATAAAGAAGAAGTAATAATACGTATTAAGGACGAGGCTGTTGCTTGTGTTGCAAGGTACAGGTCCAAGGTATCCATTCATGAGAAATGCAACGACAGCTCCGAAGGTGGCGTACTACGACTACATAATAATAGGTGGCGGCACAGCTGGGTGCCCCTTGGCGGCGACGCTGTCCCAAAATTATAGGGTGCTCCTCCTTGAACGCGGTGGCTCCCCTTATGGCAACCCCAACATCACCAACTTGGCCTCCTTCGGCCTCCCTCTTGCCGATACTTCTCCTGCTTCTCCCGCCCAGCGCTTCATCTCCCAAGACGGTGTCATTAACTCCAGAGCCCGAGTTCTCGGTGGCGGAAGCTGCCTGAACGCTGGCTTCTATACTCGTGCTGACCCTCTCTATGTCAGGTATATATCATTGCATGCACAGGACCTATGGAAAAGACAATATAACACCACTTGAATTTCTTTATCAATATATCTGCCACAAAACCATGCAAAATTTGAACCTAGAGATTCTTTATTGTTAGGAATGCTGGTTGGGACGGAAGGGCGGTGAACGAGTCGTATGAATGGGTGGAGCGGGTGGTGGCGTTTGAGCCGCCGATGCGTCAGTGGCAATCGGCGGTTCGGGATGGATTGGTGGAGATCGGAGTGCTTCCTTTTAATGGCTTCACTTACGATCATATGGAAGGCACCAAGGTTGGTGGTACCATTTTTGACCAACAAGGTCAAAGGCACACTGCTGCTGATCTCCTTCAATACGCTGATCCCACCAGAATCACTGTCCTCTTGCATGCCTCCGTCCACCGCATCTTCTTCAGAGTTCAAGGTCCGTTTCACAATTCACGAACATGGTTAATTCATTCCAAAAAGGAACAGAGTCAAAGAGTCTCAATAAAATAGTAGTCAAAAGAGTCACTAATCTTAACTATTAACGATATAAAAGTAGAGCAATAAGTATCTTTCTAGCTGACACATCAGTAAAATGACAAACTCAAAAAACTAAAATAAAAAGCAAAGCAATTATGAAAGATGGATAATGGGAAAAGTAGTTACACATATTTTGTTAATTAATAATGGGGTGGTACAATATAAATATTTAGTAAGAATTTAATTTAATATTTTGATTATTCCCTTAGGCCTTGTTTGGAAGTTTGGAAGGAAATGGATGGAAGGAGAATGGAGGGAGGGGATGGAAGGAAAATGGAGGATATGACCTCCCCTTGTTTGGGAGTTAAAAAAATAGTAAGGGAGGAAGATGGAGGATTAATAAGTTATTTTTACCATTTTGTCATTTTCTTTAATAATTAATATAACTGTTATATTTTACAAATAAATTTAAATTTAAATTTTCTAAAAAAATTATTTATGTAATTTTTATATTCAAAAAATTATTTATGTGGTGGCGGCGGTGAGGGTGGTGGGGTGGTAGTGGTAGTGAAAGAGGGTAACAAAGTAATTAATATATTTTCCCTCTTAAAACCCTCATATTGGGGGACCTTTATTTTTTAGAAGAATGAAGGTTTTGAGAGATTTGTAAAAATCTCGATTACTTCCCTTTTATTTTTAAAACTTGCAAGGGACTACCAAAACCCTCCTCTCTTTCATTTCCTCCAAAATGGAACTCCCAAACAAAGTCTTAGAAATCCGAATAAAAAATAAAAAGCAAGTCAGTTATAAAAGATGAATAATAAGAAAAATAGTTACATGATATTTTGTAAATTAATAATGGGTGGTAAAGGTACAAAATATTTAGTACATATTTAGATTATTTCCTTATATATGTAAATTATTTTTACAAAACAAAGCATTAATAAATACCCGATCTCTCACCGGGGGCCTTGGCTAGTTCATTCCAAAAGGATCAAAGAGTCTCAATAAAATAATAGTCAAAGAGTCACCAACATGCTTACTAGTCAGTGTTATAATTTTCAACAGGAGGATCAAGGCCAGTGGCCCATGGAGTATTGTTTCGGGATACTTCAAGGGTGTTACACCGGGCCTACCTGAGAGATGGGCCAATGAATGAGATCATAGTGTCAGCTGGAGCCCTTGGAAGCCCACAGCTTCTAATGTTGAGTGGTATAGGCCCAGAAGCCCATCTCAGGGCCCATAACATCAGCCTAGTATTGGACCAACCCTTGGTGGGCCAAGGCATGTCAGATAACCCCATGAACGCCATATTCGTGCCATCACCTATCCCTGTGGAGGTCTCCCTTATTCAGGTGGTCGGCATCACCCAATCCGGCAGCTACATCGAAGCCGCCAGCGGCTCAAGCTTTGGCCGTGGAGACCCCAGAAACTATGGCATGTTTTCACCCAGAGTAAGCTTCATAGATTCAAGTTCTTCTCTTGTTTTGGTCTTTAATACTCCCCCACACGTATTTACAATTAAATTAAGAAAATTAATTATAATATGTATTTTCTAAAATACTCTGGTCATCTTCCTTAATTCTCTCATTTCCTTTCCTCCTTTCAATAGGAGTAAATTAGGAAAAGATTGACAATATAAGAACTATATCTTATACTCTACCTCCAATCCATGATTTTTTTTTAGAGAGATTAAATAAGCAAAATAAGTTATGTTAATATATTTATGCTTATCATTTTTCTCCAAACTTATTTACCTTATTTACCTGACTTATAAATTGGTTTATAATTTAATGATACATTGATACACAACATATATTATAATTAAGTAATTTATTTAGTTTCCTTAATCTCTCTAAAAAAGTCAACTAACTTTTATATTAAAGAGCGAGGAGCATTTAAGACAAATATTAACTCTCCAAATATGTGTTATATTAAAATGGTAGCAGGTAATTTATAATGTTTTATTTTTTCCCTCAAAAGTTATACTCTGTTTTTAATTGCTAAGAAAGAGTCACTTGATTTGGTGACAAGGACAGATTGGTCAATTCTCGAGAGTTCCCCCAAAGGAAAGAACCCCAGAGGCAATAGCAAGGGCAATAGAGCTGATGGACAGTGTTGAGGAGGCAGAGCTAAGAGGCGGGTTCATTCTGGAGAAAATAATGGGCCCAATTTCGTCCGGGCATTTGGAGCTCCGAACCCGAAACGTAAACGACAATCCATTAGTGACGTTCAACTACTTGCAGGACCCACGAGACCTGGAGAGATGTGTGGAAGGCATGAGAATGATCGAGAGAGTGATAGAATCGAAGGCATTCTCACCGTTCACAGTCCAGAACATCCCAGAAGATTTGTTGGCTAACATGAGCTCAAGATGGCCCGTGAATCTATTTCCAAAGCACGTGAATTCGGAGACGCCATTGGAGGATTTTTGCAGGAACACAGTGATGACGATATGGCATTATCATGGAGGGAGTCAAGTAGGGAGGGTGGTAGATAGTGATTATAAGGTTATTGGTGTTGGGTCTCTGCGTGTTATTGATGGTTCCACTTTTCATTATTCTCCGGGCACTAATCCTCAAGCTACTGTTATGATGCTTGGAAGGTACGCACGTAATTCAATATTTAATTTCTACGTGTTCATGGATCTGATGCTCTTTAATTTGGTTTGTGCATGGTGGTGCAGGTATATGGGGCTCAGATATTGACGCAGAGGCTTGCTGCTAAGTGATCAGTGATAATTAGTTAGTTTGATTCTGTTATTTCAGGACGATGACTCGATGAGGTTCATCAATGAGTAATATTAGACTTGTATATCACTTCCAAATAAATCTAAAAAGGCCATGATTACTGTGTAAGGATTATAGATTATATATAAACCTGCGTTCAATGCATACAATACTTTTCCTTTCAATAACGGATATGATCCTATACAGTGGCGGAGCCACATGGGTTTTTACTTTTATGGGTGCAAGTGTATCCACAAAAGTTTTAGAATATATATATTTTGAAGGAACTCTTCAATAAGATGAACCAATAGTCTAGTGGTAAAATAATGCCCTATCACAGAAATCACCCAGGTTCGAATCCCATCATGAGCATAATATGCTTTTACTTTTGCAATTCACACTGAATCAGTCTCAGAATCAAACGTGTACGCAATCATCATTCGTTTTAATTGTTTCTGCCATAAATATAGGGGAAAAATTACAACAAAATACCCACTATTTTCATCTTTTTATATATTTTTAAAAATTATAAATTAAATACATTTATCATATATAATTTCACTTTTAGTTATAAATAAATCCTAAAAATAAAAATTAGAATATTACAAAAGTCGTTGAGCTCATAGGGGTATTTCTACATTGCGGTGATTCATTCTATATTTCTTAAGGAGCTCTTGCAGATAATTTCCATTTGGTTAGACTCTTGATTATTTTTTTCTATGTTAAGTTGAAATTTTCTTTTATTTTATTGTCTATATTCATTTAATTTTTAATGCATTTAAAACTTTCCTTAAAAAATTTACAGCGCGCCCGAACCTCCAAATCCTTTCACGAATTGTGCACCCACAAATATATATTCTGGCTCCACTGATCCTATATATTTGCGATGATACTGGAGCAGCCTTGAAGTAAACCATGTACGGATGTTTAAATACATTTGGAAGCCAACCAAGTTAAAGAAACGCCACTGGCCGGGAGGTAGATTTAATTTGAGGAAATGGTAGAAGTAAAAGCTTTTATAGGAAGAATCAAATTATTAAATATCTGATATCTGACTGAGCAGAAAGTCAATTTAAGGCTGAGGTTATATTCCAAGGTATAAACTCCACAATGAGCTTTCAATGGACCAAAAGATATAGTAATGAATTGACAATTCGAATAAAATTGCTATAGATTAATAAACTTAAAATGTTTTTCCCGCAGTTGGAATCAACTTCCGGACAGTTCAAGAAATATATGACAATTGAAAACAACCACTGCCAGATCATTAACTCTAGTGCTCTAAAGAATTTACTGGTATTATTATTTCTTTTATATATATATATATATAAATATATATATATATATATATATATATAAAGAGAATGCATGAAAAAATGAAGGGAAAATGAAATGGAAGAAGAATATGACAGGAAATTAAATATACCTCCTTCAGGCCAAGTAGTATATATTTAAATATTTCTGTTTAAATGGTTTCATATATGTGTGTGTGTGTATTTATGTGGAATGAGTATAAAGCAGGGAGGGTGGGATGAGAGAATATCCAAAGGGCATATGCTACTAGTCAAGTCTGAAGTCACATATAAATATGCATCGCAGGGCTTTCTCTCTTCCCAAACATAAAAGTGAGACTCAGTTGTAGGGCTTCTCTTCTTTGGCAGATGATGATGAAGAAGACGAATACTGTTAATTACTTCTGTGTTCGTATTTACGTATTCGATCACTTGTTGATCATAGCCGCCAAAGGAGAGTTGCCCTGTAACTGATTCTGCTTGATTCATTACCACGTATATACTTCTCTATCCTTCCCTGCTGCCTCATGATTTTTCTCATGGCGTCAATCACCATCATATATATATATAGGTATGTATCGAAAAATATAATACTACTATTCAACTAGTAGCAAGTTCACACTAAATATCCCCATTCAAAGTATTAATAGTTCCTGGCAATTTCCTTTTAGTTTTATCATATATGCTAGATTACTTTGTTCAAGGTGTGTTTACTAGACAAAACGGAAACCAGACCTACCTATTCCACGTCCCATCCCGCAATTGGGATAAGACATGGATTAGGACAGAAACAAAACCTCCCGTTTATTTTTTTTATCTTTTTGAGGATATATGACCTATGGACATTCCCCCTAATTGTGAACTTGTAAAAATTAAAATGTATGTATGACTTTGACACTAAACCTGAATGATTGAAAATATATAACATAAATATATAATCATCCTCTTTTATATTTTAAGAGTGAAAGCATAATTAAAAATAAGAAATAATTAAAACTTGAACTTAATAAGAGCCATGATCATAAATATATATAGTATATATTTTGTAAGGAAGGTCAGCAGGTGCGCAAGAGAGACCTAGGGAGAGCTGCAGAGTGATTGAAAACGGCAACACCGTGTGAGTGACTCTTTATATTAAAGATATAACCAATATCTTGATAATATCTTGTTATATCACTAATATCTATCTAAAAAGACATTAGTTATATGTTTAATAAATATGTTAGATATTCTGGAAAAAAGATAAAAAGATTAGATATATTAAACAAATAACAACATGATTTCGGGACGTGACAAAGTCTGTCCCCAGTCTTGTGCTTTTGTCCCGTCCCAAATATTTTCAGGACCGAACCATCCCATCCCAAAATAGCCAACATCAATTCGTAAAGGAAGGCAAGGACGGGGCAGAAGTGAACACCTCTCTCTATTCCACTTCTTCTAGCAGAAGCTTCACTCAAAGCTCAACGCGTACGCCTGCAGTTTGGTGTGCGGTGCATTGATATAATCACTATTAAGAGTTAACACTGGGTTTGCTTACAACGAGATTCAATAATTTTGAGCGGGCTTAGGAATATATGTAGTATATACGTGCGTGATGGGTTGAGTGACCAACGCAATGAGGCAGTGTTCGAGAAAGCTGCATGTGATAATTCAACAAATTAACAAGTAAAAAAGTCACGAATAAAATTATTTTTTATAATTTTAAATGCAAACATCATTAACTAATGTTGAGATGGCCGAGTTGGTCTAAGGCGCCAGATTAAGGTTCTGGTCCGAAAGGGCGTGGGTTCAAATCCCACTCTCAACATATATTTTGCCTTTTCTCTATATATATTCCATTTGGGCTTTCTTCGACGTCCATTTTATTGCGGGCCTTCTTCTAAGTTCATTTGGGCTTTCTTCTGCGTCCATCTTGTTGCTGGCCTTCTTCTAAGTTTAATTCTCGGTAGCCCAAACCCAATTGTGTTGCGATCATCGTCTGATTCTTACTTCGCTGTCCAAAGGAAAAGACAAATCTCTTATAAATAAATAAAAAAAGACAAATCCCAAAAAGCAAATATTTTTTTAAATGCGGTTGAAAACAAGTCCCTAAATTAAAACTACACACTAGTAGTCAATATATCTAAATCCTATATAAAAAAACTATATACATATAAATCCTTCTTTGCTACTCCATGTCTTTAGTGTACATGACAAATAGTTTTTGTTTTTAAAAAAAATCTTAACAATAAGAACCCGTACATTTTTGGACGGATGGTGATCTAGCTTGAACACGAACTTCGGTGTTGGGTGGTGGAGCCCATATCGATTTATCACCATCCCAAGATTTTTATATTTTCTAAAAGTGTTACCATCCTTGGGCTTCTGATTTTTCAGCTATCATATATGTGTGTGTTGGCCAGAATTTTCATCTTACTTACTTTTCTATTTGCATATCTTTTGATAAATTCTTGATGGCGGAAGAAACTCAAATTAGAGAAATATACCAACTGTGCCCTTAAAATTTGAAATACGTTTCCAAACTTCATTCGGGAGAAGCTTCTATTTAATTTTTCATGTAATTTTTTTTTTTTTTTTAGCAATTCATGGATAATATTTTTCCCAATCTGCTACCGGTAAAAATTCCATCCATTGCATAAATATTTTGGAAAATTCAAGAAAAATGTCTTGGAAATATCAAAACCCAAATGTATTTTATTTACTACGCTTCATTAGCTATTTATTATACTTTAAGAGCAAATAACATACAGCACATTTTAGCATGAATTCGTGATCTGGGATTTTTCAAATTCTAAAAGTACTTGATTGGAATTTTTCAATTTAATTCCTGAACGAAAAATATTATAGATAATGGCCATTCACGTATGATTTGGATTGTCACTATTTTCTCAACTCGATTATTAGGTTCTAATGTAATCTCTTATAGTTTCATGGGCGGGAAGCTGATTTTATTTATCTGGTACAAAAGAGGACACAAAGTAATCAGTGTAACAAGGGCATTGTGGCTTACCAACGATTATTAGGAGCAAGTGGAAAGGGACTTACCCTCTTTTAACTACGTCCTCAATTTGAGGTGTGGGAATAGAAGAAATGGTGTTGGGAGCTCTTCCTCTATGGCCAGTGAGTCCAATCTTTGGATTAGTTGGCGAAGGTTCGATGAAGCTGGGTAAGATAGCAAAACAAGGGCACTATGGCTTAGAGAGAGAACCTCCCCTTCTCTCTAGAATTATTCTATCAACATGCAGCACCCCATGCCCATTGAAAGCGAACCAAAACCTGAACCCCCACCGCACCATGGAAGACACTCGAAACACAAAGAAGGTGAAGTTTGCAAATGATTCAAACTCAATTGATGCTATTTCAAAAACATATTCTATACAATAATCCTTTTTATATTTTATTGTTTATATTTAATTCATAGACTAATAAAACAAATTAATTCAATATATATTATTTTTATTTATTAATAATTTATTTTGCAATAACTCAATTTACCAATTTCTTAATTAAATATGTTTATGAAAATATATGAATATTTTCTAAGTAAATAGAAAATATTTTATTTATTATGTTCTAATTGAATATAATTAGGTGGTAAGTAAATACTTGTTCAATTTAATCAAATACTCCCGTCCCTAATTATAGGAGCAAATTTTGGAGTTGGTTTTAGTCCTAATTATAAGAGCAAGTTTTAACTTTTGTCAATTTTTTCCTATAATACCCTTATTTATACTTATTATTAGGAGCATTATATATATGTGTGTTTACATATATATGTATATTTGTGTTTATGTGTGTCAATATATATATGTGTGAACACAAACACATATATAAACATATATGTGTGTGTGTGTGTGTGTGTATGTATGTGTGTGTGTAGATATATGAGTGTATGTCTCTATGTATGTAGATAGATCTATATGAATACACATATATATATACACATGGTTATATAAAAAGTAACTAATATACATAAATAAACTAATATGTCATGGATATCTAACATAAGGCAAATTAGAAACACTTATAATTAGGGCAACTTGTGTCATTTTAAATTTATATAAGGACATTTTAGGAAAATGGGTAAAATTAACTAATTTAACTCCTCTCCTTAATTCTCCCAAAATCGGTTAAATTGCTACTATAATTAGGGACGGAGGGAGTAATAAATATATGTGTATATTATATTTACACAAATACTTCAGGCAAGACTAAATAGGTAGGGCACTATACCTTATCTATCCGATGCCCGGCTTTGTCTAAAAATACCTATGATTTACAGGCTGATTTCTTGGAGTGGGGTTGGTTTTTTTTTTTTTTTGATAAAGGGAGGCACAAGGCCTAAAACAGATTACATAATCAAACTAAAGGAGTAAAGGGGAAATTAATCCCAAACACTCTTGATCCATCCAAGCTCATGGGGCATTCACTCAAAATACCAGACTTAGACAAACGGGTTGGGTTATTTTTCGTGTATGATTCAAGAACATCCAAGGTCTCATTGAAAAGAGTGCAAACCCCAAGTGATGAATGCTTGAAACCAGAACCTTGTTACCCAAGACTCCACCACACCTTGCCTTATTTATTTATGAGAGCTGTGATTGCCCATTCAACATTCAATTTGACCCAACCCAAAGGGGAGGGTGCCAAGATAATGGCGTTGGTGTAGGAAAATCATCAATAAAAGTATGGCTAACATGTAAACAGACTCAAAAAGTCTTCGCGAATGCTCACCTTACATCATAAAGTTATCTAAGGTGTCAGGTCAATACTTCATGGTTTTGGTCTCGATGCTTATCTTTTTTAGAACTTGGATCCGTTTCGACGGAAAGAGGATAATTGCCTTCAAGGAAATAAAAGAACAATAAAAAATCACAGTAATAAGTAAATGAAGAGACTTTTTTTTCAAAATAAAAATGACACTCTTTTCATTTTAATTTTGATAATAATCTATAAGCACTGCAAACTCATTCATCACATTCCAATAAAGTCGAGTTCTAATTAGAAGAATCATGTTTGATGTACTTTTATCTGCTATATAACACTTCAACTTAATCCCAATCCTTCTTTTTATTATCTCAGCTTTCTTTTAAGATAAAAAAAAAAAATTAAATAATTTCTAGTGCTGAACACGAATCACTTACCCACCCCTTGAAGTGACCAAGTATATAAAAAATACATTTCACGTTTCTTCTTTCTCATTAACAAATGGGACCGTGCAGTGCGTATATATGTGTGTACATATATGTATATCTGTGTTTATGTGTGTCAATATATATATATGTGTGTAGATATATATATCTCACACACACACACACACCTGTGTGTGTGTAGATATGTGTGTGTGTGTGTGCGAGGCGGACCCAAAAATATTATGAAGGGTGGGCACCGGTGGCGGGGATTTGGGCATTTTTTTTTTTTTTTTTTAAAGAAAGTTTTAAATGTATTAAAAAATAAAAGAATATAAACAAGAAAAAAAAATCAAAAAAAATATTTATTAAATCAAGTGAATACTGATGATGTAATAAGAGAGATAATTATTTTACAAATCTGTCATTTAGAAAAGCAAGACTAAGTGCGGTTAGAAATACAACTATATAAATTACAATGAAGGGTGAGCACTCAATAAGTTCAAGTAGATATATTTTAATAACAAAAGTATATTACAATAATAATTACAATGAAATCTTTCTAGGCCTTATTTTTTGAAATTCTATCATAATTGTATTATTATCAATGCTATCAAATACATCTTTTTCAATATAAGGCACTAAACAATCATTCATCCTTCATCGATTATGAAGTGCGGTCTTGATGTATTAAGGGTGTGCACTTAATTTAAGGGTGAACAATCATTCAAATATGTATTAATTTTAAAAAAAAATTAAAAAAAAATCACCAATTCAAGGGTGTGCACTTGCCCCTCTAATACTATACTTGGGTCCGCCTATGTGTGTGTATCATGTATGTAGATAGATTATATGTATACATATATATATATACACATATATGTTTATATAGTAAGACCATTATTTCAATTCGAAAGCGTATGGAAAGAAAATTAGATCTACATGTATACACATGACTATATAAAAAGCAACTAATATACATATATACTAAACTAATATGTCATGGATGTCTAACATGAGGCAAATCGAAACACTTATAATTAGGGCAACTTGTGTCTTTTAAATTTATATAGGGGCATTTTAAGAAAATGAGTAAATTTAACTAATTTAACTCATCTCCTTAATCCCAAAATCAGTTAAATAATTTCTATAATTAGGATCGGAGGGAGTAGAATAGAACCTATGTCCTGATCTATTAATATTTAAGATTTACTCCCTCCGATCCTAAATTGTCGATGTAATAATTTGCAGAAACGTACGTTTTCTTTTCTTTAGGAGGGTACCAACAACAAAGAGATTAATAAATAAATGAAATAGAAAACTGTTACAAGAACAAAGAGGTGATAATAATGAAGAATAGATAGTAGCTTTATTATGTCTCAACCGAATAGCGAGCAGTAAGTGAAGAAATAAGTGTCATGAGTTCAGTGTATATATAGCGATCTCTATTTATAATACTCCCTCCGTCCCTAATTATAGGAGTAATTTAACCGATTTTGGGAGAATTAAGGAGAGGAGTTAAATTAGTTAATTTTACTCATTTTCCTAAAATGTCTTTATATAAATTTAAAATGACACAAGTTGCCCTAATTATAAGTGTTTCTAATTTGCTTTATGTTAGATATCCATGACATATTAGTTTATTTATGTATATTAGTTGCTTTTTATATAACCATGTGTATATATATATGTGTATTCATATAGATCTATCTACATACATAGAGACAGGGGCGGACCCAGGAATGAAAATTAGGGGGGGCGAAAATTACATAATAAAATCCAGTGGAGTAAACATTTGAAATTAGGGGGAGAAAATTATAGAATTGGACCCAAAACTTTTGAAAATTATGATTTTACCTCATAAATATTTCACTATTTTCATTCTAGTCCCTTCATGAGACTTTTTAATAGGGACTAAACTAAAAAAATTGAAACTTTTATAAGGCTAAAGCATAATTCTCAAAAATTTTGGGTCAAATTTAGTAATTTTAGGGGGGGCGGGGGCCACCCCTAGCCCCCCTAATTCCGCCCCATATCTACACACACACATACACACACACACACACACACACACACACACACATATATATATATATGTTTATATATGTGTGTGTGTTCACACATATATATCTACACATATATATATTGACACACATAAACACAAGTATACATATATATGTAAACACACATATATATAATGCTCCTAATAATAAGTATAAATAGGGGTATTATAGGAAAAAATTGACAAAAGTTAAAACTTGCTCTTATAATTAGGACCAAAACCAACTCCAAAATTTGTTCATATAATTAGGACCGGAGGGAGTACTAGACTAACTAAGCATGTTGGGTTGGTTCCGTTTTTGTACGATCTTAGCAGATTATTATTTTTTCATATAAAAGATGGCTAGACACCTACATTACAAGAAGAAAATTACAGGAATTTAATCCTAAAGACTCTTGATCAACTAGCTCGCAAATGGGGGTTGTTCCTATATTCAATTCAAGGATCAAGGCGCCAGTTAGGTAGCGGGGTTGACCAAGTAGCTCGACGGGATGGTTTCGGATGGGTGTGGGCCTTGTACGCTGGTCTTGCCCTCTTGGGCTTGTTATTGGGCTTTTTCTGCACGTGGGTTCAAGATGTCAATTTTGAGACCTATATAAATATAAGACAAAGTTAATTTTTTTAGAGATATTAAGAAAACTAATTAAGTCACTTTAAAATATTTATATTTTTTTAAACTATTTTTCCTAACATATAAAATGATATATAATTTAACGATGCACAACTTACGATTAGGGGTGAGAATAGATCATACCCCTATCAAGTGGCCTACAACATGGCTTGTTTAGGACCTAGTCTAGCCTGACCTGTTTGTTAAAAATGTCAGGCCAAGACCTATATGTGGGTCAGGTCTATTTCGTTAAGGCTGACCTTTTTACACATTAAATAAATATATTTATATCTATATCATATAATAACGCAATATTTATATTTTCATTTTTATATTTATATAGATTTTGATAGGCTCAAAGTAAATGAAGCCTACTTATGACCTTCAAGGCCTGCAACATCATGCATTTTTAAAGGCCTACATTGTAAGTAGGCCTTTAAAAAGGCTTCAGGCCTTATGAAATATCAGGCCTAAGCCTAAAAAAAAAGTCTGCATTCAAACTCAGGTCTTTTAACCTCATTACAGGCTCAGACCTGTTTAGCCAAAACTTGACTTATTTTCATACCTACATACAATATGATTAAATAACTCATTTAGTTTCATTGATCTCTTCAAAAAATCAACTATGTATTATATTTAAGACTAAAAGAAGTATCATAACACAAATAAATTAAATATTCTTCCTGGGGATGGGCATAATCGTCGTCATAATATCCATTCCATCCAATGATACACAAAGTGAATCTGTCATGATAGCTTTTTAAATTTCGCTTTTGAATCAAAATTATTGTTGTCGACTAACCATTATTTGTTGCACCACCAAGTGTACTGTGAATTGGCCCTAGCTAGCTACAATTATATACTCTCTCTGGTCCTTATTATAAGGCACCAACTAGCAAGTTTATTTGGTACTTTTTATAAGGTACTTGCTTGTTCCCAATGAACATTGATTATTTTTTTTTCATGTCTACCCCTAATTAATAAAGGTAATGAGTGAAAGTAATAATTAATATAATATTAGAGTTTAGTGCAATTAGTAAGGGTAATATTGAAAATTACTTAGATTCTAGAATAACTTTATTGACTTTAACTACTTTTATTAGTTTGTGAGAAAAGTTAGTTGGTGCCTTATAATAAGGATCAGAGAGGGAGTAAGAAGTAACTTTTGAAGCATAACCATTAGTGCAATAACGCTATGTGGAGCTGCGTCAAACTGCAAAATACTGTGTCCCCTGGGTTCTATATCTTGAAAGTGTGTAGTGACGGTGGTAAGATGTGGTGGACTCCGTTTGCGCTTGAACTTTAGAATGTAAATTGTAGTGTTATGTAACTGATACCTCTTTTAATTTACTTGCCTCCCCTTCCCTTGAGTAACTTACCATTTAATCATACTAAATTAAAATTATTAATATTTCTTACACGCGTTGTTTGCAAATCCTTACAAGCAGTACTCTCATCTGCGTACGTGTATGTCCACAACCAAGCTACCTTCCTACTCATTACTTGATTTACGTTGCTCTTTGCAAATTGCAACCTTTCCTCCTCACTTGATCACTCCAAAACACCACAATATGATAACTATTCTCCATGCCAATTTCTGTGAAATCAATGACCGAAAGGGCACTTGAGTTATTATCGCATGTATTGTTGTCCGATTTATGAGCTTTAAATAAAACGATACAATTAAAATAGTGGCAAAATCAAACAATTCCGGATGAACCCCTGAAACAACGACGTACAGGGAAGAACACAAAAAAAACAAAAACATCAACTCTGGGATATATTATCGTGCAATAAACATTGGCCTGTGCACCGCAACGAGGGAATCCCTAGTTTTTAACTAAATTACTTAGTTTAAGAGAAGCAGTTAAAATTAATTAATTCTCTTAATCTTCTTCCCAATTTTTTCTGTAATTAAAGTCATTAACTTCTCTTATATGAATAGAATGTAGGATACTATATATACGTACGCTGTTTGTCTTATCCCTGGTCACATCTCTGTTCAGTAATTATTGGAATGAGTACTAGTTCTCCTATGGATCCTCTCATTAATTATCTTATATTCTTATCATACATCCTCATTCAATTTCAACCTTTGATTTCTCTCCTCAACTAATATAGACCATTGATTTAAATTAATATTGACTATCCCTCTTAAAGTACTTTTTGATATTAGTCCGTATTCTGAAATATTTTTTCAAAATTCTAAAATTTAGGATCTTGAAAAAATATTTCACTATACTGACTGGTACTAAAAAAAATTATTTAAGATACTGAATGGTACTAAAAAATATATCAATATATTGATTGGTACTAAAAAAAAGACTTCATGATTTTAATAAATTATTTTAGGATTTTAATAAATTATTTTAGGATTTCAACTGATACTAAAAATATATTTTAGGATACTGATTAGTACCAAAAAATGAGAGATAAGGAGGGATGAGAAGAAATAGCCAAGCAGAGAAACCGAACCCCTCTAAAATATATACTTAGAAAGTTAATATTAATCCTAAATATAAAATATAGTTTTTATATTTGTTATTTTTTTCTTCTTATTTACCTATATTAATGCTCTCTCAACGACAACCATAGCAAGGAGAAAATTAAGGAAGATAGTTATGGTATTTTATAAAAATATATGTCATAAAAACTAACTTAAATAACTTCCTTAATTAAATTAAATTAAATAATTTTGTCTTATATTAAGGATTAAAAGGAGTAAATTTTTTTCCTATTTATGTACATGAAGCATTAATTCGGGCACACTTAAAAAAAAATGGATGCAATTGAGAAGTAGACACCAATAGGTAATAACATATTAATACTACTACTACCACTGATCTTTAATCTAAGATCTTGTTAGCTATACAGAGCTACCCCCGAAAATTTTTTTAAAAGAAATTTTTAAATGCATTAAAAAATAAAAGAATATAAACAAGAAAAAGAAATATTTATGAAATCAAGTGAATATTGATGATGTAATAAGAGAGACAATTATTTTAAAACCTGTTATTTAGAAAAGTAAGGCTAAGTGCGGTTAAAAATGTAGCTATATAAATTACAATGAAGGATGGACACTCAATAAGTTCAAGTACATATATTTTAATAACAAAAGTATATTACAATAAAAATAATTACAATGTCATCCTTCTAGGCTTTATTTTTGGAATTCCATCATAATTGCCTTATTATCAATGCTATCAAATACATCTTTTTCAATATAAGACACTAAACAATTATTCAACCATTCATCTCATATCCGATTATAAAGTGCAATCTTAATGTATTAAGGGTAGGCACCAAACAATCATGCAATCATTCAAACATGTATTACTTTTTTTTTTAAAATCCCAAATTTAAGTGCCCCCCTTATCAATAACCTAGATCCACCATTGCCCCCTCGTAGCGTGACTTAAGAAAACGGTTAAAGTTAATTAAGAATAATAAGTATATTTAAAATAAACTTTGTTTTTTAAGTATGCCTTTTTTATGATGGGCAAATAAGATTGAGAAATAAATAAATATGGGTATCACTAACCTTTAAATTACTGCAATACATATAATTAATGAAGGGTGCAAATGAAAAAAAAAATCATTAAATGTTTAAATAGTTCTTATAAAAAATATCAAGATAATTCAAATTTTGAGCTCTTGTAAAAAAGAGTAGAGGGGCATTTATGTACTCCCTTCGGTCATAATTATAAGAACACTTTTATAGTGTAAATTATACTACAAAAGTATTTCTATAATTAGGACGAGAGGTAGTATATAGAGATAGGAGTAGGAGTGTAGGACCCTCGCGAAACACATTGTGAATAATGAAATGAGATAATTAATTAAGGAACCTGTAAAGTGAAGCATTTAAAATAGGATTCGAAAGATGGAGATTAAAGGGAGTTTTTGGACACATTTAAAGTCAGTGAGAGTGTGACTGGGAGGACCAACAAAATAACGGTTGGGGGATAATGTTATTATTAATTTAGGTTCACGTTGCTCGCGATCTCCACGAGGTTCCCCAGTTGGCCACCCTACGCCAAACTTATGAATATGATTGGGAATATTCAATTCCATGCCCCCATCTCGGGTTCTCCACTGTTATAATAATAGTATTACTTAATACTCCCTCCGGTCCTAATTATAGGAGCAATTTAACCGATTTTGAGGGAATTAAGGAGATGAGCTAAATTAGTTAATTTTACTCATTTTCCTAAAATGTCCTTATATAAATTTAAAATGACATAAGTTGTCCTAATTATAAGTGTTTCTAATTTGCCTTACATTAGACATCCATAACATATTAGTTTAGTATATATGTATATTAGTTGCTTTTTATATAGCAATGTGCAGTGGCGGACCCAAGATTTTAAGTTTGTGGGTGTATAATTAGTGTTGGGATTCGGGGGTTCCCCGAAATTTTTTTTAAAGAAAGTTTTAAACGCATTTAAAAAAATAATAATATAAACAATAAAAAAAAACTTCAACTTAACATAAAAAATAATAATCAAGAGTCAACTAAATTAACATCCAAAGGATGAAAAGACCATATTTGTAATCAATAAATTATGGATAAGTAAACTAAATAAATGTGTCTTTTTATATTTTTTTGCGTCTCCCTTTAATGAAAGGTTGTGTAGGTCAACTGGTAGATTGCATCCTCTTAAGGACCCACACGTCGCGGGTTCGAATCCTCTTGGTGCATCGAATCCTCTTGGTGCATACATATAGATCTAATTTCATTTCCACATGCTTTCTAATTGAAATAATGGTATTCTTATATAAACATATAAGTGTGTATACATATCTATCTATCTACATACATAAAGACATACACACACATATATACATATATATATATATAGACACACACACACACACACACACATATCTACACATATATATATTGACACACATAAACACAGATATACATATATATGTACACACACATATATAAATGCTCCTAATAATAAGTATAAATAGGGGTATTATAGGAAAAAATTGACAAAAGTTGAAACTTGCTCTTATAATTAGGATCAAAACCAATTCCAAAATTTGCTCCTATAATTAGGTCCGGAGGGAGTATTAAATCTCACCCATTAAAATATGATCAAATGATTGAAACATTAAATAGAGAGGAAAGTTAGCCTATGTTTGGTTTGAGGGAAGGTTAGGGGAGGGGAGGAAAATTTTTGACCAAATTACTCATAGGAAATTTTAAAAATTACATAACTTTTTGCGTCGTTTTCCGCACATTAACTTTAGAAGTATGTCACATCGTGAACATATCCGACTTTTCACACTAGGGAGGGCACCTCTCCTCCCTCCATCACTTCCAACCAAACATAGCCTTAGTGGTCAGATACTCATTTTTCATCACATTGGGAGACAAGTGTCTTCACTAACGCTTCTCCTCACTTCTTCTCCACTTAATCTTTCAACATTATTTAGATTATGCTTATGATAATGTTATTTAGCATTAAATCTTATCTGTTAAACTACGATTAAATGATTGAAACATTAAGTGGAGACGAAAGTTGGTGGAGCGAGACACTCATTTTCCATCATGATATTAGTTATAAATCCAATCATACAATTAATTATTGTGATAACAAAATATCTATTTATTAGCGTTGTTTGGAATGCAAATGGATCATTAAATGAATTTGACGGACTAGTCAATTCGAAATATTGGCAGTTGGAAGTTGGAACGGTATAAATCAGAGAGGCAGCTTAAAAAACAGATGTTGTTTTTGGAACAACATAATTGAGTTTTATTTTAGAATCTAAATAAGCTAAATAAGTTATTTAATCATATTATATGTTATGTATCTTTATATTATATATCAGTTTATAAATTAGCTAAGTAAAATAGTTTAGAGAAAAAATGACAAATATAAATATTTTAAAATAATTTAATTAGCTTTTTAATATTTCTAAAAAAATTAACTTGTCTTATATTTAAAACCGTACAGAGTATTAAGATAAGAACATGACTAATCTGGCTCTACCCGATTGAGGTTCTTCAAAGTGGCAAGGGTCTCCAATGAGATTTTTTTATTTTTTTTTAATATCCAAATATCGAACCCGATATCTTTAATTAAGGAGTCAGTATACTGACCACCTCAAACCCGACATTGGTTAAACAAAAAAGATTTTTGAATATATGTATCTGTTCTTAGGAAAAGAAAGGCTGATATTTGTTTTGAGAACGTAATAAATAATAGGCATGGAATAATTCAAATTAAATTAGTCTCTCGTATAAAAGAAGGACAGGAAAGACAATAGTTTATTTATTTTATTTATTTTTTCAAAAAAACCCGTTAACTTAATGAGGTGAGTGAACCACTTAAAATTTATTTTAGGAGAAACAAATGTTGTTGAGAGTACTTTTTACAGCACGAATTAACAATTGAAAAATACAAATATAAAACATTAAAAAATCATGACCAACCTTTTTTTTAATATTATCATTTAATATTTAGTACGTAATTCGGGTTTGTGATAATACTCTTGAGTGACTTTTCTAAAACTCGAACTCAACAAAAATACTAGTAATATATGGCCGCATTAGACACGAGGATGGATGCTTATTATTTTTTTTTTTTTGGTTTGCCTGCAATCCCTGCATGCATGTGTTGAGGAGCGAGGGGTACGTTGTTTATAATGTTTTAATTACTTCCACCTATTCTTTTTTACAAATGTCTCGTGCACTTTTTATAATATAATATATTAATTTTTTTCCTTGAGTATCTTTAATTAATCATAAAACTTCCTAATGACTCAAACTCTCGTAACTAGCTAGCATCTTTTTTTTAAAGACAAATTATTAAAAAATAAAATTAAAAAGTGTGATAGACTAAATTTTTAAGTAGCTCTCATTTAATGAATCTGTATCATTGGACTCAATTGATACAAAACACCTCTTTCTTTTTGGTTTTGGTTTAAGTAAGAGGTTCTATGATCGACTCTATAAAAATACAAAAATATGGTAGGAGTGAGACTTCAGATTTTTTATTTTTTTGACCATTCAGTGAATTTAGACGGAAAAAAACATTTTAAAGCTTAGAATTTGAAGGCACGAGAATGTGATGGGTGATGTTGAAAAATACGGAAGAGACAGATAATGGGTTGGGTGCAGTTGGGAGCAGACAAAGTTGCCCAAAGCAAACTTTCAAGTTTCAACCTCCACACTACCAATTTGCTTTTTGCCCGGCCTTCCCTTAATTGTCAACAATTAATTAAATTTCTATATTATCTAATTAATAATTAATCTAATTAAATAAACAGAAGGCAGTATATGAAACGTACGTACGATTGCCACAGCAAGGCTTCAAAATGATCCAATAATAAACGACAGCGCGTTTCACTTCAATATATATCTGGGTTAATTTAAAAGTGAAGTTACAGAATCAGTGAAGACGATAGTTTAATTTGTCTATATATTTTACACGATCCATGAGTGAAGACAGTTTAGGAAGCTACGAGATAGCCTCCTTCACCAAATCATCTTTAATTCTTTATATATATATATATATATATATATATATATTTATTTATTTATTTATCTCCACCCCTTCTACTCCAAGCATCATCAATACACACCCATTCCAACTTCTCACGTTTCTAGCTAAGCAATTGTAACATGAGACATTCCAGTTATTTCATTTTAGTAATCTGTATGGTTATTTTAATCGGATCGAACAGGCCGGATCAACCACACAAAACTAAAGAATTGGTCACCTAACCAATTGGGCCGGTTCAATATTTATTTAGAATTCAGACTCCAAAAATTTATATATAATTCTACATATTTTCAAAACTTATAAATTAAGAGTCTAGGGAAAGCTTGAGATGTCTAATTTCCAATATAAAAAGAATCACTCAAAAATATTACCATTTGATCATCAAAAAATTATCAAATTCCAAAATTATTCTAGAAAAACATTATCTTTAAAATTCACTTCCTCACCGGTCTCAAAGCCCGGGTTAGCTCGGTTTGATTCTAATATGACCTGGGTTTAATAACATTGGTATTATACTTAGGCGCTCAAAAATACATAGTACAACTACTTTTATAATACAGTGCAGCTGTAGTCTATTCTGCATTACTCCCTTAATTTCTATTTACATGTTATCTTTCCTTTTTCTTTCTTTTGGGTGTGCATTTGGTATTTGAGGCCAGCCCCTCTTTCTTGAGTACTCAGATATTGTAAAGACCCATATAGTAAGTGATCCTCCCAAACCAATAACTCTATTCATAACTCATCAGGACGTTGCTTGAGGGATATGACACTTCATCAAGTGAACATTAAATATTTACAAGTTATGTTTAACTAACTTCATTATATTGTACTATATAAAAAAAATGCTGAAAATCATATAATTGCAAAAATTATTATCCAAAGGCGGCTGAAATTGGTGTAGGAACTTTTGTGTAACATATATTTTGAGCATTCACAACTCTTTCATCAATTTCGAGCAAAATGAAAGGCATACTTGCATATAAAGTTGGGTTCTTAAATACTTTTACCAACTATTTCCTCAGAAGCACGAGGGCATGAAACAGAAAAGTGCAATGGGACAAATCATGGAGGAGCCAGGACCAACTTGAAAATGTCAGAAAAGATTCCAGCTTTTACCAACTATTTCCTCAATATATTCCCTCTCTAGCTTGCTCAAACTATGTACATGTAAGGACCACAAGGCATTTGAAAATATGCAGTTTGATTTCCAGATCAATTTCTTCGTACACATTATTCATTTGTTTGGACCACAAGGCATATATAGAAAGCTTTCTGTGCTTATGTAGATTAGACACATAACTTGGAATTTATAAGTTTTTCCCCTGGTGGGGATATGTAAATTTAATTGCTTTATATATAATTTAGAGATGACTTTTATTTTTCTGTAACGATTGAAAATAAAAAAATAAAAAAATACTGGTATCACCAACCCCGTGGCAACTCCGTCACAAACGTCGACGTCGACGTCAACATTCCGTTTTGTTTACAAAAAGGACCTCGCTTCATTATTTTATTTACTCCTAATAACTACTCCCTCTAGTCCTTATTATAAGGCACCAAGTACCATTTCTCATGAGACGAAGGAATGGAGGTTAAGTCATTAATGAGTGCTAAAAGTAATAAATGTTTCCAACTTTACCCCTACTTTAATAATGTAGGTTTAAATGAGTTAGTTAAAAATGAGGGTATAATGGAAAAATAGTAATAAATGAGTTAGTTAAAGTAAGTTGATGCCTTATAATAAAGACAAAAAAATGTTGGTGGTTGGTGCCTTATAATAAGGACTAGATGGAGTATTGTTCAAAAATCTAGACCAGAAATTGGCAAAAACCAATCAGTAAATCAATCTAGTCTAGACAGCAATCTAGTTCGGTGCTTTTAAACAAAATCGCCTTAAAAAAAAAATTAGAATTTTGTACTAATTACTCTAAAAAATCTTTGATTTCTCACCGTTTTAACCCCAAGTTAGCTAAGATCGACTCATTTGACCCTGACCTAATACCCGACTGGTTTAGCGACCATTCCAGATTTTAGAGTGTTAAATTTTCCTAAAATTTAAAGATGCAACTATTAAGGGCCCCGCCTTTTTCTCCATTTTCTTTTACTTAAAGTTAATGAAGAATACAGTAACTTTTTCGAAAAGAATAAATATTTTGTAATGTAAAGTTTACAAATTAGAAAAAATAAGTTTTGCAAATAAACTACATCTTTCAAAAGCTATAATAATAAAATAACACAGCACAAAAAACATGTCTAATAATATCACTTAAAATTTTCTTACTCTGCAATAACTCATTAGGAAACTAACCATACTTTTTACTAATCCAAATATTCATGTGGAATCATACAAATACAGTGAATACTCTATGTTATGTAAATGTATTCAAAAAATATAGGGAAAGAAAGAGATGAGTGTACGTAATGCATGTAATGATAAAACCCTCAACTTCATTACATTTTTAATGTCATTCATACATTAATATAATAAAAATTAAAAATATGCACAATTTAATTAATTCTTTTTACTCTTTTATCTTACTTATTCTATTCATTAAAATTTTATAATCCCACTTATCCATTTTTTTTTAAATCCAACTCAATTTTTTTTTCTTCCCCTATTATTCCCTCTAAATCCCTCCTACCAAATTGACCCGGCCTTAATTACTATCAATTTTTTTCACAAATAGCCACCCATTAGTGAAAAAATAATTTAATATTGTTTACTAAATTCAAGTATTCAAATTCATAAAAAGTTAAAGTATATGATGCATTGAAAAGAGACCGCAAAAAATGAAAACATAACATGAATCTCATTAATTTTTGCAATTTAATTTCTCACTGTCAAAATTTGTTTAATTAATAACCATGAAGAAGAAAGCAACAGAAAAGGGGGAAAAAGGATGAGGGGTTGTGCTGTTTTGCAGTTTGTTTGTCGTAAAGCGGGAGCGCCCACGAAGTCTTCGTTTTGGGACGTGGGAGGGGAGGGATGACCTGGGTGTGGGGGGCTGCTTCTGTATTTATATATACCCATATATAGAGCAGCACTTGCATGTGATGTGAGATCCCTCAACACTACACGCAGAGAGACACACATACATACATACCCCACCCTCTCTCTTTTCCTCTCATAAGCTTTTTTTTCGCGCAGCTGCGAATCCATTTAAAGAGAAGAGCTATTTTCGTTGGAGATCTCTGGAAGCGTTGCTTGCAAATCCAAGTTTATAACACAAATGGCTAAGAATGTTGGGATTCTCGCCTTCGACATCTACTTCCCTCCCTCCTACGTTCAGCAGGTCATTTTTCCATTTTCCTTCTTCTCTTCCTTCTTCGTCTTTTTGGTTCCCTGACTTTTTTCCTCCTTGTTGTTGGTTGGAAATCTCGAGGAAAGGGAAAGCATTGACACCGAGAGCTTTTTTTTTTTTTATTCTTTATTCTTTCCCTTTTTTAATAACGATAAAACCAGTAGAAAGTATGAGTTTTCGTGTATGAAAGGGCTCGGGAGAATTTTGTTATCGGTTCTGTGTATATTATGAGTTTGGAAAAATAGAACATGGGCAACAAGTACATTTAAAATTGTTGAAGATGCTGAAGTTTACAATATAGAAGCTATTATGCATTTGAATGGACAGGAGATCCATGATATCCCTGCCTCCAAAGCTTTTGATTCTTATTGCTGTTTACCATTTTGGGATCAGAATTCTGTGATGTTTACCTCTTATGCTGCTGTTTTACGGTTTCCTGTGAGGGATTGAATCGATTTAGTTTTATCCGTACTTTTGGGGATATTGTTCTACTTGACTCTTGAGATTTCACCATGTAGCCTGAAGTTGTCATTTGCACTTGGGAGATAATGACCATTAAATCCGTGGTTCGGTAAAAAAAGGAATTGAAAACTTAATTGGCACGTCATAAGTTGAGATGGAATGTCTGTGGTGTGATTCCCTGTTTTGTTTATTTTTTCCCCTTTTTTCCTTCTGAATATTGCTTTGTTCTGTTTCTATGTTTGTGAAAGGGAATGTCCCTTAATAATAGTGGGAAATTTTCATGAAATTATCACTTGAGCTAACGAGGGAAAATCTACATAGCATTCTCCTTAATAACCCAGCCTTCCATGGGATAATCGGGAAATCACTTTTAAATTCCGTTCAAAATTACTACTTCTAAGGCTACCCTCATTTGCTGCGAGAAAGGGGTTTTAAAAAAGGAGGGCATTTCCTTTGGTCATCTCTGGATTATTTTCTTTGAAGTCATACCATGCTCTCAATGCATCCTCAGCAATATATATCTAGGTCCTTGAATTATTATCCTGTTTGATTGTTCTTTAAGTTGAAGTTGCAAATCTTTCCCGTTTAAGTAATGCTTTCATTTTCTTCACATAATGTTTGCAGCAAGCATTGGAGGCTCATGATGGTGCCAGTAAAGGGAAATATACCATCGGACTGGGACAAGATTCCATGGCATTTTGTACAGAGTTAGAAGATGTCATCTCAATGAGGTCATTATTTTGGAGTTAATAATCTGTTTTAGTTCAATAATAATGAATACTGAAGAACAATATAACAAGAATTCAAATATCAGGACAAATGTAAAGAACAGAATA
Source organism: Acacia pycnantha (assembly GCA_025563575.1). Classification (NCBI taxonomy): domain Eukaryota; kingdom Viridiplantae; phylum Streptophyta; class Magnoliopsida; order Fabales; family Fabaceae; genus Acacia; species Acacia pycnantha. Next base: position 282,317 of record JAMWYP010000285.1, read on the forward strand.
ACGGGAACTCAAATATCAGGGTACGCCAAATCCAATGTTATGAAACCAAATCAATTCTTCTCGATTTGCTTAATGGTTTGAGCTGTAATGATTGCAAATCCATATTGTTAAAATTGACTGGAAAATGGGAAGATCTAATCTTGAAACATCTTTGTCTGACCCGGTATTGAATCAGTTATCTTCAATTTGTATGAGTTATGACATTGTAGGGTTGTGTAAATGATGGAGGAACTTCTGGAAGCTTTAAATAATGCATTATCACCCCATATCATGAATTTACATGTATTCCTTTCTAACTTTTGTGAAGGAGGTCCATCTTTCCTAGCTTCAATTCTAGAAGCTCAACTTTTTCATTTTCAGTTTGACAGTTGTAAAATCCCTTCTTGAGAAGTATGAGATTGATCCCAAACAAATTGGTCGTCTGGAAGTGGGCAGTGAGACTGTTATAGACAAGAGCAAGTCCATTAAGACATTCCTGATGCAGATCTTTGAGGTGATTTTCCATTTTCAAACTGCAAGGCTAGATTGTTGTCCTTTTCAAATTTAATTTCCTGGAGTATAATTGATTTCATTCGCCATTAGATGATGGTTTAGAACCTTAAACAATTGATATATGTAGTTGATATTGGTTTAAAAGCCATTGAGCAGTCATTATTGCGTATTCCCGGCAAAGCACACTGCTGAATTTAAATATTACTAGCTTGGTTTTCATCTTGGTTCTATGAGTAGATTATAATACATGCCTTTGTTTCGGTTCAAAGTACATGCCTTTTAATTGCAGTGTCATTAAATACTATTTAACTGTCTCAGGTACTTTTCAGAGTATGTGTAACTTGTTATTAATCAGTTGGAATTGGTGCAGTTTTATATTTGCTTTTATTATCATCCATCTGCAATCTTAGCTTTTTAATGGAATACTCATTTACTTGTTGGAAACAAGCAGAAATGTGGAAATTCTGACATTGAGGGTGTTGATTCCACAAATGCATGCTATGGAGGAACTGCTGCTTTGTTCAATTGTGTAAACTGGGTGGAAAGCAGTTCCTGGGATGGACGTTATGGACTTGTTGTCTGCACTGACAGTGCGGTGAGGTCACTTCCCATTTTCACATGGCATCTAGTCTATAGACTATATACTCTAACTGTAAACATGCTTTGTACTCCTTCTTGATACATGACCCAGAGAATCTACATATTCTGGCCTCAAAGATGCATGTTCTAGGATCAATCATTCTTATTGAATATAATCTCATGCAAGTGTTCATTCTCAGGTCTATGCTGAAGGGCCTGCCCGGCCTACTGGTGGAGCTGCTGCTATTGCCATGCTAATTGGTCCTGATGCGCCTATAGCTTTTGAAAGCAAATTGAGGGCAAGTCATATGTCTCATGTCTATGACTTTTACAAGCCTAATCTTGCTAGCGAATATCCAGTAAGCTTCTTAATCCCTTTACAATTTATGTCCAAGCACTATTCTAGCATCCTTGCAGCATTCTTTTGGTCTTGAGAAAAATATTGTGCGAGACAGTATAATATTTGAAAGTGTCTTAGTTTCTTGGTTTCCAAATGCGACTTATCCATCTACTTTACTGTGGTGTAGGTTGTTGACGGGAAACTTTCTCAAACATGTTACCTAATGGCTCTTGATTCTTGCTATAAACATTTCAGTCACAAGTAAGTTAATTGTGACTTTGTGTATCTTCAATTCTGTTTTCATGGACTCTAACTTCCAAGTAATGTTTATGTGATTTACCATTTTTACTTTTTGCAGATATGAGAAACTTCATGGGAAACAATTTTTTATTTCTGATTCTGACTACTTCTTATTTCACTCTCCTTATAACAAGGTATGTTAGATTGTTGGGATCCCATAATACAATAAGAAGGGGAAAACATACAAGTCTCTCTGGTACTAAAGAGTCCATAATTTAGCATCATACTTTTCATTTCTAATTATATCTACCGTAATTAATGGGTATCTGTTTAACATATCAGTATGCCCCTTTAATACTTTGAACTACTGCAGCTGGTACAAAAAAGTTTTGCTCGTTTGGTGTTCAATGACTACCTGAAAAATTCCAGGTTTTCTACGTCTCCTCCCGGATAGTTTTTCAATTTTTAGTTGTCTGGTGTATGGGTGTCTGAACACCAATATCAATTGCAGCTGTCTGGATGAGGTTGCTAAAGAAAAGTTGGAGCCTTTTTCAATGTTATCTGGTGATGAAAGCTACCAAAGCCGAGATCTTGAAAAGGTCAGGCAGAGCTCCATAATTTGGCAAGCCAGTTCTTTTAGTTACTAAATGTTCACATATATAGAATTCTTTGGTAATGGAAAAATTTGTAGACTTGCTGCTTATGATGTGCAATATTCTTGATTTGCAGGCATCCCAACAAGTTGCAAAGCCCCTATATGATGCAAAAGTCCAGCCTACCACTTTGTTACCCAAGCAAGTCGGCAACATGTACACTGCTTCTCTTTATGCAGCATTTGCATCCCTCATTCACAACAAACATAGCACATTGGTAAATGCTTGGGTTAATACATGGAACAAATACAAGGTTTGATTACTTCAAAAGTGCACGCTTTCTGATAAAAGATGTATGGTTTATAATTTTCAGGCAAATAATCGGGTGATACTATTCTCATATGGAAGTGGCCTAACAGCCACAATGTTCTCTTTGCGGTTACATGATGGTCAACATCCATTTACCTTATCAAACATTGCTAAAGTGATGGATGTTGGTGGAAAATTGAAGTCAAGGCATGAGGTACTGATCTTCAAAAGCCAGTTCAAATATGTATTTATTTTGAATTTGTGTGCTTGGGTGGTTTAAAATTAAGTGATTAACATAAGAAAGCAATCCAAGAATCAGATATGGTTGACAGAGACGCACGCTCTTGATTGTTTTTTTAAAAAAAAAAAAAAATATATACTAAAATGAAGATTTGTCAGTTTAAATGCCCAAGAACTGTAGCTTGAAGATTCACACTAGCATATGCGATGTGAAGAGAAGGAACGGTTTTGACTTGATCAGATTTATCTTTTTGGGCTATTGCTCTAAATTTTAACAAGATGCTTAAACAGCTAAACCAGAGTCGTGCTTCTTGGTCATGCAATTGAATAAAGTTCTGATGAGTGCACGGTTTGATGCAGGTTACTCCGGAGAAGTTCATTGAAACTTTGAAGCTAATGGAAGAAAGGTATGGTGCCAAGGACTTTGTGACAAGCAAGGACACTAGCCTTCTATCTCCAGGCACTTTCTATCTCACTGAAGTCGATTCCATGTACCGGAGGTTCTACGCAACAAAAACTAGCGAAAATGGCAAGGCTCCAGCTGAAAATGGTGCAACTGCCAATGGTCACTGAAACTGAGACCACACAGAACGTGAAATGCTATCAAGAATGGTATCTGTGCTCGCCTTATTAGTTACGTGTTTAAAGGGAAGTCAATTTGTTTTCATTGTAGCAAATGTTGAATGTTCAAAAATTTAATCCGCTTCTGGATGTATTAGCTTCAAATAATGATTCCCCAGTTGTTCAAACTATTATATTTTTCAGTAGTGGTTGTAATATAAAACAGGATTTGTGATCAAATTCAGCCAGTTTAAGGGGAAGATAACTTAAATACTAGCCCTTCAATAAACCAGAGAAGATGATGGCAAATAGAGTAAATGCTTGTCAATGGATTGCGTCTAATAGTGCTATCTGTTAAATTTCATTGGGATAACGCATGAGGCGTTCGTTGCCAATTAATGATATTTCATAGGTATTTGGGATAACTCTTTGCTTCAATCTGCACTAACTAATTACATAATGCCAATTGCCATTAATTTTAAAATTGATCAAAAAGTAAGATCAAAGCCCTCAGCAAGTGCACGGGGGTCTGAAAGTTTTCGAATCTGAATGGATCGCATTATTTAGTATTTTATCTATCTTAAAAAGTGTAGTTTAAAGTACTTACAATTTCTATACATAGATTCAAATGAGAAAAATAAAGTTAAAAAGCATTAAAAAAAGATGGCTTCTATATAAAATGCACAAAAACAAAGACAATTTTATAATTTATATTAGTATATACTGTTTTGAACTTTGGAGGGTGGGGTCAAGGTATTCTCCCTGTGGATCCAATAGTGGCACATTGATTGAACCCCTATTAGTGTTTAATACAGAGAATATATTTAAAGAGAATATCTTGATTATAAATATAAAACATAGTTTTCATGTTTATCAATATTTTCCTAATTTACTTATATTGATATTTTCGTCAATAATCAAGGATGAGAGGAAGAAGGGAATTAAGGAAGGGGATTAAAACGTTTTAGAAAATACATATCATATTAACTAACTTTTATTAATCTAATCAAATTAGATTAATATATATTATATTAATGATCGAATAAAGCATTTTTGTTGTTGCCAAACATAGCCTTTGCGATTAGAACTCAATGAAATAGAGATTATTTGCCAAAATCATAAATGAAGCTTTAAAACCAAGGTATGTCCAAAATCAGGCATATAGTGAGTTTTATGGCTAAAATGACATCAACCACCTCTGTTAAAAAAATTTAAGTGTGAAGCTATGAATTCAAACTCTTTTTATGTTTTTAATAAGTGCATTTGCATGACAAAATAAATAAATAAATCAAACTCCATCCGGTCACAATTATAAGACCAGTTGATTTTTTGGAGAGATTAAGGAAGATAATTAAACTACTTTAGAGTATTTTTATTTTTATTCAAACTAATTAGTTTAACTAATAAACTAATATATAATCTAAGAATATACAACATATGTCATGATTAAGTAACTTATTAAGCAATTAAACTCTAAAAAAATCAACTAAGTCTTATAATTAGAATCGAAGTAATATCATTTCATAGGGATTATGATCCACGCCCCAAGACTTCCCTACTCATCAATGGTTGTTTTTTTTGGACAACAGATTAGCTAATCTAAAACGTGTTTATAAACCAACCACGCTCTAATGGGTTCTTATCTATGCGCTGAAGCTGAGTGTTTTTTTTAAAAAAAAATGTAGAAGAAGACAGAAGAATACTCGTATTATATCTTTTTAAAAATGTTCATACTTTTCTGGTGTGCATGGACCACCATAAATGGGTGGTGCCTGCCAATAAAAACCATTTATCAAATCAATAAGAGAACTATTTGAGGTCCTCCTGACGTCAGCATCTGGCCTCAAAGTTGAAGAAATGAGACCACCCGTCCCCACTATTCCCCAGTGGTCCGCACAGAATGGGAGAGGGCCACCAAGTAAGGCCCAACACGTGGCAGTCCCTGCGAATCCCCTAACTAATTCGATCTAATCATTACCGTTGGATTTTTCTGGTTTCGCAGAAACTGTCATTGTGATGACCCCAACGCCCCCACCCAATAACAAATTAAATTATAAAAGAGAAGGTAAGAGAGGAAAAACAGGAATTTCCCCACTTGGTAAGCCCTCAAGGCCCAAGGGCCCCACCCTTCGGTGCTCACTTCTCTCCCATTTTACTAATCACACCCAGACTCTGTTTTATTGCAACTTCCTTGTATTCCCCGCAAATTCAATCCTCAGCCTCCTTCCGTTACATCGCTCTGATTTCCCCATTCGTTGCCGGTTTTCTCCATTCTCTTCCCGATTTCTTCAAATGACGTCGTCTCAGGAGCATGACATGGATCAGGACGACGATGGCGGAACCTCCGACCTCAGCACCAGCGCCGGCGATCCTGGGGCCATCAACACCGACAAAAACAATGGACTTCCTAAAGAACCTGTTTCGGACGATCCCTTGGCTTTCCAGGTCTTGCCGTTGAAGGAGGAGCCTGTTGATTCGGACTCTCCGTCAGACCAGGAACAAAAATCGCAGCCTTCCTCGTCGGCTCCGATTGGAGTCGTTCCTTTCGCGATGCAGATGCAAATGCCCCTAACTATGCCCATGCCCCTGCCAGTCGCTACCGCGAGACGCTCCTCCACCAAGGACCGCCACACGAAGGTGGAAGGCCGTGGACGTAGGATCCGAATACCCGCAACTTGCGCGGCTCGGATCTTTCAGCTGACTCGGGAGTTAGGTCATAAGTCTGATGGCGAAACCGTGCGGTGGCTCCTCGAACACGCGGAGCAGGCCATCATCGAGGCCACCGGCACAGGCACCGTCCCAGCCATCGCTGTCTCCGTCGGGGGAACTCTGAAGATTCCTACATCGTCTAGCGCCCACAGCAATCCGGACTCGGAACTCGGGAAGAAGCGGAAAAGGCCGTCCAATAGTGAGTTTGTGGACGTAAGTGAAGCCGTTTCACAATCGTCCGGTTTGGCCTCGGTTCAACCGGCTCTTCCGCAGGGCCTTGTGCCTGTGTGGGCAGTGGGCAACACTAATATGATGATCCCGGCGAACGCCTTTTGGATGATCCCTCCAGCGACAACGGCGACGCCAGTGGGCGGAAGTCCGGGATCGTCAAACCAACAACCTCAGATATGGACTTTGTCGCCGACGGTAACGCCCGTATTCAACGTGTCCGCCAGGCCCGTATCATCTTTGATGACGACAACAAATACCTCGAGCGGCATAGAAGCATCGCCGTCGGGATGCAACAATTCGTCTAACTCAGCGGCGGTGAGCACGAGCACGGTGGGGCCAAGGGCGGCGAAGAAATCGACGATGGCACCGAGCGTGACGACGGGTAGCAGCAGTAGCAGCGGGAGCAAGGCGCAGATGTTGAGGGATTTTTCATTGGAGATTTACGATAAGCAAGAGTTACAGTTGATGGGGCGATCAGGGAACAAGCAAGCATAAGCTTCAAATCAAGGAAGAAGACTCTGCTTTCCTTTCTACTAACTGAAAAGCTGTTGAAATAGAGAATAATAAATATGATCAGAGATTTTAGAAGGCCTCTTTGCTTTTTATTCTACTGTCGTTTGTACTTGGAACTTGCAATGAATGTAGCCAGGAATTTTGACATTTTTGTTTTCTTTAGAGAATTTGGCACATTAGAAAACGGAATTGCACTTTCAGAGTGTGATAGGTATAGAAGGCTTTTGCGTACAGTTTGTGGAATCTCTGTTCAAGTTCTGGTATGCCATTATTATTCATTGCAGGGGAAAGGAAGAAACTAGAAATAAGCTAACTGGGACGGTGCGAGGGAGAGGTTGAGGAAGGAGAAAGAAGAGAGATTGAGGGAGGCTATGAAAGCAGATGAGTACGGATTACGGCGGCGCTTTCCGCACGTGATTGGAAGGAAGACACGTGTGAAAGTGAGTGGTGGGGCCCACACGTGTCCCCACCTGCACTATCCCCACTCCACACACTCTCAGCGACCCTCCATGGGGTCCAGGCACCCCCACTTTAGCCTCGCCTCCCTCACCCCCATGTGATCATTAACCTTTTTGTAAGATTATAGGAGAAATATTAGTTTTATAATTCCTCTAGAATTTTATTCTATGTTTTTTTACAATTTTATATTAATAATCTTATTTTCTTTTTGGTTTGATTTCGATCCGATCCATTAACTATTGACCTAAGACTCGACTAGTTTAGTGATCGATCGATTCTAATAATCTTGTATTATACACAATTGAATAGGAATGGTACAATTTATACGCTACATATCATATATTGATTTAAAAAATTTGAGAATGATATGATAATATAGTTAAAAAGCGGGGATACAGAAAATGGTTTCGTTGATATGAATTGTAAAATAATTAAGTGAGAGGGAAGAAAAAGAAATGGGTGGAGTTGATATTTAGAATCACTATTGGGATGGATCACACATTACCAAACAACCCACTCCCCATTACTTTTAAAGTGTAATTGTTTGCAAACAATAAGAGAGAGTTCCACAGACGCAAGTCATGGCAAGACAGGAAATCAAAACAATATAATGGATAGGTCAAGTAATAATGTGATTTGTATTAACCACACAACTGACACAAGGTAACTCATTCGTTTATAATGAAGGATCAAAGAAAAAAACAATCTTTCGGCGTCATGAGACTGCTAATTCAAAAGGAAAGGGAAAAACAAAGAAGGAATCTCATGAGGCTAAATATTTCATTAAAAAAAAAAAAAAGCGAACAAAGTGTGCTCACTCTACTCACAACTTGAAATTGATCATAACATTTGTTTGGCTCATCTAAAACTCTACATGTCAATTGTTATTCTCTTTCAGTTAATACATATACTCTTTTTATAAACAACAATACTAATTTGTGATTTTGAAATTTAAGTGGTTATTTTTATTTATTTTTCCCCTTCTTCTTTCATTATTTTTTGACTAATTTTCAAATTAATTTCTGATTTATGGAACAGAATTCGGATTTACACTATGCACAGGGGAAACTCGGCACCCAATGGAGGAGTCAGAGATGCTTAAAATGTCATTTATTAGCTGATACGAGTAATATTCTGAGATTAGGAGTAAGAACGAGAAGATATGCTTAAAATATGCATAATAATGCTGACAGCTGTAGCTAAATGGACACGACCAGGCCCATATCTGCATCGCTTGGAGTGACCCCACTATCCTTATGGGCTTTTATAATCAGTGATAAATTTGAGGTAAAAGGTCCAATCTTATCCTGAAATTTTCATATAGAAGTTGTGGGTATCACGAAAGTTTTAGTTCAATCAATTTCTCATTGGAAAACCCCTCGTCCTTGGGTTCAAGGCGGCGAGGTCGACTTCCTCACCTCGAGGGAGGGTTCGATCCTGCGTTAGTCAAGGCGCCTGGGAGAGGCATCCTAGGGTCACAGAAGCGGTGGAAACGGCGGCAGAGGTGGAGACATGTGTACTCTCGATCGGTATACGCGTGGAGTGGGCTCCAAGCACCCTGCCCTTAGATTGTGGGTGAGCCCAACCCCTTTTCTAAAATTTTTATATAAAATAATCTCATTGGAAAGAGGGTGTTCACAAGATCTGGCTGGACTAGGAAAGCCCGGTCCGTCCGGTCCCATCCCAATAAAAGGCTGTCTCGATCCGATCCCGATCCTGGGACCCAAATGAAAATATTGCGCCTGATTTTTGGAGGACAATGGGACGATTGTGCACGAAACCCAACCTCTGGCTGAATGGAGGGGACATCGACTAGCTCGGGTAAGTACCCCATCCTTTGACTTGTATTTAATTATTTTCTTAATGATTATTGCCTCTTGGAATTGTAGGGGCGGTGGCGGACCTTCCCTTTAATTATCAATGATATTATTAATAAGTATCGAATAAATATTCTCGCCTTTTGGAGACTCGTATTAGTAGTGATAAAGCTAATAAAGTTGGTAGTAAACTTGGTTTTAGTCACTTTGGATTCGGGTTGAATCTACCAGTTTCTTGGTGGTATCGCTTTTGTGGGACAAAGTGATGCTTTTGATATTACTTACCTTACCTCCTCCACCCGGTTGCTCCATTTGTCAAATTAAAGATCTCGGTAAGTAACACCTTGAGCCTTGTGACTGTTATTTATGGTGAAACCTCTGCAATGGGTAGGACTACCCTATGGCAATCCCTCCGCTCGCTCGCTAACTCCAATCTTCCTTGGCTCGTTTTGGGTGACTTTAATACGTATTTATCTCCTAATGACAAACTTGGTGGTAGTGAGCCCTCTTGGCACTCAATGCAGCAATTCAAAAATTGTATTGATGACTCTGATCTCATTAAAGCCTGGATTCAGGGTGACAAATTCACACAGGAAAGGCGAGGGGTTGAAAGAAAGACTAGATTGGGTTTTTACCAATTTTAACTGGATCACCTCCTTTCCTAATTTCATTGTTCGCAATGAGCTTAAATTTAAATCCAGGCCATAGGATTGTGGTGATGGATTCAAACCCGTCTTTTCGAGTCCTTTTCCTATCAAGCTGCGTGGACTCTGGAAAATGATTTTAATGATGTCACCAAGGAAGCTTGGTGTGAGAAAAATTGGCTTCAAGGTTTGCAAAGTTTCCAAATATCATCATTTGATTGGAACAACAACAGGTTGGTAATTTCAACAAAAGAAAAAAGAGCTGATTCGTAAATCTGGAGGGAATTGATAATGTCGGGAGAATGAATATACAGACGGGTTTATTTAGGCTGGAGCGAAAGCTTTGGCAAGAGTACCACAAAGTTGCTACTCAAGAAGAAATCACTGGTTTCGAAAATCTAGAAGTAAATGGTCATAGGGGAGATAGAAATACTAGATTTTTCCATGCTTCTACTATAATTAAAAGGAAAAAGCAGAGAATTGGTGCTATCTTTGAATGATAGGGAGATTGGGTTGAGGACCATGATAGACTAAAATGATGGCCCATGATTTCTTTCTCAATCTTTACACTCGTGATACCTCTATTAAAGACCATGGAGAATTGTGCTCTAACTTTCCTTTGATCGTTAATAATGATTTGCGATCATTGTCAAGAAGAGTTACCAGAGTGGAGATAAAGAATGCGACTTTTGCTATGGGAGCGTTTAAAGCCCAGGACCAGACGGCCTTAATGCTCATTTCTTTCGGACTCGGTGGAATGTTGTGTGGGATAAAATTTGTGAGTTCATTGAGGATTGCTTTAATAACCCCTCCAACATGTCCACCATTAACAAATCCAAGATTGTTCTCATACCTAAGGTTGATAATCCTTCGTCGTTAAAAGACTTTCGGCCAATTTCTTTGTGTAATGTAAGTTTTAAAGTCATTACTAAAGTTTTGGCTAGCGGTCGGGGTATCATGGACCAGCTTGTAAGTCATGAGCAATGCGGTTTTATTGCGAACGAGATCCATTGCGACAACATCCTAATTTCCCAAGAGATCATACACTCCATGAGAATGAAGGGCAAGAAGAAAGGTTTTGTGGACATCAAGATTGATATGGAGAAAGCCTTCGACAGAGACTTTCTTTGGGGTTTCATTAAAAATACCCTAATATGCTTGAATTTGGACAATAATCTTATTGATCTCATTATGGCTTGTATGTCTCTTTGCTTCTATGTCTATCCTTTGGAATGGTGATGAAAGCCCGAGCTTTACACCCTACAGAGGGTTAGGCAAGGAGATCCGTTAAGCCCGTACATTTTTGTCCTTTGTATGGAACATCTTGGTCACCTTATTAAATACGAGTGTTAGGCCGGCGTTGGAAGCCCTTTACCTTTAAAAGGGAAGCCCTCGGATCTCCCATCTGTTCTTCTTGATGATCTCATTCTTTTTACGGAGGCTTCCACTAGTCAAATGATGAAAGTTCATAAAGTAATGCAACTATTCGTGAGGTCTCTCGGCCATAGAATTAATTTGGAAAAATCTAGAATGTTTTGTTACGCTAATGTCAATTTCAACGAGCCCTTGAGTTAAGCGGATTGCTTGGGATCGAATTACTTGATCTTGGAAAATATCTTGGGGTTCCGATTATTCATAAAAGAGTAACGAAAGATACTTATCACCCCATTGTTCAAAAAGCTAAAAAAGGTTGTCCATGTGGAAAAGTAAATTTTTGACAATGGTGGGCGTTCTGTCCTCATAAAATCTGTTTTATCCTCTCTTCCGCGTACTTTATGCAATCAACTCTTCTCCCCATTTGCACTATGAATGAGATTGATAAGATCTCCAGAAGATTCCTTTGGTCCTGGTAGTGGCTCCCCGGATTGCTTCACCTGGAGAAATGCGAAAGATGGCTGCTTCTCTGTTAAAGCTGCTTACCTATATATCTCTAATCAAGCAAGAAGGAGTAGAAGTAATTTCTGGTCCCTAATGTGGAAATGGCAGATTCCTGAAAAGTTAAATATTTCATGTGGCACTCTAGACATCCGGATGCAACTTTCTATTTCAAGGCGAACACAAAGATACCGGGGAGTTGCTCCACTTGTGTAACTATCTTCTTATGGGAAATCATGTTAATCACAACATATTTCATCAAATTTTTCAACTTGACGGTATGAGGAGAGATCTTGGACCCCCTCCGGACGATGCGGTCCGAATTGATGTAGACGGATCGGTTCGCCACAACTTTCAAGCGGCTTGCGGAGGAGTAAACAGGGAATTCAGAAGGGCGGGCGATGGGGTTTTGCAAATCCCTTGGTCTCCATACTGTTATTGAAGCGAGCTCTATGCCATCAAGTGGGGATTGAATTTGGGACTTCAGATGGGATTTCAAAAGATCCTCCTTTATTCTGATTCCTTGGATGCGATCAACATCCTCAGAGATCATTGTTATGCGACCATCCATTGCGAGACCTTATTAGGGAGAATAGATACCTTCTCTACCGGGGCTGGGATGTGACGCTCCGATATACCCCTACGGATAACATCTCTTGTGCTGACTATATGGCCAAGGAAGGTCATAATGCTCCTGGCGATGCGGAGCTTGTTATTAGTCCCGACAATTCCTTCGGGATGCCGGATATAGCTTTACAAGACCAATTGGTCAGTAGATCCTAGTTCTTTTACTAGTTTGTTGTATTTTGGTGCTAGTCTTTAATAGACTAGCCTCTCCTACTTTTCAAGCTTCGGCTTGCCTATATTTTCAAAAAAAAAAAAGATTGTCTTGATCTCACTTGGGTCGGACGAGATTTTCCCGAAATTCTTTTATTCGAAACTTTTTCTCTCTTTTAATAAGATTTAGGGCCCAATATTAATTTGAATTGGGCTTGAAACAATAAAAATGAAAAGAAAAACATAATATCAATTTTTCCAACACAACCGCTCGTCCTTGGGCTCAAGCGGCAAAGGGGTTGGACACTCTAACAAAAAGGAGGGTTCGATCCTAGAGTTGGTCAAGGCGCGGGGAGGCATCCTAGCTCTTAGGTGCTTGCCTAGGTTAACGCTTGAGGGTAATAGATGGCTCGCTTTGCCCAACATCGGTATCACTAGGAGGAAGGAGATTTCGCCTGCCCTTGGATCGTGGGTGAACCCAACCCTTTCCTAAAATTTCGTAGCAAAAAAAAAAAAATACCAACACAAAACAAACACATAGGAAGAATTTTTTTTTACATGGGGTGAGATGGTGGGCAAGGAATTATTTTGAAATAAATAAATAATATACTTACGAGGAGATAGGATCGGGAGACCCTTTCCGATCTTGGTCTGTCTCCGAAACTAAATTTTCAGTCCTAAAATTTTCGAGTTGTGCTGGGTCGGGTTGGGTGACCAAGACAGGAAAATTTTGAATACCCCTAATTGAAAATATAAAAAAGGTGCAAAGTCACCCTAATAGTTAAATAAGATATTTTCCCTTGTTAAAAATTTAACATTGATCATTAACATTTTTATCGGTTAGGAGTGACATTACTCATTTTTTAATACTTCCCATGTAAAATTAGTCAAACAAATTTTTTGATGCCCATAGCTTTTAGATGAAATTTTTGAAATAAAATTGGATCTTGACCTTAAATTAAAAGGCCAAGACTTACATAAAATTATAGGGATTAAAAGATAAAATAATTTCCAATGAAGATGGTAATTTCGACCAGACCAAAGCATAAAGGAGAAGCATGATTTTGGTTATTTTGATCTTCCCAAAGTGTTTAGAATGGAAAATAGTGTGGGATTGATGTTGATTGATAATTTTTGGAAGCTTAATGATTGAATTAAGAAAGTTCCAAAAACTGTCCAATGATAATCCTGCTGGACCAGTGAGCTTATGACATGTTTATGACTGAGAAAATGAGGTCAAATAATTATGAAAATTTTTAAAATTGAAGTAGACATCATAAGCTTTAATTTGATCGGTAATTTGTAATTTTGGAGCTATGTACAAAAAGTTATGAATTTTTTAAGTTTACCCTGAATTCTGGAATTGAAACTGGACAACAAGGGTATTTTTATAAAACTGGAAAATTACGTATTTTTATGGCTAATGTTGATATTCTTATTTGAAAATAGACATATCAAGGGTCATTCAGGCTTTGGAAGCACTTGATTTTGATATGTAGATAATTAATTATGATTTTTTCAAGATTAGTGATAAATTCTGGAAATTTTGGGAAAATCTGAAAGTGAAAGTGACAAGGGAAAAAGTGGAAATTTTGGCGTTTTTATAATTAAGAAAGAACTTTTAATCAAAGGAATGATTAGATAGTAATTAATTTAAGTATTAAGGAGAGTTTACATAAGTAACGATTATTATTTAATATTATAGGAAGTATCAACAGGAGGTATTAAGGAGGCGAAATAAATTATCGGAATAAAAATCAACCGTAGTAACTCTAATCTCACATACTCGTATAGCTGTGTATGCGTGTTTGTACCATGATTGTGGATCGTATGCAGGACACACATTTATTTGCATTCGGTAGTTGTTTTCCCAATGTTGTAGATCCGGAACTGCTTTGTGTGCTCTGCGGTGACATCATTGTGTGCATATATTGTTGGTATTTAGGTGTCCTAAAGACAATCTGTAAAGACAGATCAACACCATTTCTACGTTGTAGTATTTCATTATTAATAAATTTGCACATTTTATCTTTATCATATTTATGTCTTGCCTTTATTTTAAGGTAAATATGTGTTTGAAGATAAAACCCTAGGAATAGAACACATGTGTTATTCTTGAGGATCAATAATAGAGATCATGATCATGAGGACTCGAGAACACTGGATATCTATTGCCTAAAACTTGTTCCTAGTCTTAAATCACCAAGAAATGGCATTGATGATATCAATAAGACTAGTACAACATCATCTACATGTATGAGATACAAGGTAGGGACCTCATGAAATACAGGCATGGTGATGCCTTAGCTGATGTCGTAGGTGGATCTGTTGGAGAACAAATAGCATCGAACTGACCTGTGAGAGACTCCACAAAGATTCATTGTAGAGAGTATCATTGGATATGTAAAGTCTCTCATCGTTTGGTAGTGCGGATCGTCTTGGACTTAAGGATGTCATCGAACACTATGTCCTAGGGTTATACTTTGACCGTACAACTCTATCTGCCTAAAAATAGGGAAAACAATGTACTCTTGGGTGTAACTCGAATACATGAGTATAGATGGACATGTCGAAAGGACTTATAGTCCCCTACAAGGGATTAGTCATTCACAAGACCGGTAGAGCTTGGATAGCTTCTAATTAACTCGGAGTACGTGCGCATAGCAAGTGATCATGAAGAGTCATGATCCGTTATAGGGTTAATATAGGAAGATTCCTAATTACGTGAAATAACTACATTTAGTCAATTAAGAGAGATGATACTCTATCTTTGCTCTCGACTAAATGTGAATGTCGATGTGAAGGGTGATGCCCGCACGGTATCCAAATATGAAAGGTAGATCACTTGGTCAACTCAATTAGTTCAAGGGCCGCGAGCATTGCTAGTGTTTTATGAGGTCATTAAATAAATTGGGCCTGTTTAAGGGGTTTTTAATTGGTCCAAGTTTATTCATGTCGGTGACTAATTGGGCCTAATGGGTCACACACAAAGGTTATTCCCGATTGTTCAAAAATAACAAACTTGGACCAATAATTGTTATTGGGCTTTATAAAGAGTAAGTGTGTAATTGGGTTGGAGTGGGACTCCAAGCTCAATGAGGAGATTTGAATTTTAATTCAAAGGTTAGGTTATAAAAGATAATTATGAATTATCTTTTATATATATATATATATATATATAAAGATCTAATAATGATTAGATGAAGATAGGAGAAATAATGAATGAGGATTGATTTAAAATGATTTTGAATTTTAGTTTAAGAGATGAATGTGATTAATCATCTTAAATTATTATTCAATATTCAAGATATGAATTTAACTCATTATGATTTGGATTTTCCAATTCAAGTTTGGATTAAGCCTTTCTTGTAAGCACTTAAATTAGGGTTGGACTCTTATAAAGTGCTGATTTTTTATATGCCCTTTTTATGGACGTTTTTGAAGAAAAAAGGGAATTTAATGTGACTTGGTTGAAAAGATATGAATATGATTCATCATATTAAATTCAATCAATCAATCAAGATGTGAATTTAATGTGACTTAGTTGACAATATAAGAATATGATTCATCATATTAAATTCAATCAATCAATCAAGATATGTTTTAATTCATTGTGAGTTGGATTTTCCAATTCAAGTTTGGATTGGGCTTTTCTTGTAAGCACTTAAATTAGGGTTAGACTCTTATAAAGTGCTGAATTTTTTGTGTGCCTTTTTCTTGCACGTTTTTCTAGGAGAAAAACAAGAATCATTATGCTCTCTAAATTTCGGTATTTACCAAAGGTTTAGAGAGGAAAATGCGCCATCCATAAAAGGGTAAGATTCCAACCTTGTTCATTCTATCCATAACCTAATTCCAAGAAACCATCACCTTCTTGAAAAGAGAAAAACCCAAGGAAACCAAACCTCAACCTTGTCTTCGCCTAGCAAGCATCCAAGGAGCGGGAGGTTTCAAGAGAAGGAGTTCTCGTTGCAATCTAGGGATAGCCGTGTGGATTAACGTTAGAGGACATCAATAATCTTGAAGTCTTCAAGTGATCTAAGGTAATCCTAATCTCCAATAGTTGTTTTATCAAATTATCCTAAACCCCAATAGTTGTTTTAACGAGCAATCCTGAAACTCATGAATATTATAAATTGTTATGAATTCTCATGAGTACCGTAAAGAGTTACAGATTAATAATTAATAACTAATTAATGTAATTAGTCAAGGTTAATAATTCATGAGGACCGTAAGGAGTTATGGGTTTCCGCAATGATTAAACAAAATTTTTGTTTTCAACCTCATGAAACTTTGCATGAAAGTCATGTAATAGGCAAAATTAACCAACATATATGACTGTTTGTTCTGGGATTGGCTATGTGTCTTGCTGTGTGCTATTCTGCAGTTAACGTTGTGTGCATTATGTGACCGCGCGTATGCTGAATGTTATATTGTTTATTTTCATGATTGTGGGTCACTATCATGTGTTGTTTATACATTGTACTTGAGATTAATACGTTACTTTGGGATCCATTGGGATTCCGGCTGATTGCAACTTGTGAATTGTATAACATATTGGATGTAGCGCTCGGGATAAAACAACGAATGTTAGCAAAAAGGGAGGTGTCGGACTGGTTTTGATTATTTGGGAAATAATTGTTGAAAAATTTAGGTGATTATGTTTTAAATTTAAACCAAGATTTATAATATATTATCGGTATACTACGCCTAAATTGTTTTACTCGTTGCGTTGTGCTATAATGCTTTGATGTGTGATATATTGATGGGAGGGTGTGACTTTCTTGTCATAAGAACATAGAACCCTAACCCTAGGTGGGCTAGGATGTGGATGTAGGATCAAATAGCTCTCTCCCAAGCATCCATGGATTGGATACCTAAGAGGATCAGAGATCACAAAGCACGGGGACTTGACCTAGGTGCGATACCTAGGGCCTACGTACACGAGGAGGATCAAAGTCCACGTAGTTCGAGGATTACCGGAGGCGTTTAGCCAAGGGGGTGGTGTGTGTGCTCTGTGTGCAATATATGCAATTGAGAGAGAGCTTAGAAGATGTCTACCTCTTTAGGTTAACCAACTATATATAGAGGCTACCTTAGGGTTAGGGTTTGGACTTGTTGGGCTTCTTGTGCCTCCAAGCCCAAGTGTATGAGATGTCTCTGATGGGCCACACCTTGGATGGGCCTAGTATTTTATTCCATAACAGTTGCCCCCAAGCTCGGTAGTTCGGTCTACGAGCTGCCGAGATTACTGACGCTTTCCGAGATCCCCGAATCCGAATTTGCTTTCGTAGCAATTTGTCCGGGCTAATTGTCTGGTTTATATTCCTGCATTTAATAACATGTAAGCAAATCACAATAAATGGAAAATACTTACTGTTTGTGCAAACCGTTCAACGTGCTCATTTCGGATACTTGTCCGAGCTTGCATTAAACTTTATGGTTTGCATTTATGGCGGTTTTTGATAACACGCTTTTCCACTTAACAAATCGTTGTCCCCTCTGTTGCCCCCAGCCTGGTAGTTCAGGTCTTTGAGCTGCCAGATGTGTTGCTTTCAAATCCGGACGAGGTGCTCGCGGCCGTTGGGATTCCGTGCGTGGTGACCCGAGATTCGGTTTATTTACTTTAACTCCGAGATTTCGGGTTTATAAACTTTAACACCGAGATTTTATTTTAACACCGAGATTCCGGGTTATATATTCTAACACCGAGATTCCGGTTTAGATACTTTAACACCGAGATTCCGGCATTTCGAATGTTTTCCGAGTTTGCATTTTGCAATAATGATGGCTACTGATAATCATGATTTTCCACTAACAACTCGTTATCCACTCTGTTGCCCCCCAGCCTGGTAGTTCAGGTTTCTGAGCCGTCAGGATGCGTTTCTTTCCAAATTCGGACGAGGTGTTCGTCATTGTTGGCATTCCTAGTATGCTTACCCGAGATTCCGGGTTTATACTGTTCTAACACCAAGGGATCTTCACACGGGACTCAGATTTAAACTGGATTCAGTTAAACCAAGTCCTCCTCCGAAACTTTACACGGATCCCAGATTTTAATCAGATTAACCGGGATCCGCCTTCTGGTTTTGTTTCCTGCAAAACTCTAAACAACACTTATCTCGGCTTTGCCGTGTCCCAAAGGGTGCACGTTCTAACCATTAGATCCGGCTTTATCATGTCCCAAAGGATCACGTTTTAACCGTTATTTTTACGGAACCCGGATTTTAACTAGATTCAGTTAAGCCGGGGTCCGCCTTCATCCCTTTCGTAGGGACGGACTCCACAATTTATCCGGGATCCAATTAAGGAGCGTTCTTTACCCTGAATTCATACATGTTTAGCTTTGACATGATTTTCGGAACCGGGTTTATGTACCTCAGATTCCTACATGTTTAATTTGTACATGATTTTCGAAAACGGGTTTCTTTACCCTGAATTCTACATGTTTAATTTGTACATGATTTTCAAAAACGGGTTTCTTTACCCTGAATTCTACATGTTTTCCTTCGACATGATTTTCGGAAACGGGTTTATGTACCTCAGATTCCTACATGTATAGATTGGGCATGATTTTTGAAAACGAGTTTCTTTACTCAGTATTCATACATGTTTAAACTGGACATGATTCATGAAAACGAGTTTGTTTACTCGGAATTCATACATGTTTATAAATTTGGCGGTAGTAGTTTGTCTTTACACGGAGCCGGATTTTAACCGATTCGGTTTAAGCTGGGCCCGCCTTCATCCCTTTCGTAAGGATGGATTCCACGCGTTTATCAGGGGTCCAATTAGGGAGCCGGATTTAACGACCAAGGACTTTAAATTGATATACCTTTTGGGAGCACTTTAAATTGGCGTGAGTTTGCTCATTGAATTGCTCTGTGGACATATAAATAAGTTGATAGCAATTTAGGACCAAAATTGCCGATTCTTTTGAGTGAATACTCTAACTCAAAACTTGAAATGTTTTGCTTTCACTTGGATATGCTCGTTGTGACCAAGAGTTACCACGATTTTTGGGACTTATCAAGCTCTTTTAACAACTGCAGCAGCAGTAGCCAACCTATTAAAGATGCTTTGTATCCACTAATTTTCGGATGAATTTAGCATGTTCCGACTTCTCCTTTCACGCAACACATAAATTTGCAGCATCCATGCCTTTCAAAGATTGATAACAAATGTGAGGTAATCCCGAAAAGTGCTTCTTCATTCGATTCTCATCCTTGTCATGGAGATCCTTATAGCTAGCTTCAAATTCTTTGAATTTCCAAGCTAGAATTTTGAGGACCACCCCGTAGGCCCTGGAAGAACAGCAAATAGATCTCCAAAGACTGTTTTACTCGTTGAATCAGCTCAGTAAATTCAAGTTTCCTTAACTCGCATGGACGTTAATTAACGCACACAAGACTCGTCGGTGATAACGCATGGCAACAAATATGCTTCGCTTTCTCCCCACTTGACGAGGTTCCAAGAAATCACGTATATTCACTCTACGTCCGATTCTAGATCAATCGAAAACCGAAATGCCTCTAGCCTTCCAAATTACAATTATCATAAGCACAATACTAACTTGCAACATACAACTCAACCGGCGCTCAGATTGCACGAGACTTGGCTCCAACCAAGACTTCATTCTCACCGTACATATCAACACCGTCATTAGCATCATTATGAAGGGATTTAAATGCGAAGTAGATGAACTGCGTGTGTAGCTTCCATCACGTAGCTGCTTGTGCAGCTTCCATCGGGACAAGCCGTGATGATTCTCAAGCATTCGCAATCTGCGGAGTGCGATGGATACGGCTTGGATATAGCTTGGCATAACGGCCTCTAAGCTTCTTGGCCCAGTGATCTCATCATACAAAGAACTCGGATGGAAACTAAGCATCGCGACATTCGATCCCATCTCATATATCATCCCGGTCTTACACAACCCCGGATAAAATTTAAGGTATCCCGCCTTCACCATCTCATAGCATCTTCTCGGGTTCTTTGTCTCGACCTTGTGCGAGATGACGGTATCCTGGTCGAGATGGCTCTTTCCGGATTCTTACACGAATCTCGTGAACAAGTCGATGAGCAATTGGAGCTATTCGGCGTAACCGGACTTATGTTCAATGGTGTGCTTTGACCAAGTTTGAATGGACATTTCAATCAAAACTCCGGCATCACCAAATGACATATCCCGCATATATCCCTCCAAGTTCCCATCGCCAAGAAGATGCACAAATCCCTACGGACCACGGCTTATCTTTTTCAATTCTTGATCTCGGCCACTTGAATTTGCAAGGTTTTAATTTGCTCAAAATTGAAGACCCCGCAACAAGTTTTAACGTGGACCAATTGCTCGGGCTATATCACGGTTTGCACCCCAAAGTCGAAACAACGGGAATCCATGATTTCCGCTTCGCATGCCGAGCTCCATTGGAATTACAGAGAAACAGCAGTCCTCGCATCCCGATAACAAGGCATTGGTCCTTGGTGGAAATACCCGGCTACAACGCAATCCCAAAGAAGCACGCAAGGGATCCATTATAACTCCTTAGCATGCAAGGGATCCATTATAACCCTTGTACTCCTCTCGCAAACGACAAAGGCATCCCGACATACATCTCTACCTTGGCTTCAAAAGGCATATCAAATTTACACCCCGGCCTCGAAGTATCATCTCGGCTTGTGCATAAGCAGCTTGGCACTGATGCTGTATAAGGAGTCATGATCTTGCCGCAGGCTCGTGTTTGAAGGAAGTGAAGTAGCTAACTATCTCACCCCTTCATCGATGGACATACCTTGGCACCGATGCTTTGCGTGTCAACTTCAAGCATCTCGGCATGCATATCTCGGTGTAACTCAACTCGGCATGAAAGCACAACCGAGATAGGATGATTCCGGCATACTTGGCTTCATGCATACTCAGTGGAACTCGGCTTCTCCCTTTTTCTGGTTGCTTGTTACAAGCACAAGATGAAAGTGATTCTTGATATTGTGGGTCTGTAATGAAGCAGCAGCAACATTATTCATAAATCGAAACAGTCCTCTTTGATTAGCGAGAAGTCTGCCGATTAAACAGATCGGACTCGGCTCCTTGGTCAAACGCCCTCCGATTCTTCGATAAAATTCAGTTTTACTTCAACCGCCATCCTCTTTAAAAATTGTCCAAGAATGGGCCCTTTATGAGGAAGTTTTGAGCCCATGGTTTACGGGTTAGTGATTCGATCCGAGTCTCTTGTTTTCATCGTCGGAAAAATCCACGCGATTAGGGCACCGCTTTGTGATTCATCGCACCTTTCATCCCTGGATCGTTCTTCCTCTCGAATTTCTTGGTGACATTTTCCCATGCTCAAACCCCTTTGCGGGAGAGAAATCGAAGAAGAATAATAGGAAGCCATAAATCGTCGTAGCCCGAAAGTTCCATGGTGATACCGATAGCCCTCGTTGCCATAACGTTGGAGCTAACAGCAAAAACCAAGCCAAAGGTCGAGCATCGCAGGTTTTCCAATATGTTTTCCTATGTTATTTTTGCCACCAGAAAACTTTGCAAGTTACGTTGGTGTTGAAAACATTTGCGAATTGGAATAATTCATCATCTTTAATGGTCACGGAATCGAAATTTACCGATTCCCCACGGTCGCCGCCAATGTTCTGTCATAAGAACATAGAACCCTAACCCTAGGTGGGCTAGTATGTGGATGTAGGATCAAATAGCTCTCCCCCAAGCATCCATGGATTGGATACCTAAGAGGATCAGAGATCACAAAGCACAGGGACTTGACCTAGGTGCGATACCTAGGGCCTACGTACCCTGAGGAGGGATCAAAGTCCACGTAGTTCGAGGATTACCGAGGCGTTTAGCCAAGGGGGTGGTGTGTGTGCTCGTGTGCAGTATATGCAATTGAGAGAGCTTAGAAAATGTGTACCTCTTTAGGTTAACCAACTATATATAGAGGCTACCTTAGGGTTAGGGTTTGGACTTGTTGGGCTTCTTGTGCCTCCAAGCCCAAGTGTATGAGATGTCTCCGATGGGCCACACCTTGGATGGGCCTAGTATTTTATTCCATAACAGTGACATTATAAGTTATGAATAGTATAATTTATCTATCATATTTGTTATAATCCACGTGATCCATATTTAGTTCCTAATAATTTATTTGTAAATTATGAATAGCATAAATCACTTATCAAATTCTTCACAACTAAAATTTTGAAATTTGTGCATTATAGTTTTATTGTTCATCACATATGGTACTATTTTCTATAAATTATCGATATAAAACAATACATGCAAATGTACGAAAGAAAACCATTTCCAATGGGTTTCATAGTAAACTGATATAATCACCTAATATATGTGCTCATTTACGTTAGTTGATTCTCATTCTTATGGTGTAGTCAGCAGTCAGCACCAACTTTTCCTTTTTGATTTTCCATTTTTGTTTTTGGAGGGGTGGCAGATTTTTCACTTGGTTGATCACACAGACAGAGAGAGTGTGTGTGTGTTATTTTTTAATCCTTTCTAAAATGTATGTCATTAAATTTTTTTACATGAATATACAGTTTTATTATTCATTATCGTGCAGATAGTTATTTATTTTCTTGACAAGTGTGGGGTTAATCGGGGTAAAGTTGAAAAATGGTTGAATTAAAAAATAAGATTAATAAAATTTAAGATTTTTTCTAATTTATGTGAAACATACTAAAAGTGCATTAAATGTAAGGTTTACTATTTCTGAGTTCAGAGCATGTTAACGTTTTTGCAGCAAGCAATCCTCAACTCCTCATCAACTCCGTAGGTTATGACTTATGATTATTGATAACTGGAATGAGTCCAATAGCCTATGGTAAAAGAGCTTAACGTTCAGAGTCAAAATCTTAAAGGGTGAAGGGGCAATTTTGTCCCTCAAATTTCACCGAAGGGTAACTGTGCCCGAAGCGTAAAAAGGGAGTAATTTTGTTTTGCCCGTTATCTCAGTTAATTTTGACTGTTAGTTGACCAAATATACTGAGCTGACAGTCCTTGTGTCATACACATCATTTTTGTTAAGGTGTAAATTTGTGCAGAAGTTCATGTGTCATCTACTTCATCTTTTTTTAAAATTACATTTAAAACTTTGGGACAAATTTGCGTCTTAACAAAAATAAGGAGGATGACATGTAGACTACCAGTTGAACATATTTAGTCAACTAATGGTCAAAATCAATTGAGATAACTGTCAAGGCAAATTTACTCCATTTTAGAAACGTCCAGGGCAAAATTCCCTTCGGGAAAAACTTCTGAACCAAAATTGCCTCATGACCCAATCTTAAAACTCTTCAAGTACGAACAATTAAAGCATTATGATATATATATATATATATATATATATATATATATATATATATTCGGTTTAAAAAAAGCATTATGATATATAAATAGCTTCAGTTAATTTATTCACCATAAGGTCAATACAAATACAAGAATCCAACACAGTAAATGCACCTGCGATGAATATTAACGAAGAGGGACACCTGAAATTAAAGGACACAGCATCCATACAAGCAAATTCAATGTAACAGTAGAAAGGGTAAAAATTAGAATCCACATGGTTTAAGCTTTAACCTTCTGATTTGGCTGGAAAACACACTTAATGAGGGATTCCTTGATAGACAAGAGTTCAGGAATTCTTTCTTCAATTTAGAGGCGTCAAGCTCATTGTTGCTCCTGGGGGCAACAATTACCTTAGCCTGTTCCTCAAGGGTAAAGTTCTTCCAAGTAAACTTGGGGTCAACATAATCCCTGTACATCTCCAAGATTTCGTTATGGCTTACCACTCCAGGGTTTGTGAAATTCCAGATGCCAGTGAGGTTTCTCTTTGCCATTTCTAAGGAAATGGGAAGCAGTTCATCCAATATAGTCATTGAATTTGGAATGTTAACTACCTTCTCATATCGAGTGATCTTTGTGATGAAATTGCGAGGGTTGGATAAATCTGATGAGATAGGCATTCTGACGCGCAAGGTACAAACATTCTCATAGTTCCTGAGCAGATCTTCCACCTAAGACAAACAGCAGGCAAATTCAGCAAATATGGCTAAGCTAAATTGTTTAAATTTTCAAATCAATGCATATATATTGTTTAACAGCATAAACACAAAAGTTGACCCGATTATGTTTCTGAGATTTGAGCTTCATTTTATATACAAGATTTTGTCATTTAACTTGAAGGCTAATCCATGAAATCAACTAAATCAGAAGTTTAAGGTCCAGAAAATCTTCAATACACCATGTAGGTACATTACATGTTCATATTGTTATTTCTCACTGACTTAATCCACCTGTCAAGACAGAATGAGCTTACCCAATAATACTCTACTAATATGTTCATCAATCTAGCATATTATGTTTAGCAAAAATTTTAGCATTTCAACTACATCAATGATGCGAGATATGATCTCGGGAGACCAAAATCTTCATAAACAACTAGCTTCACAGGTGGAGATTTGGGCCCACTAATAATTACAAGAGTAGACTAAGCAGCCCATGTACCCTGCGTCCCTGCGTTACTTTATCTATTTATATATCATTTTTCAAAACTGAGTATATGTAAGAGATCAGAAGCAAACAGATGGAAGGAAATCGAAATGTGACAAGTCCAGATCTAGAACCGTAAACAATTTCAGTAACATGTAGGGGCCTTTTTCCGAATTCAAGCACCAAATTTGCATCATGAACGAAAAATCACACCACTTGGCACAGAAATCTAGATATTAGCTTCAACACAGCTCGACAAATGTTAGAACAATCACTGGCTACAGTTAATGCATACAATTCAAATCGATTGCAATGGACTATATATATAACTTTCAATAGCTAATATATAAACCGCATCCGTTCGAATTTTCGTGTGCACTATTAGTCTACTACATTCTCTTCAAGGCTGGAGAGACCGAAGCGAGTTCAATTAATCAACGAAGAAGCAAAGTGGTGCAAGAAGACTTACCATGGCCTTGGTCTTGGAATAGAAAGATCCGATGAAATTGGGAGTATCCTCTTCCTTGAAGCCGACGCCGGATCCGATGAGGTGATCGGAATCGTACTCAAAGATGCAACCAGTGGCATAGTTGATGAGGATGAGGCCTCTCTCTCTGCACACATCGGCTAAGGTCAGAGTGCCCACAACGTTGGTCCTAATGGTCTCGACCTTGTGAGATTCGCACCAGTCCACATTCGGGCGCCCCGTGACTCCGGCAGCGTTGAACACGTGAGTTGGCTTTACCTTAGCGATATCGGCTTCCAAAGAAGAGCGGTTCTCAAGGCGGCCGGAGCCGTATTCGAAGTCGATGCCCTGAGCTTCGCAGAGTTTGCCGAGGATACCGCCAATCCATCCGGTGCGACCGTAAATCAGGAACTTGAGGGGCTTGTCACCGGAGGCGCCGTTAGCTGGGAAGCCCATTTCCTGCGAGCGAGATGGGATCTGCTTCTTCTCCAATTTCTTTCAAGCAAGAGGTTAGGAAGATCCCGGTGACGCTGTCTTTTATACCTGGTGTGGAGCACACACTTCCATTTTCAGCCCCTTTTTTTTAATGTTTTATTTGGACACAGATTGCCCGACGGTGATTATTAAAAATAGAAATTAAAATGAGTTTTTGTTTTTGCTCAAAAAATTAAAATGAGATAATATAACCTATGATTCTTAAAATTTTATTCAATTTTATTTACGAATCCTCAAATTTAAAACCGGTGTTTTGGTTCTTCAAGTTTACCCCACTTTTAATAATTGGTCACTGAAGTTTGAAAAAACTTAAATTTGTATTTTACTGTGTGAATTTATCCTATATAGTACTAACTCCGTTTTATTGGCTTACACGTGACATGCTGATTTGGAAATCTGATGTGTATAATAAAAGTTATTAAAATTTAAAACATGAGTGATTCCCCTTCTCTTCATCGTCTTCTCTCAGAATGTTCTTTTGCCCACATGGCCCGCAATCTTCATCCACTATCACACTAACAAAACGTCCCTGATCTCTTAGCTCAAGATCTGGATGATGGGGTTTTACTCAAGCATGACCTTGGATTCGACACTGATGATGATTGTCTTTTTGTGTTCTCACTCGAATTGAAGAGTGAATGGAGAAAGCTAGTGAATCTGGCGCCTGGAGAAATGGGTTGCTTCGATTTCTTCAAGTCGCCATATAAGATCTTCAAAGCTTTGGACTTTGCTTTGCTGGAACCATTTTTCTCGTGATTCGGCTTTTGGGTTTGCGTAGAATGGGTCCTGTAGTTGTTAGGAGCTTCAAAGCTTGAACTTTTAGGCCAAATCAACGAAGAAATACAGGTTCAAATTGGCTTTGGTGTCTGCATTTTGTACTAGGATTCTAAACCTGGAGAATATGGTGAACGAATTTGAACTATTGTTACTTTATGCTCTTAACCCAGTCAAGGAATTTCGATGAAAGTTGGATTTCTTAATTTCTCCAACATCGCCGTCATGAATAAGTTCTTGTTGCTGGTGGTGATGTTGCTGCTATGTTTCTGCTTCCTCATGCTCTTTTCTTTGCAAAAAGCGAAGTGGTCTTGTTGTTTCTCAATGGTGATTCCGGCAAGGTGATGATGCCTCCCAAAATTTCGCTGAAGAGTGCTGGCGCTCAATATGCAGTTGTGGCTGGTGTGCCTGCGTTTTATTTCGGCCTTCTTCTTCTTCTTTTTCTTTTCAAATTTTAATATCTTTTTTTGCTCGAATTTTTAAATTTTAATATCCAGTTCATAACTTTTATATTTTTACCACATCTGTTTTCTCAATCAACATGCCACATGTTAGCCAGTATCAACCCAATGGCTATATATGAAATCCCTATTCCCACTGACCGATTAGAAGATAAGTTGGTGTGGACTAGTAACAATAATAAAAAGTATAAGGTGAAGTTGGGATACCATTGAAGAAGGGCCATGAATTCTGTTATTGTAACGTAAAGCGGGATCCTCGACTGTTATACCTACAACATGTTGGAATTCAATCGGAAAGATTAGGATAATTCCATGAGTACGACAATTTATTTGACATCTCTTGAGTAATGTCGCTGCTAGTGACTCAACACTGTTTCAGAGAAGAAGGTAACAAAATAGCCTATTTCCAGTTTGTGTAGGAGAAGAGGAGACAATTGAACACTTATTTTTTCAATGCCCATGGACTTGATGCATTTGGTTTGGTTGCTCGCTAAGTGCTAGATTTGATGCCTCTAGGATCTCCAATTTTAATGTTTGGTGGATTTTGATGACAGGTACACCCTCTTTGAGCAGGATTTGTCTCTGATTTGTTGAATTCTGTATTTTTAATGGAAAAATAGAAATAAAATCATTTTTTTATCATAAACCACCAAATCCTGTTGATATTATTGAATAGGCTAGGAAAAGTAATCTTGAATTTTGGGTTAATTATGACATGGTGCATAGGGTTCTATTTTACTGAGGAGCTGTGATAGTCCTAGCATTAAATGGTTCCCTCTTGCATTAGATAGCCTTAAAATTTATTGTGATGGGGCCTTTTCATCTATTGAGAATGATGCTGCTATTAGTATAATCTGTTGTGATCGTGTTGGCTTCTTTAGATGGGGATATGTCGGCAAAGTTAAATCAATTTTTGCTTTTAATGACCGAAGCCTTGACCTTAAAAAGGGCTCTACTACTAGTTGTGTATATAGGGCATGATAAAGTGGTCTTTAAAACTTATTGTCTTCCCTTGCATGCCCGTGTTGATGAAAAGTCACTATATTTGTTTGGTGGAGGAGTAGAAGTATTGTCCGGGATATCATTTAATTTATCTCCTATCTTCTAAGATTGAATTCTCCATCTCCTTTCTCCCAAGACGGAACAACTATGATGTGAATCTTCTTACAGCTGATGCTTATAAAGGGATATGCTCTATTGGGTGGATTTCACTGGCGACACCCACTTTGTTGTCACTTCTAACTTTAGAGGCTTATGAGTCTTGTGTTGATACATATGATTCTTTGCCAACTAGTCTTGCAATAAGTGGTAGTTAGTTGTCTCTCTCTCTCTCTCTGTTTCTCTTACTTATAGGCAGTGGCAGAGCCACAGTGGTACCAGTGTGGGCACGTGCAGACAAAAAACGTAGAAGCCAGGGGAATGAACGAGAGTAAAACAATATGCCTTGCAGTCCTACAATTTCAAGCTTCATATACATAGTTTTTTCCCCTCTCTCCCTAAAAACTAGTTTTTCTTGAGTTAGATCTGAACTTCTAAAATGAACCACTTGGCAGATTTAAAAACCAGAGCTGGCCTAAACTCCTTGATGCTGAAGCCAATCAAGTTAACAACATTAAGGATGCATCATGAATTTGACTCCGGTCCTCGGGGAAATTGTTGTCGGTGTTGGAGAAGATGGTGGGGTGTCGATGGGGATTGGGGAACGAAGGTGGTGGTGGAGGAAAAATAAAGGTTAAAGGGTATTGGGGTATTTTAATAAGGTGTAATAATGAGGTGGTCATAATCATCAATGGTTGAGTAGGTCCATGAATTCCTCTTATCTCTGCTCAGTTAGAATCACTAATGAAGGCACAATGCATTAGGTGTTGTGTGAGGCTTACCAGTGCTATAGCTTTGTAGCATTGATATAATCTGTGCTATTTTCAGCATCTGCCTTCTAATGTGATATTACTTAATACCGATAATTAATTTGATATTCACACAAAACTGTCACTCTGTTTTTTTATGTTTTTAAAACAAAGCTTGCCCAGTTGAAACTTTCACTCTCTCTTCCTCGTCTCTCTCTCTTACACTCTCAGACTTAGCTCTGGTTCTGTTAAAGCCTATGGGAATGAATGAGAGTCAAGAAGTATGGATATTTAAGGACCTATGGGTTCGGTTCGAGAAACATGAGCAGGCAGAGGAGAACACGTTTCAGTTTTGTTGTACCCTCCTGGTCCTTATCTTGATTATGAAAAACCAAAGGAAAAATTATATAATAATAATAATTAAAACCTTTTTTTCTTTTTCTTTTTTATTGAAAACTTCTAATTACTATTATTTATTTCCTACACACAAAAACTTCTATTTTAAATTGAAATCCCACAAAAATGCACCCATATTGATATCTTTTAAAATCTTAAGAAAATCTCTTTAATTTACTATTGATGACTTCCCAAATATCTCAAAATATATTAAAAATGGGTAGTCATCAAAGAATGTTTTGTAATCGTTTTATTGTAATAGATTAGTTGACTTTTAGTTATTATTTTTTTATGTTAAGTTGAAGTTTTCTTTTATTTTCTTGTTTCTATTCTTTTACTTTTTAATATATTTAAAAATTTAAAAAAATGCAGATACAAATACTAAATCCTAGATCCGTCACTGCTAGGCTTTTTGCTTCATTTTGCATTTGTTGCTCTCTGACATATTATTTCTGTTTTGGATTTCTCGTTATGTTTTCTTCCCTCTATGTATTTGCTACTTTTTGTGAAGTTATTAATGCAAGTATCTTTTGAGGGGAAAAAGAAAATAACATGTCACATAAGCTGATTTACATGTGAGATAAATTAACAAAAATTACTAGTAAATTTGAATTACCTAAATCCTATTTTAAAGTTAATGGACGAAAACTATAATGGAGTGAAATTCTAAGGACAAAAATAGTATTAACCCCAATAAAAATACACGCGATCCCCCGCTGAAATATATCAATTTCTTACGCCCAATTTATTCCAAAAAGATGGGAAAATGGCACTGAAGTCCAAGTAAGACAAAATATAATCTAAAGTTTTTTTTTAAAATCTCCAAATTACAGTAAAATCCTAAGAGATTTGGTAATATATTGTAATCGTCAAAAGACTGAAATACCCCTCTGTGTTCTCTCTACCACAACCGAAAACAAATCTTCTTTCTCTCATAATCCTTCTTTAATTGCAGAGAGTGTAGAAAGAATCCCTTCTGCTGCTACCTTTATAAACTTGGCTGCATTTTTCAGCACTTCCACACTTTCCTTCACTTCTTAAACAGATATATATAACTGAAAGAAAAATCAAAATTCCCACCTTGAGATCGAGGTCGGAATGTAGAAAGTAAATAATTGAAACAAATTGTTAGAATATAAGGGATTAAATAAGTTGGCTAAGGCCCATTATATTAAGGGCTTAGTTGTTGTAGTTCAATTGATTAGTTAGTGATTAGTTAAAGAGTTAGTTAGAGGGTTAGTTAGGGGTCCTAGTCTATATAAAGGAATCCCCACCTTCACCATTACTCTTAATCACATTATACTTCTTGTATGAGCATCATTGGTCCATTATCAATATACACAATTTCTCATTATCTTTTCTCATAATTATTCTCTCTAATTAGATTAGTCAACATGGTATCATGAGCCGGGTTATTTTTCAAGAAGCCAGGCCAAACAATCAAGATTCATCACCCCTTTGTTTTCAGGAGGAGAGAAAGTAAGGCTCCAGGGAAGGAGTTTACTTCTGGAGCCCAAGAGAAAAGAATACCAAACTGGCCCAGTGTTTGGATTAGTTGAAGAAAACGTCAATTTTCTATTTTCCATGTGGTGCAGTCTTGAAGAAAATAAAAAGGCAGATAACAAAGAACCAAGGCCCATTTTCAAGAATTGGCCCAAAATCCTGTTCAATTGAAGGAGATTCGACGCCACATCATCTGCAATACTTCAATATGAAAATCAAGAAACCAGTAGCAGACACACCACAAGGAGGGGAGAGATTCGCCAACCCAGATTAGCGATTTCACCGAAGAAGAAAGGTTCGACGGTGAGCATCCCCAGCGTACGGCGCGACACCTCCAAGGGGGAGAGATCGACGCCGGTGAAGACGGCACGACACCCCTGAAGGAAGGGAGAGACGATGCCGGCGAAGAGGCAAAGGACCCACGTCGAAAAGAGGGAAAAGACCCACGTCGGAAAGATCGCCGCGAAGAGGGAAAAGACTCACGCCGAGACCAACGATGCGATTGACTCGCTGATGAAATACGAGAGATGCACGAAAGGCATTTTGCCCCTGCAATCTCTGGCAAGCACCGAGAACGGAGCCCGAAAAAGGATTCTCCAGTGAGCCAAACGCACGAAAGGTAACATCTCCGGCAAGAACCACGCATTGGAGTTGGACGACGCACGAAAGGCCTAGCCCCTGCGATCTTCGGCCAGAACCGATGTACCCCACTGATTTCCATTCAGGATTTGGTGAAAGAAGGTTTGACAGACGAGATTTGGAAATTGGGATTTTTTATGATCCCTAAGGAACAGGGTCGTAAGATTCTTGGGATTTTTTTGGTGCAGGTAGTTTGGAATCACCGACTTTGGATTTAGAGAATGGAGCAAGGCTTGTTCCAACGAGAGAGGATGAGTAATCGGATGACTTTGAAAGTCCCTTTTGTTTTGTTGCTGAGTATTTTGGTTGGTTCTTTTATGCTTCTTTGAAGATTTTCTAAAATTTGCATATTCTCAATTTTGCATTTTGCCTACTCGATCCGGTATTTCGATTTTGCCAATTAAATTGTTGCATATAATCTCACGGCTTCCGCGTTCGTGCCTCTCATCGAAGATTCTACCTTGGTGTTCGAATGAGGAGATTGATGATTTCAAGAAAATTATTCCCATGGCCACTGCACTATACAAACTAGTTGCAGAACGGGGTCCTTGGAGTTCTTTGTCTAGGTGGGCACTTGAATCATACTTGAAAGGTGATGTTGGCAAGGCATTTATGCTGTATTCAAGAATGGTGAGATGGTCTATGAGGTGGCACGAGTAATCTTGCTTGGATTCTTGACAAATATGCGAAAGTAGCATGTGCATTGGTGAATCGGATTTTGTACGGATGCATAAAGGTATCAACGTGCACATTCTCTATGGTGGCGAGCCTCGAACGGGGTAATGAACATGCTACTTTAGTAATTGGAGATGCCGATGAAGATATCTTCAATAACGAAGCTCTCATAAGTCATTGATGTCGTCAGTGATACTAGAGAACTCCTCCTTGGCTTTCTTGGTGATTAGAGCTTCGAATCAAAGTGGTGGTGATCCATTCACATTGCCCTGCGGTGGCAAAGGATCTTACTAAGTCATCATGGTTTTGCTTCAACTTCTATTTCATTGAGTTTGGTCCTTATTTGCATTTTGATCCATTTGTGGGGTTACTCTGTAATTAGAATCCTGAACTCGTTCTCTTTGGTATCGAGTGGGATCTGATATGTTACTCATAGAATGTGATAAAACCGGTGCTTTCTGATCTGTATATGCAGCTTGGACTTGATCTTGATAGTAAACAGACCTTGAGGAGAGGTTCTTTGAGGTATCTTGCTATCACTTAGATTATTGTAACGTCATTTCTTGATTTGGGAATTGGACTTTTGGGCATTGGTTTCCCAGTCAAAGTGGGAAGACTCAACTTGATAGGAGCAGAGTCGTTTTCATGGGCTACAAGCATCTTGAAAGCCATGAAAACATAGCTATTTAATTTTGAGAACTTAGCATAACTTCAGAGTAGCAAATTGCAGAGAACTCGGCGTTGAATGAGGAAATACATTGTTAGGCCGTGAGATTAGTCATCACCTTATCTTCCTTATTAGACTATGCCTACCTTGCAGTGTCAATTAAAGGCAAAAGAATGCCATAAGTCATGGATGTCATTAATTGCAACAGATGAGCAATTAGAGACTGTCCAGAAGGAACTACAATGTGAGGCAATGATTGTAGAAGCTTGAAGCTATTTAAGAGGGAATCAGCAAGTGTGGATATGGAGAAGAATTATATTTGAAGAAATCTTTGTATTTTTGTTGATTGTAAAACTAATTCAATTTGATTCACCTTATCCCCTTATTTTGTTGTTCAAGTTGAGCACTTTTAAGATAAACAGTGTTCAACTTAATTGAGGGGGCGTGTTAGAATATAAGGGATTAAATAAGTTGGCTAAGGCCCATTATATTAAGGGCTTAGTTGTTGTAGTTCAATTGATTAGTTAGTGATTAGTTAAAGAGTTAGTTAGAGGGTTAGTTAGGGGTCCTAGTCTATATAAAGGAATCCACACCCTCACCATTACTCTTAATCACATTATACTTCTTGTATGAGCATTATTGGTCCATTATCAATATACACAATTTCTCATTATCTTTTCTCCTAATTATTCTCTCTAATTAGATTAGTCAACACAAACAAACAAATTATAAGTTTAAGAGATTGGGGTGGGGGTGGGGGCGGAGAACAATGAGAGAGGAAAAAGTATACATTTTCGGGGTTCTCTTGCTCTACAGGAAGTGGGGTTGAGGTAAGTTGATCTCTGTCTTCGAGGGTTGCTCTGGTTCTTGGTGTGGGATATCCAACAAGAGAGTTAGTTCCATAGAGAGGAACGGTATTTAGAGGTGAAAAGGAAGAGAGGTCAGCGTTAGAGTGGGACGATGCGACGCTCTAAGGAATACAAATGGAGAAATGGAGAACGAGCAAGATGACGATGCCCCAAGGATGATGCGACACTCTAACGAAGGCTGTTTCTCAAGGTCGGCAGTATTATTGTCTGCGACGCGTTGTCTTGGTATGTTGGGGCCGGCGATCCTCACGCTTGAATTGCAGGAGCTGCAGGTGGGGCCGCCGGACGACATCGCCGGTGTCAGAAAATAACGATAAAACCGTAACCCCAAATTGGGAAATCAAGTTTAGGCAAATTAAAGGATTATGAGAGAGAGAAAAAAGAGGAGTTGCTTTTGGTTGTTGTGGACATGAGAAGGAAAACGAGAGAGGGGTATTTAAGTCTTTTCATGATTAGAATATATCATCTAAAAGTTTCAAGGGACTTCGCTGTAATTTAAAGATTTCAAGAAACTTTTAGATAGTATTTTATCTTGTCGGGACTTTAGTACAATTTTCTCAAAACAGTTCTTACTCACGGGCCAAAAAAAATCTTACCCGGGAAGTTTACATTGCTTTTTTGGACCATATATTGATTAAAGTTTACAAATTATAACCCTGGTACTTGGGTTTAACGGGTAAAAGGGTCTAACACTCTTATTAAATGAGAGGGATTCGCAAATGTGAGTTGGCATAGATGGTAAGGGATCTAGGACTAGGCCCTTGGGTCATGGGTTCGATCCCTCTCGCCGTCGCCAGGACTCCTTTGGTAGGCGATCTCGTAAGTCCCCGTAAGTGCTCATAGAGCCGGGCCGTGCCACGGCCTTGGTGGGGATCGATGTCGAACCCTCCAAAACTTTTTATATCAAAAAAAAAATGAGAGGGGTTCGATCTTAAAGTTGGTTAAGACACTGGGGGAGGTATTTTAGGGGTATATAAAACAACGGTAACTCAGACTAAGATAGAGGCATATGCACTCTTAGTCCTAATTTTCTTGCGGAGTGGGGTTCCAAACGCCCTGCCCTTGGATTGTAGGTGAACTCAACTCCTCTCCTAAAATTTTCTTATAAAAAAAAGGTTTATAAATTATAATAGCTTATATATTTTCTTCGGTAGATATAATATTTATTTATTTTACTTATTATGTTTCTAATTGTTATGCTAAAAGCCTGCCTGACTAATATTAGGGTCATTTTTTCTCATCATTATTTTCTTATAATTATTTTTAATTTCTATATCATATCGGTCTAATCAATTTAAAAATTCACAATACTACTTTAACCTTTCTCTCATCTACCGAATCAACGATCTAAATGGGCTTACGAGAGATAATGAGAAAAATAGATCATGAGAGGATCTCGCTTACCTAATATTAGTTGTTGTTTTTTTTTCTCTTTTTTATTTCGGATGTATAAGAAAACTATAATTATAAATAGATTAATAAAAATAATATTCCCTTTTGTCCTAAATGTAAGATAAATTTAACTTTTTTAGAGATATTAAGAACGCTAATTAAATAACTTGAAAATATTTATATTTATTGTTTTTTTTCCAAACTATATTGTCTAACTTATAAACTGATATATAATCTAATGATACACAATATATAATATGATTATGTAACTTATTTAACTTTTTTAATCTCTAAAAAAATTTAATTATGTCTTATATTTAAGACTGGATGGAGCAATATTACACACATTCCTCGCATGAAATACAAAATATTTTGTCACCAAAAAATAGGAAATAAAATATATTTTAAGAGGAGGAATATTGACCACCGTCTATTATATTCATTAATGCTTTTGATTCAAGTATTAAGGTGCAGATTTGCCAACAAACTATTACGAAGAGCGTCGACACAAAAAACAATTGAGGGGACCAAATTGGCCAACGAACTATTAAAAAGTGAAAAAGGTACCAAATAACTATAAAAAAAAACAACTATTACAATTACGTTAAAATATGAGGCACTGGCGTAAGACGATGGTGGAGACGCTAGAGAAAAGAGCAGCTAAGCCTTCTTGTTGGATAAGGCAAACACCAACAGAGATGAGACCCATGTGAGCAGGCGTTGTGGCAGCGGCGGTTGCTACTTGTGGCATCGAAAGGATGCAACTAGAGTGCAAGGCGCGTGCTTGGTCAAAAGGCGTGGACTGCTGGATGAGTTTAAGAGGGTGAGTGGAACACCAAGCAACAATGAAAACTTTGGAGACGCCGACGTCGTTGACACTTGTGATAGTCAATGGAAGACTGAGATACCAAGACAGTGACGGGGTAATAGTTCGTTGGCGAATATGTACCAAATTGTGTTTTTCTTCACTTTTTAATAGTTCGTTGGCCAATTTGGTCCCCTAAATTGTTTTTGTGCCAAACGCTCATCGGGTAATAGTTCGTTGGTAAATCCACACCTTAACCCTTGATTCAAAGGTCGAGGTTGGGGTCCCCTGCGTCACTCTGAATTGCCTACGCTAAAGCTGTTATTAAATACCCCTCTAATTCTTTTTCCCCGGTAGTATTACTGCTTTAATAATATAACAATTAATTATCTAATCTAAATATGTTATACCTCTACCGGCCTCGCCCTTTCGGGTGGCGGGTTAGAGGGATTCTTTTTATAAATTACATTTCCTTTAGTTAATAGTCCATTTACATGTATATCAGAGTACGCATAGCAGAGCACAGGATTGGTTTGGTCAGACAGACATACTGGTAAAAGTAAAGTCAACAAAAAGTAAAGTCCCCGGAGGGTTAAGATACAGTCATTCGGCAGGAAGTATCAAAATATTAGGTACAGTCATCCCAAAAAGAACTATACAGAATATGATAGGGCATTCCCTATTCTTCATCAGCACCATCGCCCTACCTTAGCCAAAAAGCCTCCACCACTCAAGTACGGCCCGCTGAGTCAACAAAAGCTTCTGGAGTCCATTATTGGCCCCCAGAGTAACCGTCAGTACTCAAATATTAAATTGTAAAGTGTATGCAGGTAACCATGCCAAATATGGAGTCGAAAGTAACATGCCAAATATACCACATATGCAAATAGAATATACACAACACTGACTACCACGTGCCGTCAGGCTGCCTTATCAAGGCAAGCCCCGGACTTACCGAAGTCACGACCGTAAAGTCGCCTACACCAGTCAGCCCGGACCCATCGACCCGTACAGCCGCCAATCAAGGCTGGCCTCGGACCAGTCGTCCTTAGCGCTAGGAATCATATAACTCTGTATGCATATTTGGCAGTACAAATACAAGAAAAACACACATGGCAAATACAAACATACAACAACACATAAAGATATTTGAGTAAAGCGGTTACTACCTGGTGTACTTTTTACTGCCTTCTAGATTCTGAGGCCCGATAACTTTTCCAAAACTACCCCTGATCAAATACACCAAAATATACTATTTTCAGTATTTCCTAAAATACCCTTACATTTTCTTTGCTAAAACCGAGCTCAACTCAGATTTTCCAGAGGTTCAGTGATTTTGGCTAACTTCCAAGATTTTTAATAAATTCCAAAAAACTATTTTTTACATGAAACCAGCGCCCTTTGAACCCTTAAAAAGTATAGTTTTCAGGAAAAATATTCCCTAAACCTTAAAACACCTTTATTTCAACGTGTTGCTTATTTAATTTACCCTGGTCGGATTCTTCCTGTTGCGCCTTGCACTGACTTCATCAATTTTTATATTCCAGTAGAAAACTCCAAAAGACACATAAAGATATACCACGGTGAAGCCCTGGGTGTCTAGTTTCTACCATAAAAATTTCAGATAAAAATACCCCATTTACTATTTTTAATACCGACTTGAACCATCCCTGCCAGAAATTCCAGAATCACCTATGAGTTCAGTTTTAGGAGTTTTTCGGTGTTTTCAACTTCGGAAACTTAAACTATGATCACACCCTACACAAAATCATGTTCCAGAGCCATTGGGAACCTCAAAATGAAAGAATCCAGTCATAAAACCAAGCTCCAACCCTAGGGACGAAATTATTCAATCAAGAACTTAAGAAGAAGAAGTTGTCGGTGTTACCTTCGATCGGAGAATCGGTGGATAAACCTAGGGTTTTGGCCTTTGAGCTTCAACAATGGTGGCTTCTTGGACTCCCCAGCTGCTCTGGAATTTTCGTCCCCCTTTAGGGGTGAAAAGTGTGTGAAATCACCTTTTAATAAAGGTGGATTTGATCCATAAAAATAGAATTAACGGCGTAAATTTTTGTTTCGATTGGGGTAGATAGGATATATTTAATTTGACTTAATTCCCAATCAAATCTTGAAATTTCCAGAGTTCCCCCCTGCCTCCACGTGGTGCTGCCCCAAATAAAAGAGAGCAGATCTTTTTATGCTTTTGGGGAAAATTACAGGTTTTGGCCCGGAACTTCCGTAAATTACAATTATGGCCCAGAACTTACCAATTATTACCAAATTTTCCCACACTTTGACTTGCTTTTTAGGGACATGTGGGGCACCACTTTGGGCCCACATATCTGCCCTAATTGAAATTTTTACCTATTTATTCTCATTTTACCCTTTTTGTTCAGGATGTGGGGCCCGCGGTTTGACTTTTCCTTTAGTTCTTCTTTCTTGGTCCCCAAGAAATGACTTTAATCATTAGGGGGACTTAGGTGGCGTCTAATGGGGCCCACCAATCTGATCTCCTAAAATTACTCCCCTTTTTCTCACTTTATCAGTCCAGTTTTGACCAACCGGTCCCCACCGGCCTCGCCGGGTACGCATATGCCTCTTTTTGTATTGTTCTTCAACTTTCCAGATATTTTTCCCTTGAATGGACACTCATGTGTGGCGCCCTCCAACCTTCCCAGAGTGGCCCCTCACTTGTCTCATTCAATCAAACGTAGCCTCTAAACTGGTCCCTATTGGTCCTATCGGTCAACCACCTGTGGAACCCGTATCTTGAGTTTGGACCTGAATATGACTTTTATCACATGTTTTTCTTCCCTCCTTTATGGTGAACGAAATTTCCATATTATTTACCAAGAATTGACCGTTTTGCTCTTGCTTTTCTTTCTCTTACATTATTTACAATATTTAGATAATAATCGAAAATATATCTTCTCATTAAATCAACATTAATCACAAACACACTAATTACATCAATAGGGGTGTTACAAAATATATTAAGGATATTAGTTAAATTAGTTATTATGTGTTACGGATCCAGATAAGGCCCAATCACATTAAGGCCCAACCATGGGTAGGCATGTCAGATCCGTCATATCCGCAATCCTAGAATATCTCAACTACCCGGAAATATAGGAGCACCTCCGCATAAGGATAGGCAGTTCGGATTATGGGCCAGGAATCACGCCAAAGCCGCTCCAGGTAGGTTATATAAATACACGGTCAACAGCCTAAGGTACACACGCTCTAACCTAGACTATTTACCTACTGTTACACTGAGCACACACCCCACGCCCTCGGCTAAGAGCCTGGTTGTGTTCAGTGATCTCATCTCCATCTGTGTGCTTCCACATACGCACCCAGGGGGAGACCCTTGATCCAATATCAAATCACCAGCCCATACACGCGGCTGGACACCTGTGTTCTACACCAGAACATTATGATATATTTTTCTTAATACATCTTAAAAATCTTTCTTAATTCATTTATTTCCTCTCTGACCTGATTATTGTTCAAAGAATATTAATATAATTAATTTGAGAACAAATGAATAAAAATGTGAAATAGTAAGTCTTATATATATTGATGTACAATTTTTCTTCATTTATTATTGTATAGATTATTATTTTCTTGAAATAGAGATAAAAGTTAAAAATTAATTAAATTTTAAAACATAGCTAATGATATTTAGGATTTTTATTAATTCCGGTTAAATATAATGGAAGTAACTCATAAATATTATCAAAAGAGTATCTACATAGTAGAATATTTATAATATAAGTGTGTAAGAAAGTGTAACACTATGGGAGAAAATGGAAATCGTTCTTGGCAAGAATGATTTCACTTTATATCACATAAAAGTTAAAATTGTTCTCGCCAATAACAAGTTCTATATAAGATATTTTATATAGATCATGACATGACACTATGTCACATTTCTTATAATTAAATAATTTATCTTACTTTCTTAATTTAGTTAAATTAGTTAAGTAGTTCTTGTGGATACTTTTTTTTTTCTTGATCTTAATATGAAATCTAATCAGAAAGTTTATGTTAATCTTTAAATATGAGACCGATTTTTAACTTAACTAACATCTTTAATATACTCAAATTAATTAATCTGGTTATGCATTAAGGACCATATGAGTATTTTATAATATGTTATCGTCTTTTTATATTATTATTTGGTTCAGGGTTTTTCCTTTTAAAGTTTAGAGGGCAGAGAGTTTTTACATATTTTAATAAGTGCATTTTTCAGAATTCGAACTGTTGTTTTTCTCTTTTTATGGTTGAGGCCCTTACCACCTCAACCAACATTTTATTGATATACTCTCTCTGATCCTAATTATAAGACCACTTTTATAGTACTATTTTTATAATGCAATTTGTACTACAAAAGTGATCTTATAATTAATATCAGAGATAGTATTAAACAGAGTCTCATATTCATTTAACTTAAATTCATTATTAATCCCTTGCTTTAAAAGGAGGGAAAACCCCTAAAGTTGGAAAATGGGGGGGGGGGGTCATGTCAGGGTCCTTTTAGGATTGAAGGTTAAGGAAAATGTGCATCACATAATTCAATAGGATGTGATCCGACATTATTATCTGCAAAACTGAATGAAGGAGGATGTTAGTTTTCACAAGTTAAAACCAGAGAAAACGATTTCTCCTCTCTATTCTATATTCGTCAAGAGCAATGTCCTTTTTTAGAGGAAACAAAAAAATCAAAATCAATTAAAATTTGAAATCTTGACGGAAAAGTCGTCTAGAAATTTATTATCATTAAAAAGAAAATGTCTGATGAAAGCTTTCGCCTCACCTTGTAATAATCATATGGCAAAACTGTAAATAGCTCGGAAAATATGATAAAATAGTCTCTTAAGATTTTAAAATTGCGGTGAACTCTTGTGAGACTTTTTACAATATTTTTCATATGTGAAAAGACATAAATGCTCCTATAGAGGCTCATAAACTTGTCAACACATACATTTGGACTTGTTAAAACATGTATATGGATTTATCAAAACAAAAGAGGCTCATAGACTTATCAATACAGGCACATGGGGCATTTGTGTCTCTTTTCCCATATAAAAAATATTGCAAAAAAGTCTCACGAGATTTCACCGAAATTTTGAGATTTCAAGAGATTATTTTGTTATAAATTTCCTTGTTCAGACCTAGGTACAATTTTCTCTAATAATACAATAACCCCTTTCAGTCATAATTGTTGGTGAAGGTAGAAAAGTTGTTTTGATATTGTATGTAGAGCTAGGAATCATGGTCGGTCCTTAAAGGGTCAGAGCCTAAAAGGGCCAAACCTATTTCCTGAGTTTTTTTAAAGAAATATAATTAGTAAAATACAACAATTAAAGTTCTAATTTATTTGTATATAAAAAAGTTCTAATTTATCAAATAAATGTTGTTAACATTAATGTTTACACAACACACTTAATGCAATAAATAAATGCAGTCACTAATTCATAATCAATAGTAAAGTATTGTCCACAAGTAACTCACACAAAGCTTAACAAGCTTACCACTAAGCAACATGAGTACAATGACTATCATTTTCATCTTCTTCACCACTATGATCAATTTTAAAGACATTTAATTGTGCTTCAAGTAGTAGGCTTTGCTTCATGACTAAAAATATCAAGAATATAATCTCTCACATTATAAATACATTCATAATCTTTATCGCAACAAATAATAAACCAAATCATAAAATTAAAGTATAGTTATTGCTGTAACATCCCAATTTTTAAAGCGGAATTTTTTTTTTTCAATCAGAGTAGAGCATGGGAGCGAAAGAGTAACTGATCATAACAAAATATGAACCATAGTGTAATAGAGTAATGACATTACAGTGATCCTACTATTCAAAAGATAAGTACGAAAGCGATAAGATAAATCCGTAGGAAGCCTACTCCCGCCGCTTTCCCTATCACCGATCCGTGGTCCTCCGGATCACGAAGCTACAAATTGAGATTCAATTCACCGCATTGAATCTCGGGTAATCGATTAACCTTATGCTCAAATAAAACAAGTATATAGACAATGATATTCATGACATAACAACAACATCTCATCGATAAGTGTGACACGCATGAACATAAGCATGGAGCAATATGTAAGGTCCTACACACAGACAGACATAAGCATAAAGCTGTATGTAAAGTCCTACACAAATATAGCTGCACATTACCCGTGCCACGATCACGTGTCCTCGGCGCTAGGAAAACTCAAAGCGGTATTATCATGTCTATAACCCGTACAAGGTCAGTATGTATAATGACGACCCTAAGCGAGCCCCGGTATATGAACGTATCTATGACATATATGTATATGAGAGCTATAGGATTAGTGTTACAAGACGCGTCCGTACCTTCGTTGACGTACGTAGATGTTTCGGCGAAGCGTACTTTCGACGGAAAACACGGTTTGTCCGACAATGCACGTTGGACAACAGTAACGGCAAAGCAAACTAGGATTTCGACGTCCTATAAGAATAATATCACTTCCATTAGTGATTTGACACTATAATCGGCATTTTAGGTAAAAATTACCATTTTGCCCTTCTACCCCCAATTGGCGGAATTTCGCAAAGCGCCGTTACTCGACAAATTTTCTTCCCGAAATTTTGCCGAACTTCGACGCCATTACAATTTTCGAAAATAAAGACTAAAATATCCCTCCCATATGATACCCAATCATACTTGAAAATTTAAAGGCTATTCTAGCATTACTACTCTAACTATTGAAAGAACTACGAAGATTTCAACTTTCGGGACTCAATCCCTACTATGTTTTTACCTCGTCGGGCATATTTTTCAATGCAATGAGGCCTAAAAATCAATAGTAGGAATCTCACTCCCTACTTGCTAAAACCATCTAACAATTTTACTAACTACCGAACTAAAGACTAAAGACCGAAGGACTTACAGTTGAAGACTTCGCGAAATTTTTCCGAGCTTCTCTCTCTAGAATCCTCTCTCTAATTTCGGCCAAAGCAAGAGAAAGTGGTGTGAAATATGAAGAGAACTCTTGCCTTTATATAGGCAAATTTTGGGTCCTAAAGTGTAATTTTCCCTTCTCAAATTTTGGGTCCAAAGTTGTAATTTTCCCTTTAATATTTTGAAGAGTGATTCTTGGCCACACAACACACCAAAACGTGCTGCCCCTTCTCCAAGCCAAAGGTGAGCCAATTGGATGATGACACGTGTCCTCATCCAGGTCAATTTCCCGATCGGACCGATTCGCGTAATTTCGGAGAAATCTCAAAATTCGGAGACATAGCTTTGAAGATATTCTCTTCCTTACTAGAAATGTCTATTCTAATCTAAATCTTTATTCCATACAGGGCATTCCATGTTCGGTAGAAGTTTCTCGAAAAAAGTGTCCGTACGGGTCCAGTTACGAAACTCGTTTTCGGAATCACCAATCTCTAGAGAAAAATTCACTGATTCCAAATATGTCCATGAAAATTCCCAATTCTTTTTCAACTGTCACAACATAACATTTTCGTCCTCTTGGTTATCTGCCTTTTCTCGAATTTCCTATTTCGTCTTATTAGGAAAAAGCACAATCGGCTTGAATTAACTTCCGTAAGAGTCTAACGGAAGATAAAATCTCACTGATCAATATTCTACCCCGACTTTGGAAATCCCATTCCTAGATCTCTAGATAGGATCAATTTCCTAATTTTTAAATTACTATTCATCATAATTAATTATATTATTATTATAATAAAACTTATTTAATAAGTTTTCTTTTATTTTTCTTCTTTTCTTGTGCCATAATTCGGCTGCCCCCTTTTAATATATTTTAATATATATTTTTTTATTTAATTAATTATTTAATTTACTTATTTAATTTTTTTCCAAAAATTCCACAAAATTACCTAATTGGTCCATTCTTGTATTTAGGCTTAAAAATACCTAAACTCAATTATTTTCCTCCAAAATTTCCAATTAATTAACAAATATGTTTTTACTAATTTTAGGCCAAAAACCACTAATTTTAGGGCTTCATATAATTATTCATGATTTTCCTTTACTTATACTTAAGTAATTAGCCCAATATTACTTAATTACTGTATTATCACTTGTTGATAATTTTCTAAATTGAGATACCTTATTACCATCATATTCTTGTATTAACATTAGAATTTCCATGTCTCTTGCATTACTTTAGAAATTACAAGGGTATTTTGGTATTTTTTATAATTTTTTCTAAGTTAATTACCCTTTCCAGGGGTATTTTGGTCATTTTGACACTTTGACCCTTAATTTCCCTAATTCCCTACAGAATTTAACCTAGAATAATAGACT
Source organism: Acacia pycnantha (assembly GCA_025563575.1). Classification (NCBI taxonomy): domain Eukaryota; kingdom Viridiplantae; phylum Streptophyta; class Magnoliopsida; order Fabales; family Fabaceae; genus Acacia; species Acacia pycnantha. Next base: position 326,526 of record JAMWYP010000285.1, read on the forward strand.
AAATTCACACAAGTCTGGAGACAATAATTTCACTTATCAGAAATATCCAATTTATTCATAATATTCCAGATAATAAAATCTGGGTATTACAATAACAAATACACAATACATATAAATTAGTAAATTAAATGTTCAAGTCAAGTTAACGGAACCAAAAAAAAAAAAATTTTAAAGGGCCTAAGGTAGGCCCTTGGCCTTGCAGGTCGACCCTTGTAAGCCCTCGGCCATATAGGGCCTGGCCCTACGAATCAACTTTATTTATACCTGATAGGCTCAACCCGATTTCCTGACTCTTATTGTATGTAAGACCTAGCTAACTTTACTTTTGTTTCAGGAATTTAATTATAAACTTTTTACTAAGCTTTATTATTTACATATATTAAACTTTTTATAAAGTGGTAATTTTCAATGCAAAAAATTAAGAGGAATATTTTAGAAAAACAATACACATTTCTTATGAATAATTAAATTCAATAATTTTTCAACATATATTAATTACTATATTTTAAATATAAGACTTAATTGACTTTTTCTAAAAAATTAAGGAAACTAAATAAATTATGTTATAGTATTGATATTTATCCTTTTTTATATCAAACTAGTTTTGTTTTTTAACTTATAAAATGATACATAACTAATAATACACGACATATGTTATGATCAATTAACTTCTTTCATCTATCAAAGAAAATGTCAGTTAGATTTTATTTTAAGGACTATAAGAGTACTTATAACGTTCACACTTCTTTGAGCAAAAAAAAAAAAGGTTCACACTTCCGTGACTTAAAAAAGTATATGGTCACTTTAATACAAGGACAGGTACAGATCATTATAGTACGCGCAGACTCAGGGTTAGCGACGTTACACATAACAAACAATCTATTGGAGTGCAAGAGGCTACGTCTGAAGATCATGCATCGCTAGCAAAGCAAGGCAAGTGCTGTCTTTGGGTGTGTGTGTGTCTATTGGAAGAGGCCACGTCTGAAGATCATGCATCACTAGCAATGCAAGGCAAGTGCTGTCTTTGAGTGTGTGTGTGTGTGAGATACCCTCTTAATCAAAGGACTGAATGAGAGAATTAATAAAAATGATCAAGATGTTTTAAAAAATAATCAAAATATATGTTTTATCAACTAACTTAACTACCAACAGGTAGTTGGTCCAATGAATGTGGCGCTAGATTCCCTTAAGAGGTTTAGGGTTTGAGTTGCGTAACGCACTTATAATCCGCCTTGTATGGAGCTACCACTGTTGGGAGGGTCGCCTGCCACTGCAGAACCCGAATCCGGATTAGTCAAAACTGAAGGTCCTGATGAACCGGGTGGGATAAAAAAACTACTCTAGTCTTATTTATAAGTCATTTTGATCAAATTTCACATACCAATGAGAGGTAATTAACTCAATGATTGTGAAGTAAATTTTTAACTTTGTCCTCATTTATGATTGGGTATTTTTTAACAATTATACCACTCTAGTCCTATTTTTCAATTTCACATACCAGAGTGGTAAGTGACAAGAAAGGGATCGTTGACATTCCTCACAACCTCAACCACAACTACAACCACAACATTGCTTTCCAAGCTCTTCACGAGGCGGAAATCAAACCAAACTAGAAGACGATGTTGCCCAATATGGGCCTACTAGGCCCGTTCATAGTTAAAGGGCTAAGCCTTCTGTATGACACAATACAGATCATGTTCTCCAGACTCCCAAAATATATAAAGTACATGGCCCAAAAGAAGAAAATAATCAATGGAGTTGAGTCTAACGAAAGCAATTAATCCTTTGCAATATGACGAAATAAAGTTTGAATCTTTAGCTAGAGATGCTTGCATTTAGTGTTTGTAAGTCTCTCGGATAGAATTACCTCTAATAGGAGCACGTATGTGCCTGCTTTTAGTGTTTGAATCTTTATCTAGAGATGCTTGCATTTAGTGTTTGTCAGTCTCTCGGACAGAATTACCTCTAATAGGAGCACGTATGTGCCTGCTTTGTTGCATTCATGCTCCCTATTATTTATTAATTAAGATATTTGGTCACAGTAATGATCAAATTATGACAGAATATATATAAAATTCAACCTAGCACTCATAATCCAATACCTTTACGAATGTAGTTGAACTCCACAAATGTTTGTTCATTTGCATATCCTCGACCTCTATCATCACTTCAAGGAGTTTTTAAGATTATAAAATAGGAGAAACTAAAAGCTATATTTTTTTTATCATGATGTGTGCTATTTATCACGATATTCAAGTTATTTTGGATCTTATTATCAAGTATTCGATCAATTGACTAAATTGAATTGAGACTTTGAGACAATAATGCCTCTGATCTTCATATGTTTTTTTTTAAGAAGGTGGGATTTGAGTTTTATTTGCATAATTTGTAATCTAATTAACTAGTCAACCACTAGACCATATACCATTGGGTTAATGGGGTATTGATTAAATGGATTATTTTAATAAAGCCAACACATATTCATTATAAATAGGTAACTTAACTTATTTTTTTAATATCAATAAATTAAATACCTAACTCTTCTTTACAGGTATATATAAATCAAGTGGTACAATCATGTGAGATGAACAACAATATCATATTGTACTACGAAAAAGAATGTTCATATTGTTGGCTTTGTAAATGATGAATCATCTTGGATTTTTGACCAGAAACGTACGTAATGGCGCATTACCGTTATTCTCAATCATTCCTTGTCATATTCTACGGATCTTGTGGGGTGTCAACTGGCAAAGGCCAATATTATTATTCATTAATAAAAGCATTAACCTGCCACCTTTCTGATCATTGCTTTGGCTCTCCATCGTTTATTTTAAATTTTATTTTCCTCTTAATGGAAATTCGCACTACCACCAATTCTTCACCATAGGCATCATATGACAACTCTCAAGCCGCAAGTTTGAACTTAGTACTCCCTCTCTCTCTCTTAATTTGATTAGGGGTTTCCTATTTAAGGCTTAGAGCGCAAAAGGTTCTCACATCTCTTAACGAGTGTGTTTCTCAGGATTTGAACTTATGTTTTCTTTCTTACGGGATGAGGCCCTTTACCATATCAACCAACCGCTTGTTTGTTGAAATTAGTACTCCTCTAGTTATTGATATAAGACATATTTTTCTATATTTGTCAATATATTTTTAATCTATCACTATTGATGATACTGAATGCGAGAATTAAGGAAGATGACTAGATGTTTTAGAAAATATAATACATGTCGTATTAACTAATTTAACTAACTTCTTTAATGTAATCAAATTAAGTAATTATGTCTTATATTACTATGTACTAGCTAGAGGGAGTAGTTATTTTGAAGGTGGCTTCAAGTTATCGTAATTACTGCTCACCAACGTCAGGTGAATTGCAAAAGCATAAAAAAACCATATATTGCTTTATCAGCTTAAGAAAACTCGTGAACACAAAATGACACGACTAACAGTCGCATATATATATTGAATAGGGTCTATATGTATATGAGCCACAAAGCTTGCAACTACTGCAAGACCTATATGTTAATGCTCTAATGCTTTCTTCTTTTTCAGTTGGTCAGAACTCAGAAACGTTGCAAATCAAACAATTTACAAAATAGAAAAGAAGGGTTAAAAACCACCATTTTCCTCGTTGATAAAGAAACAAATACAGCATAGTTAAAAGTTACAGCACAGTTCCATATATATCAGGGAGACTGACTACTATATATATATGGCATAAAGTTGTAATTAGAGGATGCTTCGGATGGATGTTGGGTACGTGTTCCAATAGCCATAGGTGTACGTAGGGTCTATATAGAGAGAGAGAGATCAGAGAGGAATCTATCTCTTGCGCTTGGACTTCAAAGAGGTTACTGATTGGGAGTTGCTGTGCCAATTGCGTTTCCTTTGGTTTATGAACCAATTATTGATCTGCTTCAGCTGCAGACCCGTCTCCTCCACTAGTTTTGCCTTGTCATCTTCCTGCATGTTCAATTCCCCAAATCATGCACATCATAATATATATAACCTTGTTAATCTTAACAATATCTATTTAAGCAGTTATCAGTTTCTCATATACTTCCTACTGTCTATACTACTATAAAGCACTTCCACTAGTTCATTAGAATCAAGGAATGACTGTTAACTCATTAACGTTTTAAATTGCATTATTTTTTTCCAACTTTACCTATATTAAATTGGGTTTTAGATGAGAGAACGTATAAAGAGTTACATTTAATCATTAACTTCATAGGTAAAATTGACAAATACTCCCTCCAGTCTTTTTTATAAGCAACATTTATTCTTATTGTGCAAAACGAATTAGCGGTTGAGATTAATTAAAAACAATAAATGTGTCAAAAACACAACGTTTCTTTTAAATATGCTCCAATATATTTATGAAATGACCATAGGAGAGAGAATGCGTAACAAATATGAGATAGGATGACCATAAAATATGAGAGAGAATGTGTAATAAATGAATAAATAAAAGAGAATTAATAGTGAGTGGGGATAATTAATATGAGAATATGCGTTTAATAGGGGTAGGAAAAAAAACACAATTTAAGTTTTAAGTACAAAAGGAGAAAATTGCTTATAAAAAGGACCAACCACAAGAGAGAGAAATTTGCTTATAAAAAAGACCAAAGAAAATAAGCATTAATTACTCTACAAGTGACTTATATTATAAATCAAATTTTTTTTTTTCTAGAAGTGACTTGTAAATTTCTAAACCTATAACTTTTTGTGATATGCATGGTGGGAAGCAGTAATAAATTTTTACGTATCGAGTTGGTTGTCTTTTCACATGGACAAAAACATGATGAGGAATAGAGCATGAAAGAGTAGATGAAAAATACCAGTAAAGAGATGTTGGAAATACACAATAATTATGATTATTCATGAAGAAGATGGTAGAGATGACTAGCTAGGCTAGCTATATATATAGCTTACAGTTGGGTAGGGCCACTTGGAATGTTGCTGCCACCAGTTCTTCAACACTGAGGTTGTGTCTCCGGGTAACTTGCCTGCTCTTCTTTTCCTTAATATTTCCTCCCTCACATCTTCAATTCTTGACTTGAAACCCTTCACATTCCCAAACATATATGAATTTTTAATTACTTGTTATTATTCAGAGGAGAAAGAAAAACGTCAAAATGAAGGTGAAGTTTGAGGAGTGTATGTATAATTAGAATAATGAACCTGCTTGAGCTCAATCTTGAGTTCCTGACGAACTCTTTCCATGAGTGACCTCTCAGATTCCGTAGGTAGCAATGGACCAAATCCCATCATGTCGTGTCCTTCAGCGCCTGATTGGTCTAAAGAGAAATCCATCGGCAAATCATCCTCATCATCTGACATTGTTGCACCACTTCCCTCTCCCAAACTAACTCCTGAAATGTAACCATTTTTTAAGATTCAATGCTTCGGAGCATTAGTTATACACAAATCTTAAATAGCCATTCATTATAAGTTGGAAAATGAAATTATTACAATAGAAAAGAAGATCATAGCTAATGATCAGTTTTTGTATCTCCCGGCAGCCGAAACGACGATACATGGAAGAGTTTTTTTATGGTAAAAATGAGTGTCGGCACTGTGGATTCCTTTGGAATATCTAGTTTCTACTACATTTTTCTTATATATATATATTTGCTGAAAAAAGTCTCCAGTATGAGAAAAAGCATTTTGAAAACCCTTGGTCTTTGAAAATTTTACTATATATTTCACTCGGTAATCGGTATATATATTTTCCTGGGAGAAGTTCATCAAGGCGGGATAATATAGGTTCAAGAAAAGTTGTGCTCAAGTTTTTTCTATAATTTTAAGGTCTCTCTCTTCTCACTCTCACTCTCGTTCAACCTGTCTGTGACTATGTGGCGAGGAAACTATCTATCCTCTCAGCCAATGCAACAAGACACTCAAACATTAACATGTAATTTTGAAGGTAATAATACTATGAAGTATCCGGATCTGTGTAAAATAACTTACCTAGAGGTGATCCAACACAGCAAAATCATAGTTTTAATGCATAAAAAACAAGGTTTATGGATATTATTCTAGAGTGGAACCACCGAAACCGCATTACCCAAAAACAAAACGGCGTATCAAGTTGTTCGTTAGTCTCTTCCTGAACCTAAAAAGAATGGACTCAAGGATGAATCATAACAAACAAAGTAACATCTAGCGACTTACACAAAAATATGTTAATTTCACCCACTAAAGAATCACCAAACATCTCTTATATCATATTTCCATCATTGTTCGTTGTAAGAACTCTCTAGATGTTGTTAAATAAGCAAACTCTGAGACTGAGATAGAAACTTTCAAAAGAAGTAATAGAAAATTTAAAAGCATTTTAGGGATAAACAAATAAATCTGGAAGTTCCTTAATTTTAGGTAACAAAATATATTAAATATGATATGGCACCAGATGTTGCTGGTAGTGGGTGGGGACTTCTTCTTCGACCGTTCGCCAAAACTAACTAACCAACCCACAGTACATAAAATTATAGCAGACCCTACCAGCAAGGAGTCCCGCTCCCTTCACTCTTTACCTAAACCAAATGACAACGATACCTAAAAGCTTATACCTTCCCCTTTCTTTCGAAACGTGTTCAACACAAGAAAAAAGTGAATCAACATCTTTCCACACCAGAAATATGATAGAGATATCTCATTCTTTCATGTCTCAGATATTACCCCGCCCGAGAAAAAAAACCGCAGTTTATTAACAAGAGTTCGTTTTTATGTTTAATTCTATGGTATATATCATGCAGTAACAATCGTTGTTTCACCTACCTAGAACAAAGTAATAAAGATGGTACCAGGTAATATATACTCCATCCCCTCTTTAATATAAAACTCAATTTGACTTCCTTATTTAATATACGACTCAATTTGATTTTTTAAAAAATTTAAATAAGTTAATTAATTAAAACATATATTATATATGATTTGATTACATGTCAGTCTATAACTTATACAGATTAGTTTGATATAAAAATGATAAATATATAAATACTCTAAACTAACTTATTTATCTTCTTAATCTCTCAAAAAAATCATATTAAGCTATACAATAGAAATGGAGAGTGAATATACCAGTGAGAGCTTGTAGGGTATTTTCAATATCACGGCAGGCCATGACGGCTTCGACGGCATGAACTTTGACATGTTGTTGAAGCTGTTCTTTGAAAGTACACAACACTAACAAATATTGTGCCTGCGCAGGAATATGTCCATGAACATGAAGCCTCAGATCAATTAATTAACAAAAAGAAAAGAAAGAAAAAAAAGATTTTTTAGAGGCAAAATCAAACATGGCTGAAACTAGTTTACCAGGAAATTGTCAAGGTCCTGACGCTCAGGTAGCGAGAGGGCATGGATTTGCTGCGACGCGTATGATCGGAGGATATGGTGGGACTGCGATAACTGAGCGTCGATGAGTGGAAGCTGATCGATGGGGGTGGCGACACGTAAGCAAGAGATATGTGCAGCAAGAAGCTGGTCATAGAGAGGGTGGGTGGCTATCTCCGCCTTCAGTTGCCGGAGATGGTCACCAGAAGCAGCTACTTCTCCATTAAAACCACCACCACCCATCATTCCCAAGCTTGGTTCTGACTGCATTTTTCCTGATATGAATTATGAAGTCACTGTTAAAGCTCAGAGCGAAAGGAGTTGAAGACGAGGCAGCGAATTATAAAGAGAGTTTAGGACCACTCTAAGACACGAATAGCACGCAGTAGGGAGGGGGCAGGGCGAGAGAGAGAGAGAAGCCGTATTATAGGGATCTGGGACACAAAACTTTCTGCTATTACCACTGATAGAAACAAAGATCTTTACACAGACAGAGAGAAAGAGTAAGAGGCAGAGGCATCAAAGTGATCTACATGCGCGTGAGAGAGAAGAAGGGGAAAAGAAGATATTCAAGTTTTGTTTTGAATTTGAGAGAGGGAGAGAGAGAAAAGAAGGAAGCTTCAGAATCATTACTATGAAAGGAGGTGGGAAGCGAGGTCAGAAAAAGAAGATAAAGCTGCTTCCGTGGCCTGACAATTTCTTTTTCTTTTTCTTTTTTCTGGGTTTCAAAGTGTACTATTTTTTTTTGTGGGCTGAGATTAGGTACGTTGATTTGATGTTGATTGGTGATCATAATTTTGGGTTGTTCGCAGACAATAGTTTTCCCACATGGATTTTGGTCATTAACCTTGAGAATTATTATGAGTACACTTTTTACACAGTTTTGTCTCTGGACTTTTGTATTCGTCCCACAAGTCAAGTTAAATTTTCGAAAACAGACAAACTAAAAATCCACAAATTTCAATTTTAATTTTTGGGGGTAATTTCTTGTTTTGCCCGATAGTTTTTACATTAGACCTATGAGTATTCATAATTTTTTTAGTGGATTAATATTGTCCCGAAAATATTAAAAAATAGATGTCACTCATAGTTATTAAAAATGTTAACAAAAGAAAATGTGAAAAAAATATTAACAGAGATAGTTTTTTTAATAGTTAGGGTGGTCTTGTTCATTTCTAATACTTCCATAATGATATTGATCCAATAAAACTCCTATATGAAAATTTTAGAATGAGATCCTTTCTTTATTTTTATTTTTTCATTTTCTTTCATCAATCCATCTGAGTAGTTGATTGAGAAGATGAGATAAAAATGAAAGTAATATCAGATCGATTGGACATATATGATTTAGAAATTATAAAAGATGATGAGAGAATTCAAATCCGAAAACTTTCATGACAAAACTGAATATTGGCTCTTAGCTTTTTGTATCTATTTTCTCTAAAGGAATTGTCACCAACCTTTATTGAATTGGAAGCTTGTTATCTAGTTGTTTAAAGAGTGAGGTGAAGGTTGAGCTTTCAAGGGTTTCTCTTTTTTCATTATGAACTCTCCTTACCCGTTAAGCTTTTACATTTTCGTGAATATAAATAAATAAATAATTGTCCAAATATTCTGGTATGGTGGGTGAAATCAAATCAAATCAAATGTACCTACATTGCTGTTAGCAAGAGACATCTCTCTATTATTTAAATTTAAACTAAGAAGAAGAAGAAGAAAAAGGCGACACGTCAGCACCACCAAATGTGTAATTAAATTAATTAATATAGCACCATTCAGGTAAGGCCTATAATTGGAGTACCAATTCCAAATTGCCATGGTCACCCACCACCTCAAGATTTTTTTATAATTTTTCTATTTTCATAATTCAATTGATGTAATTATATAATTAATTATTCTTCGTGTGATGACCAACAAAAGATTCGGATTTGAGGATTAATAATATAATGTGGGAAGATACCACGCTGGTCTTATTTATAGGTCTATTTTGACCAAATACACATACCAAGAAGAGGTAATTAGCTTAATGATTATGAGGTAAATTTTTAACTTTGCCTTCATTTATGAATGAATATTTTTCAACTCTTTCTTCTTTCTTTATTTTCATTGGTACAATTAATATGGGCAAAATTGTCACAATCTCATTTATTTGGTCAAAATAGACTTATAAATAGGATCAAATTTTTAGCCAAAAAGAACTTATAAATAGGATCAGAGTGATATAGTGTATGTGGTTATATATACATGGTAGGCACTGTAGAAGTTGCTTAATTGGAGGTGGGTACATGGTGGTTGAACCTAAAAAGATAAATAAATAAATAAATAAATAAATGAATGAAGTGGTATTATGAACAAAATGAAATGAATGTGGGCGCTTTACTTTTGTTTCAAGTGTGGGTGGTAGCGTTGAAAACTAGGAAGCGTTTTATCCAAAATCTCCAAATTAGATGAGATACCATCATATTTATAAGTCTAGTTTAACTAAATCTCACATACCAAGGAAAGTTAGGTATCTCAATGATTATAGAACAAATTTCCAACTTTACCCTCATTTATGAATGGGTACCTTTTAAAATTTATTGTCAAATCTCTATCATCTTTTTCTCTTCCCAAATTAGATAGTCAATTTCTCTCATCATCATTAATATGGGCAAAATTGTTACAGTCTTATTTATTTGGTCAAAATGAACTTATAAATAGGACCAAATTTTTTGGTGTGAACTTATAAATAGGATCGAGTGATACGCTTTTAAGCAACGTCTTGCATATGGAGAATTTGTCCAATTATGCATCATGTTTGCTTTCACATGAAAACAAACAAAGGTTAGAGAAATAATATACAGTGTACATATATATATACTTCCCTAGCTTCTAGAAGTCATATTTTAAAATAGATTGATGGCCCTTTAATAAGTCACTTTACATAAAAAAATGGACTATTCGAAAATTTATCCTTTTGCAATTTTTAAATAAGCATGGCAAGAGGTTGTATATGAGAAAAGAATGTATTTTTAAAGATTGTCATGGGCAAGTTTAAAAATTTCTTTTTTCTTCAAACAATGTCATTAATTTAATTACTTACATCTCTTCTTAATACATACAAGATAATTAGAAATAAAGGTAACACCGTTCAAAGCACCGGATAATAAATGTTATGGGAATTTAATTCAACATTGATTTATCACGTTGTGAGGATCAAATTCCTTCTACCAAACTCAATCCTAGAGGCGTACCCATGTTTGCAATTGAGGGGGCACAAGGATGTTTTTAAAAAATAAATAAATTAATACATATTTGAATGATTATCCACCTTTAATACATCATGACCGCACTTTTTTTTTTCTTGTTTATATTCTTTTTTTTTTAATGCATTTAAAACTTTCCTTAAAAAAAATAATAATTCAGAGGCAAGCCCCAAATCCCCCACCAATTATACCCCTCAATATTTTTCTGGGTGCGCCCTTGCTCAATCCTGTCGGTTTTGCCCTGCGGCGTTAAAAACCATAATTATATATATGTTGGCCAACAAGGAAAGGAAGCAGCTCAAAAATCAACGTGAAAAGAACACTTCAATATTTGCAAAATTCATGAATTAATGTGGAATAGCTTCACACACACGGACACACACGGTGCACAGAAACAAGAAATCTTGTAAAGCAGATCAAGTGGTAGGGTCCGACGTCGTTTTCCCCAGACGTTTTCTGGTATTCCCTCCTGTCCAACTAATTAATCTTCGTACCAATATATTACTCCTATTAATAAAGATCCAAGGCACTTACACACACACACACTCTCTCTCTCTCTCTCTCAGGTCTCACCCACCCCAACCTCAAATAACGATAAAAGCTAGCGAACAAGAATTTTGTTTTGAAAAAAAAAAAAAAGCCATTGGGCAATTAGTTCTCTGGTGGGTTATTATATTGCTTCTTGGTGATGTTAAACTGAAAGGCCATTTTCATTACAGTTCTGATCAGAGTGTGATAGTTAGGTTGACAAAACTCATGAGCAACTACGTGCTGCCAACAATTTAACGTGCAAAATCGATGGTGGAGAAATGATATCTGATTTGAGAAAAATATTATAGATATATCGATCGTCTTCCACCTCGAGAAATTGACTACAAATTGAAACGTTGCATGCACTTAGCTAGCTAGAAACCCTAATAATTAAAACTTGACAGTACTAGTGCGATGCATTAATGAACAACAGCGAGGAACGAAAAAGGCAACGGTAAAAAGGAGAACATAGTCTTCGAGAAAAGAAAAGAAAAGAAAACGCAGGTGGTGGCGGTGGTCGACGGAATTAAACAGGTGGGTCACCATCACAGCTGGAGATTATTTGTCGTGTTCTTCAGTGGAAATGAAGCATTGAAGCCCTGCACAGCACGGTACACAAAAACAGTGGTCCCCCTTTATCGTTAACACAGATTTTAATTCAAAGGACAAATACAATACAATACAAGCAAAGCAGAAAGCAAACGCAACTGGGGAGTGAGTGATGTTGATAATCACTAATCACAGGTGCCATCCCATCACTCCCAATAAGCAACTACAACTACACTTTTTCTCATTTTTCTAAATCCCACTTTTATTCGTTCCCTGATTAATTTGAGCCATTATCAACAAGCTAGTGGTTGGAGTTTCAAATCGTACTACTCAACACTTGTTGAGAAAGGTGAAATATTGACCAAATAAAAAAAAATTAATTAATTCGGTCATTAAAAAGTTAAAAAATAAAACTTTGTTTTATTAAAATGAATTAATCATGCAGCGCTAGCACTTACAATTCCTGGAGTTCTAACGGATATAACAATGAATGGCACTAAACAACAACAGTTTGCTGAATTCAACCTTACGATGGTTTGGTTGATTGTCTTGTCGGTGCTTGATCGGATCCTCCTTGTCTTGTTTTATCTTCGTGATCGCAGGCCCACTCAAAAGCAGTGTACGATTGCGTGGTTTGAGTTTAATTGCGGGAAAGAGGCCAAAAATATTGGGTAAGAACTAGCTCTAAATATATGATATACGAGTAATTTGTAATACCAAAAATATAGCACTCAATTTGCATTGTAAGTGGTACTTTTTCCCACTCTTGCTATTCCTCCTGTTAAATACAAGCCGTCAATGTATACTTACCTCCTAGATATTTAAAATTAATAAAGCGTAGTTTAACTAAATATTTTTTACTAAAACTCAATTATTTTAAGATGTCTTTAATTAAATGATTTATCTCATGCCAATACATATTGTTTCAATTTTTGTGTGGAGCTATTAGCGAAAGTTTTTTCAAAGGGCATTTAATGACTAGGTAATTAATATTTAATAAAAGACCCAATTTGTACTTGAACTACAAAGTGAATATTATATTTAGGACTGGAAAAATATTTGATATAATACCCCTATCATATCTTACAAGAGTAATATACATAATATCAATTCCAATGTAAGAAATTACGATTCAATTTTTTTAATTTAAATTTGATTCTTGATTAGTTTATTCACTCAAATTCTTTTCCTCCTCGATACACACACTAATGACTGCCTGTTCATTTGCTTTATCGCCTTTTCTAATATATTAAAGCATTTATTTTTATAAATTATTTTGATTCCTGGTATATATTTATAATCTTGCATTTCGGATGGCTAGCTAGAGAATGTTGACTATCAGCAAGGTTATATTATATTAGCATTTTAAAATACGAGGCCAAATCCATGGTTTTATGGACAAGACATCCAATAAAAAATTACTCCACTTATAAATAAAATAAAATAAAATTTACTCCACACACCAATCGCTTTTGCCAACTTTTCTTTATGATACAATGTTTTAGCTTTTGGTAACCCATCACTATCTCACCTTTAGGTTGAAAAGGACGACACCTAATCTAATCAAACATATCTGATCTAAAATCTACATTAGAATCTGTGGCTTCTTACATCGAACAGGTTGCCACGAGAGTACAGAGATGCAATGACAATTCTAGGAATAGGGTTTTGTTTTGTGGGGTGAGGCCATCTTGGTTCCTATTAAAAGCTGTAAAATCTGCATATAAATTATTGGTAGAAAGCTGACAGAAACGTTCATTATGGCTGTTAGTCCGGACAAGCAAAACCGGTGTAAAGTTAAGATTTGGTGTCACAAGTTCAAAAGATCGAGCACTGTGGTATAATATACTACTACTATTCACAGAAGAAACATTACTTCAATCACATACACGATATGATGAATGGCGTTGCTGTGACGGGATACAATAGCATCAAGAACTGCAAGTTTCTAACCTTCTATAACTCCTCTCGCTTATGATATTCACATCACTGTACATTTCTCTTTTGACTTCCCTTCGGCCTTGGATGGGGCAGATGAATGCCTTTCGCTGTTTCTTGCCACCTGCAAGTAGCATCCGTTTGCATTTTCAGATAAAAAGATCTTTGACTTGATACCGCTAATACAAGGCCCCAGAAATAAAACACCCACAGTTTTAAAGAAAAACGTTCCTGGGGATTTTGAGAGAAACAAAGGCAGTAGTAATTAAATAGTCAAATCACGGAGTACTAGCCAATCAAAACAAGTGTGCACAACTCACGCATGTGAGGTTTCACTTGACCAAACCGGTGACAATCCAAACTTACAGCAGTTCACATAAACTCAATCTTCATTGAGCATAGATCTGTATATAGCAATCTAAACATCAACTCAACGCAACAAATACTAGGCAATCACAATGGCTCTTTGATGCATATGGTGTAGAAATCTAACCTAAACAGAAGGGAGAGGGATTGGGAAGAGAAACATAGAGAGGAGAGGAAACCAGAACTGTTGCTCTGCTTTATTAACATACACAATCAAAACATACATTCAATAGGCATAGGCTCTCCTTATATAGGCACTAGCCTTATTCACTAATACTGATTCAGTTAAGCGCTTATTCTCCCTAAGTCTATATTAACTAATTACCTAACTACCCATATGGCCTCATAGAATTAGTGTAGTGCCACGTCATCGGCCTCATAGGATTAATTGTGCCAATTAAACCCCAATCTAGCCTAACCTAATCCCCAAATCATCTAACCTAATTATATTCACAATCTACATAACAATGCCCCGCTTAAGAACCCTTGTCCTCAAGGGTCAGCAAGGACAAAACTGGGAAACTGCTGTTGGAAGTGGTATAGCAACACCCAAGTTGCTTCTTCTTCGTAGCTGCTTCCATTTGACAAGAACTTCAGTCACTATGCGACCCCTTCTTCTGCCAACTCGCTTTTGCAGAATCTGGTCTGGTTCCTTCATAACTGGAGGTTCTGGCCAGTCAAGCGGCGGATGACGAGGCTTCACTGTTGGATCAGGGCACAACTTAAGTAAAGAAATATGGAATGTGTCATGTATTCTGGTCTCTTCCGGTAAGTCTAGCTTATACGCCACTGGACCTATCTTTTGCTTAATTCGGTAAGGCCCAAAGAACCTAGGAGCAAGTTTTTGGTTACTCCTAGAGGCAGCTGAGATCTGTCTATAGGGTTGAAGTTTGAGAAAAACCCACTGTCCTTGCTGGAATTCTCTCTCAGTCTGTGGGAATCGGCCCGCTGCTTCATTATGTTGATGGCACGGCTCAAATGATGTTTAGCCACCAATAAAGCACCTTCACGAGCAACAAAGGACCTGTCAACAGCATCCACCACTGCTGTACGAGGCAAATACGGACTGTACAATGCTGGTTTCTGTCCATATAACAGCTCATGCGGAGTGACTTTAGTGGCTGAATGATACGTGGTGTTGTACCACCACTCCGCAAGAGGTAGCCACTTGGCCCAATCTTTAGGAAACTCCCAACACATGCATCGAAGATAGGTTTCCAAACAGCGATTGAGTACCTCCGTTTGCCCATCCGTTTGTGGGTGGTAGGAGGAAGACAGCTTTTGGTCAATTTTCAGAACCTTCAAAAATTCTTGCCAAAAGTTGCTAATGAAAATAGGGTCCCGGTCTGAAATGATCTCCATAGGAGCCCCATGAAGCTTATAGACTCCATCTAAAAACTGTTGAGCCAAGGTGGAAGCTGAAAAGGGGTGAGATAGAGCCACAAAGTGCCCATATTTACTTAGGCGATCAACCACCACCCATATTGTATCCTTGCCATTAGATTTGGGAAGCCCTTCAATAAAATCCATAGATATGCTTTCCCAAACCTTATTAGGAATAGGTAAAGGCTGAAGCAGACCCGGATAAGCCACCGTCTCATATTTGCAACGTGCACACACATCGCAATGTTTGATGTAATCCTTGATCTCATCAAACATATGCTTCCACGAAACGGGTCTTTACCCTTTGATATGTAGCATGTATCCCTGAATGACCTCCTAAGTATGAGGAATGGAGCCATTCAAGAATTTTCTGTCTCACCATAGGTGAATTCCTACAACCAGCCGAGTCCCCTTCCGTAATAATTCCTCATACCATGAAAATTTTCCTTCCACACCAGTTCCTTCTTTGTAAGCGCTGCACAAGACCCTGAATTTCAGTATCATCTTCCCAACTCTTTTTAATTTCCAGCAACAGCTCCTGCGAGCAAGTGGAGAGTGTAAGCTGAAAAAGTTGCATTTTAGGCATCCGGGAGAGAGCATCCGCTACGTTATTATTAGCCCCTTCTTGTAATGAATTTCGTAATCGTATCCCATTAGTTTGGAGATCCAATACATTTGGAAAGATGTTTTCAGCTTCTGGTCCAGCAAGTATTTCAAGCTTTGTTGGTCCGTCCTGATCACAAAATGTCTGCCCTCTAAGTATTGGTGCCAATGTTCAACACCTTGGACCACCGCAAGTAGTTCTTTTTCATATATAGAGAGACTATGGTGTCTTGGAGCCAAACCTTTGCTGAAATATGCCAATGGTTGACCCCCTTGCATCAGAACAGCCCCTATTCCAGTAGAGCAGGCATCGGTTTCCACCACAAATGGCTTGGAAAAATCAGGTAATGCTAAGACCGGTGCTGAACTCAAGGTTTGTTGTAATTCCTTGAAAGCTTCTGCAGCCTCTTGAGACCACTTGAACTGATCTTTACGAAGTAGATTTGTTAGAGGCTTTGCCAATATGCCATAACCCTTAATAAATTTCCTATAATATCCGGCTAGGCCAAGGAAAGAGCGGAGCTGTTTTACCGTAGACGGTTCAGGCCATTCAGCGATTGCTTGAATCTTTTGAGGATCGGTAGACACACCCCCGTTTTGTATAATATGGCCTAGATATTCCACCCTTGTAGCAGCAAAGGTACACTTGGATTCTTTAACAAAAAATTGATGCTGGTTGAGTATTTCCATGACTAACCGAAGGTGCTCTAGGTGTAATGTCATGCTGGAGCTGTATACTAGGATGTCGTCAAAAAACACTAAAACAAACCTCCTCAGGTGGTCGCGAAAGATGCTGTTCATAGCTCCTTGAAATGTTGCTGGTGCGTTGGTAAGTCCAAAGGGCATAACCAGCCACTCATAATGTCCTGAATGAGTCCTAAAGGCTGTTTTGTAAGTGTCTTCAGGTTCCATTCTAATTTGATGATAACCGGCTCGAAGATCTAGTTTAGTGAACCATCTAGCATTCTTGACTCATCCAATAACTCATCAACCGGGGAATTGGATACTTATTCTTCTTTGTGAGTTTGTTTAATTCCCGATAGTCTATGCACATACGCCACGTACCATCTTTTTCTTGACCGGTACAATAGGCGAAGCAAAGGGAGAAGAGCTCTCTTGTAGGACCCCAGATTCTAGGAGACCTTTTACTTGTTTTTCAATTTCGTCCTTTTGTATTGCCGGATAGCGGTAAGGCCGAAGATTGATTGGATCAGCCCCTCCGTAAGTACAATAGGATGGTTACGCTTCTCCCAGAAGAGGTGGGAGTGAGTTGGGTTCCTTAAAAACATTCCCAAATTCCTCAATAATTTCTTAACACAATCAGAAGCTTCCTCATTACCATTAGTAAGGGTATAAGCAGAAGAATAAGGACCTTCTAGAGAGTGTAAAAGGAAGAGTTGACTACCTTCAACCATGGAGTCACCGATACGATTAACTACCTTGCGGTGTTTGGAGGGTTTGGTTTCAATGTGCACATGGAGCCCTTATACCAAAACGTCATTGACAAGTCGTCATAATTCCAAGAGGCATGATGAACTACTTCTTGCATCCAATGTAGTCCCAAAACGATGTCATAGGTCTTAATTTCCATGATTCTTAAATCAAAGACAAAGTCATGCCCTGCATCCTCCATTTAAAACCCTTCCACACACCATAAAGCTTCAACTTTGCACCCCCTGCCACTTCCACTTCACCCTTGGCGGTTGGTGTTCCTTTCCAACCAAGTTTACAAGCAAGCTCATAATCCAAATAACCATGTGAAGCTCCATTATCAATTAATACACTGTACTTGTCGCTTGCCCACATAGCCTTGAATACGCATAGAGATGACCCCAACACTCCCTTGCATGGCATGGAGTGAAATTTGGAGACACTCATCAATTTCAGCCACACCCCCATCCGGAGTAGTGTCATCCGGGGCTGTGGATGGTGTAATTTCCACCTCTGTATCATCCGGGCTAAACTCAATTAGTTGAACCTGCATTCGCTGCCTTTGGGGGCAAGTGTGGTCACGAGAGAACGGTTTCTGCAATAAAAACACAAATTTTTGGCCCTCAATTCATCCAAATCATCCTGTTGAAGGAAGAGGCCTGCCGTGTTGTGGCCTGCCCCTGTCCTCATTTGTAGAGATAGTTGAAGCCCCTGCGTTGGCTGGTTTTCCCAAGCTCCGGTGGTTTTGGTGCGCCAATTGGAGTTGGAGCTATTGGTTTGAGGTTTCGACGTGGAAACAGGATTTTTCTCACTTTTCCATTGTGGCTGACTGTTGGAGGTCTCACTAGTGTTTCGTTTAGTACCTTGACATGGTATTCGTAAATTTTAGCAATACTCCTGGCTTCCGCTAACGTTTGAGGACGTTGCAGCCTTACTTGACGAGCACATTCATTACGCAGCCCCTCTATGTAAGCTTGAACGGCATAGTCCTCACGGAGTCGTAATTTGCGGCGAAGAACATCGAACTCGTCATTGTAATCATCAAGAGATCCCGTCGATAGAGTTTCTTGAAATCCCCCATTGGTGACTCGAATGGCGATCCGAATCGTGTACGCAAAGCGCGTTTATACTCAGTCCAGGATATGGCCCGACCTGCCTCGTCTTCCATATAGGCTTGATGCCAAATGTATCCCTTTTCATCAAGATTTACGCTGGCTAGTTTGACTTTCCAATTATCAGGTGTGCCGTCCAATTCAAAGTAACGTTCACAATTGTAAATCCACCCAAGAATATCCACTCTCTGAAATTTTGGGAAGTCCAGCTTTGTTAAACGGGTTGGAGGGGTATATTCATCACGTGGCTGCTGGTAGCCGCGACGTTCACGGTGGTGTTCATCCTGAGCAAGATGATTCGCAAGTCCACGCAGTGCTTCCTCAAGTGCTTTTACACGGTTTTCCATTGGGTCAGACATGGCGGTTGTTATGGAAGCTTGCGCTGATCTTGATGCTTGTGCTCGAGTCTCCACCATTCAAGATTGGGGACAATTGTAATGCCGATGAAAGCAGTATGGCGGCAATTACGGATGAAACGAGAATGGCACGTAACAGCAAGAAGAATTAGGAGTAACCGAAATTATGGGTGAAGGATCGGGAGTAGTCGACACCGATCGTAGACTCCTTATGCCGACCGCCAACGAAATAACCGAACGCGATGAAAGAAGAATCAAATTGAATCGAAATTCGGAATCCCACGATGCAATCTCCGAATTTGCCGACACCGCTCCCTGAATCCACCGAGCCAGATTGAGGGAATAGCCGACAAGGCTATTAAAATTCCACGGCCTCGTTTTGGGCACCTCCAAATGAATTATTCATTAGCGCCGACCCCACGAAGTCAATACGCAGACCGATGAAGCAAGACGAGACGAATTCGATGCCAGGAGTCCCGATATGAGTCGTTTTCTTGGACCCACTTGACGAAACGGAAATAGCGAGTCGACGTAGTTGACGATGACGCAAGTAGTACCAAGAACCGAACCCGACTTGATTGCCGACGCGATACACGTACAAGAAAATTGGAATCCACGGTGACACCTCGGCCGACTTCGCGTTCTTGAACAAAAGGAAGAGTCGTGCGATGACTAAGGCAGACCCCCAAAAATGATATCTGACGCAAGAGAGTCCTGCGAATCCTAGAGTTGTTGCAAGCCGATACTCAGAAATGAAGCAACGCAATTTGCAATAACCACGTTGAAGTTCTTGGTTCGGCAATCTTTTCCAGTTTCTTGAATGAGTATCTTGAAGAAAGTCCGGGCCAGTGAGGGAAGAGAAGGTGCGAGACTTGAATCAAGATTGATCGAGTGGACGAAGCGTGCCAAGGACGGACCGGCTCGATACCACCGATGCATATGGTGTAGAAATCTAACCTAAACGAAGGGAGAGGGATTGGGAAGAGAAACATAGAGAGGAGAGGAAACCGAGCTGTTGCTCTGCTTTATTAACATACACAATCAAAACATACATTCAATAGGCATAGGCTCTCCTTATATAGGCACTAGCCTTATTCACTAATACCGATTCGGTTAAGCGCTTATTCTCCCTAAGTCTATATTAACTAATTACCTAACTACCCATATGGCCTCATAGAATTAGTGTAGTGCCACGTCATCGGCCTCATAGGATTAATTGTGCCAATTAAACCCCAATCTAGCCTAACCTAATCCCCAAATCATCTAACCTAATTATATTCACAATCTACATAACACTCTTTGACAAAGAAACACCTATCATTGGACCCGTCAAATAACTGAAAAACAAAAGAGATCTACCTGGGGACCTGTGACCAGTCTGGAACTGCCAGTAATGGATGCTGGTTGTGAATTTTGACGAGGTGGCTGTTGCCCAAACTCCTGTTGTTGCAATGCTATTGCTAATTGCAGATCTGAACTGCTATAATTACAGTTAAGATTTGTGTAAGTGTTAAATCAATAACTTGAAATACACCTGAGAACAATAACATGTTTCTATTCGGATGAGAAGAAAAGATCCATTTTTACTAAAACATTGAGTTATTATCAAAGGAATATATATTATTTCAAGAGAATCAGCCATGGAACAGTCATGGATAGTAGAAAGAAACCAAAATGCACAAAGGGGGATAATCTTAAACTACGAATGATTTTCATGCTGTTAATTCAAAACTAAAGAGTGGGTGAAAGAGAGTTTTTATCGCTTTTTTTTTGGGGGGGAGCAGTAGCAAGTTTGAAAAATTACCAAATATTTAAGCCTGCCTCTGCTGCACTGTTTATACTGGCAAGATAATCCTGAAACTTGAAAAGTTACGTTAATATCAAGAAAGGAATGAGCTTAGATGTTTCACTTTGAAAGAAAATACATACAGCAGTACTGGTCATGACATTATGCTCGTCCCAATTGTTATTTTCCTGACTTTCTACCTTAAATTCCTTGAAGTTACCGGTCATAAACAATGTATCACCATTGACCTGCAGTACAAGTACAAACCAAACTAATATATTGTAATCCAAAATAATTCAGAATATATGCAATTAAACCATTCATGTCCATGTCTCTATGGTCCTTAAAGCAAGCTTAGCCTATCAAGCAGCTTTCAGATTTTTTTGGAGGTACTTGTCCAGTGACCAAAGTTCCCTTTTGCAGCAGTAGAATTTATGCGTCTAAACTCTAAAGAGAAGCAGGTATTTGGAACTCAAAATAAAAACCAGAAATTAGAAGAAATTAACCAGGCTGCAACATTTCTGCTATTCAACAAATTATTTTAATAAGCACTGTCACAAATAATGAATTTGGTGTTTAGTTAAATCATCCTGGAAATCTTTTAGCATTTTTGAGATTCTTTTCTTGAAGTGAAACTTATATTAACACTATTGATAGAGGCTAAGGTAGTATGAGATGCCTAATCCTACATGAAGTAATAAGGGATGCTCTGTGGCATTTGAGTGGGTTGTTTCTCCCACATCAATAAATAGTAGTCGGGCAAACGTTCAAAATCCCAATTGAATACCCATCAATTGGTATTAGAGGTAGAGATAGATGGTTCCAAAAAGAGCCACCTAAGGAGGGTTCAGACTTGAGTTGAGTTTTAATTAGCAAGGAAGTCGGTGAAGTGTTACAACGTGTAGCAGCCACTCACTAGGACGTCAGCTATCTGATAGATCCTGACAATTTAGGATCTAATGGAACAATTCAAGAACCAGAATCTGGAGTTCTTGACCAAATAGACAATACAAACTGTATATATATTTCAGAATGGTCTCCTGTTTACATCCTAAGGGAATATATAATAACAAATAATTGTAGTAACCAACTGACTAAACTCCTAATAACTTCCTTATCCAAACAAATACAACTTCTAATAACTTCCTAATAAGTCTTATACAAACCATAACTACCTAATTACCCATTAAACTGCCTTTTCCGTGAATACCCCAACAAGGGACGGTTTGGTTCTGCTGGTATCATATCTGATATCCTATCATTACCCTCCCCTTGAAAAAGAGCCTTGTCCTCAAGGCGGAATGGAGGAGATTGTGTAGCAATTAGATCTTTGGGTTCCCCATGAGATTCTGCAAGTGGTCGAGTAATTCCTTGAAGCTTATATCGCTTGCCATCAACCCAAAACACCATGAACAGCTGCTGCCAATTAGCTTCAACAGTATTTAAAGAGGCTAGCCATTTAATTCCTAGAACCACATCCACACTGCCAAGTTTCAAAGGGAAGAAGTCTTCTTTAATAGTTAAGCTTTGAACTTGGATAACCAAATTTTTGCAAATAGAATTGCAACCAGTCACAGAACCATCACCAATCTGAACCCCAAATGGTGGAAGACGTGTTGCAGCCAGACCGAAATTAGTCACAAGTTTGCTGGATATGAAGTTGTGCGTGGAGCCAGAGTCGATTAATATGAGGACTGACTTTGTATGTAGTATGCCTCGGACCTTCATAGTCATTGACGATTGTTTGCCCAGAAAAGCATATAATGAAATTTCTGCAAAGGTACTCTGTCCGAAATCGTCTTCTTCGTTCATCAGCTCTACAGGTTCAGCGGTCAACTCCATTATTTTCAAAGATGACGCGTTACACCGGTGACCTGGCGAGAGTTTTTCTCCACAACGGTAACATAATCCCTATTCCGTCGAAGTTGGCGTTCGTGATCCGAGATTCCCGGAGATAACACTGTTGGCTGATTTTGCGGCGATCCTGTCGTCAATAACGGCTTGGAGAAATTGGGATTTGCCGAATTAGAGGAATTATTAATTCCCAATTATTAATTGCTGAATTTGAGGAATTATTAATTCCCCAATTTGGTGTTGACCTTCATAACGCAAATTTTGGCAATTATTGTCGGTCCCTTTAAATTGTGCATTCCTCCAATGAGACGATTGCGGCGTGTATTTGGCTTCGAACTCAAGGGCTAGACTTGCGGCTTTGTATACGTGCGCGGTTTCGGATTTTGACGTCCGACTTCAATTCTCCTCAGTCCGTTGATAAACAACACTAAGAGGCAGTGCTCAGGCCACCCCTGTATGCTTGCTGATCGGCGCACAAATTCCTTGCGATATTCTTCAACCGACCCAATCTGCCTGACGTCGCACAGATAAATGTCCGGATTTTGGAATTCCGCTGGTCCAAACTGCTCTTGAAAGATTTGAATTAGTTCTTCCCAGTGACGTATAGTTCGGCTTGAAGACACCCATGTAAATACATCAAGTGCTTCTCCTTCTAGATACATAGCAGCCACTTCAATTTTCAAATCTTCGGGGGTTTGATAATATCTGAAGTATTTCTCTGCTTTCATCACCCAACCTCTAGGGTCACCGCCTTCAAATTTAGGAAACTCAACCTTAGAATAAGGTCGGTTGTTGGGTTTCTTACTCCACCAGGGTATTCCTCCTTCAAATTCTTCGTATTGTTCAGGGATTTTACCGGACTCTTGTTCCTCTTGCTCTACCATAACGACCGGAATTTTCTGTTTCTTTGCTTCTTTCATCTCGGCATCTAAACTTAAGAGTTTAGATACAATAAAATTCAGTTGCTGCGTCACATTTTCTGGGGCTGAAGGTAATTCAGTTTCGGGAATTTGGACGATTCCGCCTCTTGATTGGGAATGGTAGAATCGGTGGATGTGTTTTCTTCCTAATGGTACCCATAACGCACAAGAAAATTGGCCCAGAGATTGAACTGCTCTGATACCAAATTGATAGATCCTGACAATTTAGGATCTAATGGAACAATTCAAGAACCAGAATCTGAGTTCTTGACCAAATAGACAATACAAACTGTATATATATTTCAGAATGGTCTCCTGTTTACATCCTAAGGGAATATATAATAACAAATAATTGTAGTAACCAACTGACTAAACTCCTAATAACTTCCTTATCCAAACAAATACAACTTCTAATAACTTCCTAATAAGTCTTATACAAACCATAACTACCTAATTACCCATTAAACTGCCTTTTCCGTGAATACCCCAACAAGGGACGGTTTGGTTTTGCTAGTATCATATCTGATATCCTATCACTATCTCAAGGACTAATTGATAGAGATTAAGGTAGCATGAGATGCTTAAGTTCCACGTGAAATAATATGGGATAGATATTCTGCAGAGTATTCAAGTTGATTGGTTCTCACATCATTAGCTAGCTTTTGGGAAGGGTTTCCCATGCCACATAAGTGAACACATAGCAACAGAAATTCCATAGCAATGTCAAAGATACAAAAAAGGCTGTAAGATAAACAGGGGATTAAAAGAAAGATTCTCCGCATGGTATTTATTCA
Source organism: Acacia pycnantha (assembly GCA_025563575.1). NCBI lineage: Eukaryota > Viridiplantae > Streptophyta > Magnoliopsida > Fabales > Fabaceae > Acacia > Acacia pycnantha. The sequence continues at coordinate 350,741 of JAMWYP010000285.1, forward strand.
TAGAAACAGCTTATTTTACATACATGAAAACCGATGTAATTCTGTCATAAGCATATAAATGAAGCTCAGGCCACTTTACATGTCTTCAACATGATAAATTTTGAATATGTACAACTTATATGAACAAAAAACTACAACTACCACAAGCATCAGAATCGTACTGTGTATTTTGACCAAAATCTGGAAGTGCACACCAGCATCCACAGTCTCCCAGAAAGAAAACAAGGGCCAAAAAGAAAAGAAAAGATTTTTTTTTTGAAACAAAGTCAGATGAAAAGGATCATAGAGAAAAGAATTCTACCTCACACAGTTTTTCCCACACCAAATCAGGTTGATTTAGGTATCCTTGGTCTGTAGCTAGGAGATAAAGCCCACCCTCATACTGTAACACAGATGGACATTATATATTTCTTGAACTAGTAGATAATAGATATAACAAACAAAAGAAATTTTATGACTGATAGAAAAGGTTCTTGATTCCTACCCGCAAATTCAAATGAACAAAGAACCAAATACAAGAGCCATCAAAGCTTTCTACTGACCTTAAACATGGTGCTGAAATGGTTGTTACGGAAAAAAACACACAACTCCCGATCTTCAACACACAACTCCCGATCTTCATGACCACCTTGTAAACAGAAGAGGCTGCAAAAGCATTTATAATGTATATAAAGACACATAATCATAGCTATTGAAAAAAATTGCACTCAAGAGGTATAGTATGGAGAAATTAGAACAGGATGGAAACAGAGTAACATACCCATAAAATGTCAACTGACTGGCATTGTTCCTCAAAAAGCTCTTGATCAATTCCCCTAAGACCATCAAACAAAAACAGATGTTTCTTCAAAAAACAATAAAATGATGTATGAGAAAATAATTTAATAAGAATCCTACATCGCCCTAATATATAGCAGCTAACACAGATAACACAGACCTTGTTGAGGTGTAATTTCATCCTTAGTTCTTGTATCAGAGGGTGCTGGAGTGCTCTTGTCTGCTTGTTCTGCAAGCAGTACCTCACCTTCATAGACCGGTTCATTATCCTGAAAGTTTGCATTTCCTTTATCCAATACACATTCCTCTCCTTCATATATGGGCTCACTCCCATCGATGCTGGAAGAAAATGCTTCTTCAGAAGCATCAATTTGCTGAACCCTGCCACTAGATGATTCTGAATTTTTATCAGTTGCAGATAAGCATGATAGCCCTGTGGGATCATGTTCATGGGATTCATCAGCAGTTCCATGATCATTAGTGGTCACAGAGGGTTGATTGTGAACCTTTCCACCCCCTTCTGAGACATCCATATGGCTTTCAACTGAAGACACACAGCTTTTTCCAGAAGAAAGGAGGGGTTCACTTTCATTCTGAACCAATGTATCAACACTGTTCTTATTCTCATCAATAGATTCTTTGGACTTTGCATGAGTCAACTGATCGCGGCTATTGACCCCATCAGCCTTTACAGACGAAGTGGTTACTTCCCCCATAGTAGATGCAGAGGCAATCTGCTCAGTGCTATCATTATCAGAAACAGTGCAAATGCAATTATCATGGATGAGGGGTACTGGTTCACGAGAGTCATTCTTAACAGCATCAGTTTTCTTTACAAACTCATCTCCAGAGCTTATGGCAACAACCTTGTTACATGTATTATCATTCATATTGACAGACATAGTGGTTTCACTCACATGACCCTCAACGGCATTACTTACTGATGCCATTGAATCAGCCTCAGATAACTTCAAAGCTCTTAACAGCTCTGCCTCTTCTTCAAGATCCCCTTTCCTGGGCATTTGTTGATCAGGAACAGAATGTGGAGAATCATCAAAGGACCTGGTTTTTGAGAGACTTGGAGAAGGAACACCAAGAGCTGCAGTTGTTGCAGCCACAAAATCTACACAATCTTCTTCAGGACCATTCTTATACTGATCTCCCATGTTTCTAGTTTCAAGAGCAACAAGCTCGCTCATAAGAGCATTATAGGACTTGGACCCTATTGCATCAGCTGTATCACGATCCTGGTTCACATGCATACAAAGGTTTTAGCATCAAATTCATACCAACACATCAAGAAGAAATAAATGAGTTTTATAAAATAAATTATGACATCAAAGTAAGAAAAAAAGAAGTATAGCTGTAGGGCAAAGGAGGTGAAAAAGCCAGGTAAGCTAACAAATAGCTTCAATCCAAAAGTGCAACTTCCTAATATTAAATAGGCAAGCTAAGATTAAGAACATAGTCACATACAAAGAATGTCAAATACGCCAGCTAAGAAGTCACATACAAAGTATTCCACATGAAAAAAAATTATATGTAGAAGAAACAGAAATGAAAGAGAAGCAAATAAACAAACCCTAACATTCGTAATTGAACATTTTACATAATACGCTCAACCAAAATCTGAGGGCTGTAAAAGTTTCATGGACCTTGATTTCCCATTCCATACCGCAAAACTCACATAGAATCCACAACATCGTGTTTAGTATAGTAGATTCCCCTAAGCTTAAAATTCAAAACTCACATAGAACCCACAACATCATGGTAACTATTTCATCTAAGTATTGTAATATGTATTACATCACTCATCATACATGTAGATAATATTTTTACTCTTTTTTTTAAACACTCATACTCAAGATATTAAGTTAAAAGGTGATGACCTTATCATCAAAATTTTAATAGAGGGTTGTCAAAAGCTTAATGAACGAAATTAAATTTTTCAAAACTGCAATGACCAAATAACAAAATTTTAAATAACAAAGAATAATTTAAAAACTGAATGGAAGTATTGCTCATAAAAGTAATTTTCAAAATCCTACTCCACTGAGTTCATATATAGCAACAGGAAAAAATTGTTGCCATAAAGAACAGGACAAACTCAATGAGAGGCCCCCGAAATCATGAGAATAGTGAGGTGCCAGCCAATGGCATGAATAACATGTGGATAAATAGAATGCATCTAGAACATTAATACAGCAATCTAATCAATGGTGCTGTAAGAAAAACAATAAAGCAACTTGCTAGATATACAGGCAAAACAGAAAAAGCCTACCTCAGGATCAACTATCCAGCCATGATACAACGAGATGTCCAATAGATCAAATATAGCACATTCTGGAGTGAACTCAAAATCATTTATTCTGCAATTACAAAGAAATCTTTTTATCAGAATATCAACATGGATCATTAAAACACGAGTGACAAAGAAATCAACAGAACTTACCTCTTAAATTTTACATTTACATCAATGCCTGTCGCAAGTCTTGGAAGCAAATCGATCGCATCAGAAATGTTCTGTAGCTGATTTTTGACATAGCCTGCATCTTTATTCTACAAGCAATAAGAAAAGTTGTCAAAGCAACCCACACAACAATAGTAAGATCACAAACAATCACAAATTAAACCTATTCATTCTTATTATTGAATCAGATTTCCAGTATATAGGGGCCAGAACAGTCACTGGGAGCAATTATGAGAAGATTACAATCAATCACAAACCAAATCATAATCTTTCCTAGAGTAGAGAAACTAGAATCAGGGGATATGATAAGGCTAGAATCATGGGATATGAAGTGCTAGAATCATGGGATATGAGATATTAGGTTGATTTCCAACACTCCCCCTCAAGCTGGAGAATATATGTCAATAATTCTTAGCTTGCACCGAAACCCTTCAAATTTAGCTCTACCTAGTGGTTTAGTCATTACATCCGCAATCTGATCTGTAAACCGTATGTAGGACAAGTTCATGATGCTGCATCAACCTTTTGTTTAATAAAGTGCCTTCTATCTCAACATGTTTCGTTCAATTGTGGTAGACAGGATTCTGTCATTTCACTGCTGACCTTGTTGTCACACCAGAGTTGCATGGGTCCTACATATGGAATTCCCAACTCTTTCAATAGTCTGATAACCCAGAGTCCTTCACTTACTCCTTCCTTAACAGCTCTCACTTCCGCTTCTGCACTACTTCTTGAAAACACAATTTGATTCTTGCTTCTCCAAGTAACCAAATTTCCCCACACATGCATGCACTATCCTGAGGTTGACCTCATATTCTCTATATCTCTTGTATGGTGCATCGGTGCAGATTTTGATGTTCTGGCGAGTTTTTCTTAAAGAATATTCCTTTTCCAGGATTAAGCTTCAAATAGCTTAGAATTTTGTCTATAGTTTCCATGAGCTCTTCCTATGGCTAGTGTATGAACCGACTTACTATTCCCACTGCATAGCTGATATTTGGATGCGTGTGGGTTAAGTATATTAGCTTCCCTACAAGTCTTCTATATTGTTCTGAGTTAAGCGGGACATCAAATGGCTTGACCTCTAGGTGACAACCTTCTTCCATTGGTGTTCCTTCAAGTTGTGCCCTAACATTCCTATTTCATGTAACAGATCTAGGGTATACTTCCGCTAGGATATGTTGATGCCTTTTTTGGTCCTTGCTATTTCCATACCCAAGAAATATCTCATTTGACAAGTTCCTCTTAAGTTAGGCAATAGAATCTTTCCCATTATCTATGTTGAAACAAGTCTTTGTATCAATTAAAACAATCTCCAAGGGCATGGTTCCCAGTAATAACTATGTCATCAACATAGACAATCAGGATAGTGACTCTTCCATTATCATGCTTGATAAACAACGTATCATCTGCTTGCCCCTGTTTATACCCAAGTTTCTTCACTGCCTTGGTGAATCCTCCAAACTGTGCGCTTGGAGATTGTTTTAACCCATACAAAGACTTGTTGAGTTTGCAAACAGAGTTGTTTGGAGCTAGAACTCCCTCTGGGACCTCCATGTAAACTTCTTCCTCCAAGTCTCCATTTAGAATTGCATTTTTGACGTCCAACTGATATAGTGACCAATCCAAGTTAGCTGCAATTGACAACAGCACTTGGATTGTATGGAATTTAGCTACCAGGGCAAAGGTTTCCTGATAATCAATTCCTTAAGTCTGAGTATACGCTTTTGCAACCAGTCTTGCCTTGTACTTGTTGTGCATTCCAAGTATCTTTATTCTTCAGCTTGGATTCTTCCAGGTAGAAAAGTCCATCCCACTCTCTAAAAATCCCAGTCGTCTTTCCTGAGTTTAAATCTTGAAAGAGACATAAATCATCATCACAGAATATTGTGAACTTTCAGATTATTAGATAGCATGACTGTGCCAATTCCTTCAACTTTCATGAACACGCCATTAGCAACTTTGACTCGAAAGTTTTCAAGACACAATTTAAGAGTTGTAAATAATGTTTGACTACCAGTCATGTGATCTGTAACTCCTTAGTCAACAATCCATGTATCTTCACTAGTCCTCACAACATTGAGAGCTATAATAGAATTACTTGATTGTACCAGATTGACACTTGCTACAGAGTTCGACTTTTTAGTTTTTCAAGTATCTGCGAGTGCTTGCAACTCCTCCTAGCTTAGGGAATCAGCATCCTCAACTTTCTGCTCAGTTGTAGTGAGATAACTTTGATGGGAGTGTTATTTTCCATTAGATGGCTTGCCATGTAGTTTCCAACATTCTTCTTTGGTATGACCTTTCTTCTTGCAATAATTGCACCATTTATTTCTGTTCAACTTGTGGTCCTTTCACTATAAGAGCTGAACCCTTAATGTGATTTTAGCTGCTCCGATTTAGGAGTTTTTTGCTTTCTTCGAATTGCACATGGTTGACTACATCAAACAAATGTGGTAAAGGTTTTAACCCTATAATTCTACCCCTTATCTCCTCAAAAGGATCGTCGAGACCAAGAAGAAAATCATGAATTCTTCCTTCTTCCACTATCTTCCTATACAATTGAGCATCCTCGACAGTTTTCCATGGGTGCACCTCAAACAAACCCTGTTGTTGCCAGAGTTTCAACAAAGCATTGTAATAATCAGTCACCAACATATTACCTTGTCTCAAATCTTGGAGTTTCCGCTTCAAATGAATCAAGGGCACCGGTGTTATCAAGGGAAGAGTATGTTCTTCTGGCCGCATCCCAGATTTCTTTTGTAGTGTTTGCCAGAAGGTAACCTTCAGTAATATCCGGAGTCATAGAGTTACATAAACAAGTCATGACTTGTTTATTTTCAGCAAACCATGTGTCAAAACTTAGAGCATCAGGGGCTGGTTGGGGGGCTACTCCATTAATATATTACTCCTTTCTCTTGCCACGGATGTATCTTAGCATACTTTATGACCACTGGATATAGTTTCTTCCATTAAACTTATGGTTAATAACCATTATTTGATTTTCTGAGAATTCGATATCATCTCGTAGTTACGGATGGTAGAGAAACTATAGTGGTAGAAATAGAAAAAGAGTTGAGAGTGGTAAAAGAGTTATTTTTAGACTAAGCATTAGTTCCAGACATTAAAGTCATTGAATTAATGCCAAGTTTTCTTGGTTGTAGAGGTACGGAGCCAAAAAGAGGAGGAAATTGGCTTGGATCCATGTCTGGATGTGGAACAGCAAGCTTTCACCAGGAAACAGAATAGATTCACGGGCATGTGTAGCTCACACACCTTTTGAGAGGGAAAGATTGTCGGTGTGTGTAGTTCATGCGTCCCTGAAGCAGAGACTATATTCGGCATGTGACACTCACGTGCTACTCCAATTGACATCGGATTACGGGAAACGGGCGATCGGCGACCTCTAGGTCTTCTGTGGGGCGGTGACTCACCACTCTCTCCCCCTCAAGTATTTTTCTCGCATCTCTCACTGGCTCTCTCTATTCTCACAACCGCTCGCTCTCGCGGTCCCTAGGTTCAGATCGAACCCACAGCTCTGATACCATATTATTGAATCAGAGTAATCAAATTACACTCTGTCTTGATATTTCCATCAATGAGAGTTACAATATATATATGGGCCATAACAGAGCAATCACTTTGGAAGCAATTATGAGAAGATTACAATCAATCACAAACCAAATCATGATCTTTCCTAAACTAGAGAAACTAGAATCAGGGGATATGATAGGGCTAGAATCATGGGATATGAGATATTGGGCTGATTTCCAGAAATTCTTACATTCACATTACTATTGGAATCAATTAAACGTTCAGCAACCAATGAAAGCAATTTCTCCTGTGAAACTTCAGCAACATCTGGACTCAATTGTATGCTGTTTCTAAGCAGAAGAACATTACCTGCAGCCAAATGATACACAAACTACCATTAATAAGAGCAATGCAAACAGGCAAGAAAAATCAAAGGAACTATAAAAGTAAGACAACTAAAGAGCATAAATAAAACACCGAATTTTGGCAACCAAGGCCCAAGATGGATAGACTTTAAGTTTTAAATTATCATCAAAGAGGGCTAGTTTTTGCTGAAGAACAAGAAAATTTACAGGAAAAAAATACATTTTGGTCCATATAGTTTACATTAGTTTTTTAAAATAGATATATTTGTAATCCTTGTAATTCTTTGTCAACACAAAATGTGTAGGAATCTTGATGAACTTTTCATTCATTGGGGGCCGGTTTTGACCCATAGAGACCAAGAGTGAGTTGCAAAAGAGGTTAGAAGGAGAAATATAAGGAGAGAAGAGAAGAGATAGAGAGATAGATAGTCGGGATAGAGTGTAGTGGAACAAAAGACAACTTAATTCTTTATGCACGAGTCACAAAACTTCCTCATGCCTTATATGGACACAAATCCAACAGCTATTAACTAGCCATTCTTATAACTACCTTAACTAACTCTCTTAGTTTGTATCAAAGTAACATTGTAATATCGAGGAAATATTTGACCGAAAGATAGTAAAGGTGAACAAGGAATTTGTTATTCTACAATGGCTTTCGACAATTGAAATAGAATACGTGAGTTTTCTCCTCCTAAGTATTGTATTTCTATCACCAACCTAAATACTTAGGGGTTAGGCTCAACTTTCTTTTCTTCTTTTCAACTGCCTTTGCGATGATCTTTCCAGTATGATTGGTGGGGGAAAATCAGACATCATCCTATCTCCATAGTAGCATTCTATCTAAAACTAAAGGACGGCTGAAATAGCACCAGATACTCTTGAGTCTTGACTATACTTAATCATTCCAAAAATTTGTAATTGCACGACAAATTATTCCGACTTACTGAGCTTCCAAAAGGAAATAAAAAACGCAACAAGCAGAGTGAAACACAAACAAAAATAAAGAGGATGGCGTGAATATGAGCAGTTGACATAAGCCTAAGGTCAAACCATTAATGTTTGTTGGTAAATTAATAGGGAAGGGATGCGATAAGGAGCACCAGGCCTTCAATCGACAGTGAATATGAGAATAAAACGTAAGAATTTCATGGTAATAAGTAATCCTTCAACTAAGATCAATCGGCCGCTCTGTGAAGAGTAATATTAATACGTCAGTCTCAACGATTCCTAACTGAGCACAAATACGTCCTGGTGCCAAGAAATGAAATCCAATAGCGTAATTGATGAAAACAAATAGCGACGAGGAACCTACCGTTCAAACATTTCAACTTCTTATGAAATAAGAACCACCGCAAAAGTGCCATAAGAATCCAAGAAAAAGAAAGAAACATGTATGTAAGAACCGAAGATGGAAGAAAGACATACAGATAGCGAGGAGAGGGCAGGGACCGTTCTCATTCTGAAGAACGATTGGAGTGGTGCGTCCAAGAAACTGAATCGTTTTGGTCTTGTGCATAAATTCTTTCGCTGCCTCCTGCTGTGGCGGCTGGGGTTGCTCCTGTTCCTGATCCCTCGGTTCATCGTTAGGAGGAGGGGACGCCATTGCTTGGAGACCTTTTTCTCTGGCCTGACGAAGACGATGGTGCACGTTCTGGGGTTGTCTTTAGGTAGAGAACAGCGATGAGTGGGCCAATTAGGATTTTAGGAAAACAGAAAATGAAAAGAAAAATGACGATGCGAGTAAAGTTTATGGAGTGCTGACGGCAATGTCAATGGGAATCTGTATCGCATTTTATGTTCGATTTAGTTCTTAACTTTCCATTTCCAGGATGCAAGAACTGCGCTGGTATTTACCAATTACTTTCACCCTAAAGCTGACGCTCATGGCACGGCAATTTTTACGTTCGCCTTTTTTGGTACATTCCTTTTTTTTTAATGATATGGGCCTATTGAGCCATTCAACAACTTATTAAGCCCATTCACATTTTGGCCCATCTATCTTCAAATTCGCTATTCAGGGCTTCTCATGGGGCCATTTCCATTCGAAAAACAAAAAATTGTTGTTTTCATTGTGAGGCCCTTCCTTACCGGCAAAGAGCTCGATAAACATTATGGCCCCGTTTGGTTTACGGAACTCGCGTGAGTTCCAGGGAACATAACACAATTCCCACCCCCAAAACCGTTTGGCGTCACGGAGTTTCGGTGAGGCCGAGTTCCGGCCTTGCCCAATCTTCCCACAAACGTGGGAAATTAAGATCCTTTCAAAAATGGCGGGATCTTGAAAACGTTCCCGAAGCGAATTATGAGACAAAAAAGCCCCTCTGAAATTATAAAACCACATGCTTCTCGCCTTCTTTCCCAGATTCAGCGTCACCATTCTTCTTTTCTTCCTTCGGCCACCACAATCGACGCTACCTTGTTGGCATGAGGGATCGAGCAATTTTTTGTGTTTCCTCTTCCTTCTAGTCGCATCTCGTGTGCGTGATTGTGGCATGGGTTTTGGCTAATTTTGTTTTTCTTCTTCATCATTTATGCTAGATGTTGTGGGTATGTGGATCTGCGTTTTCCTTCCCTATCTCGTTGTTGTGTGTGATTCGGGAGCATTTTCGTTTACTTTTGCTCCTCGGCTCAATAGATGTGGGTGGGTGTGGAGGTAGATGGCTTTTCCGGTGTAACTTGTTGTCGGCGCTTTGAGACTGCACGCAGGGGAGACTCATGGAGCAAGGTTCTTGTAGAAATTTGAGAGATTGTGTACATGTTTATTTTTCACTTACCTCCTTAATTTTCTTGTCTTGGTTGACATTTTGTGTTGTGAGTTCGAACTTGACTGTTTGGTTCGAACTTGATTGTTTGGTTCGAACTTGAATGTATTATTTTGCAACTTCGAGTGTGTAATCTGGTTTTGTAAGTTATTTGTAGGCTATTTTCGCATACCTTATGTTTGTTTCATGGTCCAGATCCTTGAAGTCTCCAAAATTTTCTTTCTCCATCAAGACGCGATTTGGTTTGCCTTTGTTTCTGTACAATTCACAAAACAAAACAAAAAATATGTTTTATGTCTTTTTTTGGGGGGGCATTGTGGGAATTTTACCTAATCTTCTTACTTAACCAACACCCAATTCTTCTTACCAAACAGTTTATCTTCCTCAACTTACTTAAATTCCGTATGTCTACCAAACAATTCAACTTTTTAAAGTTCTCTCAATCTTCCCTTCCTTCCTTTAAGTTCCTTTCCTTCTTTAAATTCTTTTCCTCCTTAAATGTTCCCTGAACCAAACGGGCCATAGAGATAAGCTTGACGAACCATCCCCTCCCAACTGCCGCCTTTTGTAACCGCTTGTTTGTTTTTTACAGGATATTCCACAATTTCGCTTTTTCGAGGTTGCAACTTCGTGGGAGTGGAAGGTTGACAATTGGCCTCGTATATATAAACCAGCTTCTTATATTTAAATTTTTGTGGGAGTGGCAAGAAATCCTCAGGCACATCTGGTGCGGCAGCAGCCTTGAGCGGAGAAGAATTAGTGTTGGGGGCACACTTGCTGGAGCTGCCCAGTCTTCGAAGGAGAACATGCTGGAGACCGAGAGGAAGCCAGAGATGGCGATTTGGGAGACGCGGGAAGCGGAGGGTTCGTCAGGCTCTCTAGGTTTATGAATGAATGGCCAAGATTATATTTTTAACGGCTGAGATTTCATTTTATCCAAAATGAAGCCATTTTAATGCCATGGAGAGGAAATGGAGACACTGATGGAGGGTTCCACGCTTACGAGCACATTTGGAAGTTATTTTTGAGAATAATTTTAGAATTTATGAGATAAAAATGACTTAAATAGTTTTTAGAAAAAATAATAATATAATGTTTGAATGTTTTTATCATAATAGCTTTTAGAGTGTCAAATTTGCCCTGGGCTATTTTGGTCCTGAAATCATCATAGAAAGCATCACGTACTTGTGTTTCATACATAGTCAGGGAGATAAGTTGTATATTACAAGGAGAACCGGCTATGCACTAGGGGTGCTACACCTTTAGCATATTTGCCAAAAAGGCCGCATGTTAAACAACTCGCACGGGCCAAAAAATTATATAACCCTAAGGGTTAGGGTCAGCCATCCTGACAGGTCTAGATTACTCTACCCATTTGATTATTTGCATTTGCCTCCTTTTGTGACTGGTACTTTTTCAAGATTTGCAGGATGATATGTGTTAAAAAATTATAACTTTAATTTGATGAAATTAAATTGCGCAATAATTTTCTTAAACCAAGAAATAGCAAAGTGATATGGGACAATAAAATTTAAAATAAAAATTGACTTTTTATTTGATGAATGGGTAAAATAGTACTCTCTCCGGTCCTAATTATAAGAACACTTTTGTAGTGCAATTTGTTTTACAAAAGTGCTCCTATAATTAGGACCACAGGTAGTACATGAATTAAGGAGTACATATTGGTACATTCCCAAAGATTTGGGGTTTGATGTTCTTACAAGTAGCAGTTGCAAGAGTCCCTTGGAATCTGAGATTAATATTTGTGAGTTTAACTTCCTCACAAGGTACACCACTACTACAAACTAGAATCATTCCTTCCTTTGTTGTTGATGTGCCTCTAATGTTGTTGAAGGAAACTTTACTTATTTTTACTTTTGATGGAGTCTGTCGTAGCAGCACAAGATGCAAGAAAAAAGGAAAAACAAAGAAACACAAAGTAGTTAGAAATATGTAGCAAAAACTTTTTAAAAAAAAAAACAAAGAAGATACAACAAAAAGGATAATTATACAAATAGATGCATATTATCATATTATGCCAACGTTCGTACAATAATTAAATTTCAAATATTTTGAAATGCTCATTTGCATTTTAAAATACCGGTTTAAGATTGAGTTTAATTTCATTATTGTTTTATACATGTATGAATATGCAAGTATTGAGAGAGAGAGTTTGCGCAATAAATACTGTTTTGAGCATTGGTTCCATGGACAATATTCTTGGTCTATGATTATAGGATTGGTGACATTAATCATGACAAGATTCTCAAAATGCAATCGAGAGACTGGGATTTTTACTGAAGTACCAGGCCAAGTCTTGATTCTTACACCATTGTCGGTATTTTTGAAAGTGCAATTCTTCACTATCAAACCTTCTACAGGTTCTTCATATTCATACTTCCCCAAGCTTCCAACACTAATGCCATGCCCAGGTCCGCATGTCACGTCCTCAACTGTCACTTCTCGACTGCCATCACCTAATGAGATACAATCATCTCCTGTTCCAATGTTTGAGTGAAGTATGTTGACTTGTGTTGATCTCCCAATATGGATTCCATCAGTATTTGGACTCTCTGCTGGAGCTTCAATGGAGAATTTGCTGAATGTGATATTCCGGCAGCCTAGAACATTCACATGAAAGTGTTTGCTATGTTTTGAAGTTATGTCTCGGATGATTGAGTTGTTCATGAAGTTAAAGCCGAAATTCTGGAAGGAGTTTAAAAAATGTTAGACTTTTATATGAATGTACACATCCTTGATATAGATTTTTATTTTCCAATTATAAGAAGAGATCAGTCAAAAGTCAAAATGATAAAATGGTGTTAGGCAGTACAAAGTGAACATAAATCCATCTAATTTTCTTTTTCTTTCTCACTACACGTGTTTTTTATCGTATGGAAAAATTTACTCATTATGTCGTTTTTCATGTTAAGACATATACTCTTATATTATTATATAGAAACTATACCTTTGTCACATTTCAAATAGAAATTTAAGAAAATGACAATATGAGGAATTCAACATCACGTTTATGAACTTTTAGAAATGTGTAAGAATTTATTAATTACCATAGAGAGCTTTTTGCAATTCCAAGTTTTGTGACAATTGTTTTGCTTCCAAGCTGTTGAGCCTTGACCATCAAAAGTGGCACCACCGGATAAGGTAAAGGAATCAACGTTTCCAAATCTAACCCATTGAGCATCTGCATCGAATTGGTTAGGGTCTTTTGGTGCTACAATGTTGCCTTCAATGTGAAGCTCAATTGGAGCCTTACAAGGACCGTTGAGCTCTATTTGTCTCAAATTATATGTATTTTTTGGCACAAAAACTTTGCTTGCACTTGTTGATTCACATGCCGCTTTCCAAGCTCTCTCCAAGCTCTAATTAACATTAAGGAACAAGTCAAGTGTATTTACATGGAATATAATTGTTAAAAAATTTTGCAGGCAGCTAACTTTAAATGTGATAAGAACAAAACATAAATTTTATGGCAAAATTTATTGTTCATAAGAAAGTTCATCAAAAAATTTCCGCAAGTTTTGAAAGGGAAATCTTATGAATATATAAAAATAGAACAAAGGGACAACACATTGCTTGTATAAAACACAGACTAATTCTTTTATTCCAAATTTAATTTTTACAATGAACTTTCAAACTAAGATTTCAAAATATAAATACTCACTGATGTTAGATCTCCATTAGGCGCTCCACCATATTTTGTTATATCAAAAACCACAGGTTGAGCTATAACGAAGGTGCCAGTAGTAAGAATAAAGCATAAATATAAATAATACTCAAATTTGCCTCCATATTAATTAATTCTTCTTCCTTGATTTTTTTTTTATGTAGATGTTTTTCTTCCTCCCTCGTTTGAATACAACAATGATTAGTATAGTTGCGTGAGATGGTAAAACCCCATTGCATAGAGTGCTATTTATAATATTGCGGCAAAACCGAAAAAGCCATATAAATAACTAAATAAAGAAATTATAAAACCGTAATTGTTTTCTTTAAACAAGCATATAACCAAAGTCCGTTTATTTAACAATTACAACTTATATTTGGCAATATCTAGGATAAGATAATTATTTTTATTTATTTTTTGAATTTTGAGGATTTGTTTGAAACTATGTGAACAACCTTACTTGAGAACTTAAGAACAAACAGTCTTGAGGTCTTAAAAGCAAGCATATATTTGAAGCTAGTTTATTTAACAATCACAATTCATTTAGCCATTCAGAATAAGATAAACAATTTTTTTCTAAATTTCAAGATTTTATTTTAAAGTAAGTGAACAACCTTAAGGACTTAAAAAGCAAACCATCTTTATTTCATTTGTGAGTTTATTTGTAAAATTCAAATATTATCAAAACAGTACATAATATGGTCAACATATGCCCTGAAAACTAGCTATCACGTGAAAGCATTTTCTCTACGAGTTCATTTTGGGAAAAAATCCACAAATTCCTATAACTTCTTTTATAAATTTATCAGTGGAGCTAAATAAATGATAAGAAGGAAAAAGGTACTTAATTATTTTTCCAACATCTAGTTTATGATTGATGCATACGTATATGTGTTTATATGTTTGCTTTGATCTTTGATACTAATTGAAGGAAAATTAGGAAAGAGAAGAGACTTATTGTGGCACCTAATCAGTGGTGGAGCCAGGATTTAATATTTATGGATTTTTTTTTAAGGAGGATAAAAAGTAACCCACTCCTTCGTAAAATTTAGAATAAAAAATGGAGTTCAATTGAAAAGTATTTCCGAAGAAATCAAGTTAAACACAACAATATACTCTAATCCTATGGCATACAGACACCCAAATGTTACACAATCAAATTCCAAAGTAACATACAAGAAAAAATTTCTATGCTTTGTCATATGTAATAGGATATTAAAAAGTCAAATACGAAGGAGCAAATGAGAGCTTCTTAGGAAATATGGAATGGAGTTTTCTAAGATCATGCAAGGTGAATTTGAAATGTCTATGATAGGAGAATTAAATTTCTTCTTAGGACTTCGAATCAAACAAAAGAAGAATGAAATATTTATTTCCGAACTAAATACCTGTGAGAGCTTCTTAAGAAATATGGAATGAGTCATTGCAACATAGGCTAATACTCCTATGAGCTCAACGACTTTTGTAATATCCTAATTTTTACTTTTAGGATTTATTTATAATTAAGAGTGAAATTATATATGATAAATATATATAATTTATAATCTTTAAAAGTATATAAGAAATGGACTTTTAGGATTTATTTATAATTAAGATTGAAATTTTATATGATAAATGTATATAATTTATAATCTTTAAAAATATACAAAAAATGGAAATAGTGGGTATTTTGTTGTAATTTCTTTACCTATGAAAAAAATAAAAGAAAATATATATCTTGATTCTCTTCAACATGAGGAAAAGAATGATGCATGTGAATTACAAAAAGGAGGAAAAGAATGATGCATGCGAATTACAAAAAGGGAAAGATTGATGCAACTACCGGGAATCGAACCTTGGATGGCAAGGTGCAAGAGTGAGTATTTTACCATTGAGCCACTGATGCTTCATAGTGAAAAAGTCCTTCAAAATTTATATGTATTCTAAAACTTTGTGTCTGCACTTGCAGACACATGCCCCAATGTGGCTCCGCCCCTGCACCTAACTTTAAGTCCATATAACAGTGTGACACATTTCTTAAACTATGTAAAGACTCAGGTTCCAATACCAACAAGTAAGTACATTAAGCTCTGATACTACCAGTGTAAACCTTGTGCAATTTTTTCAAATTTTGAGGAGTTGATTGTTTGAAACTTTCTGAATAACCTTACTCAAGGACTTAAAAAGAAACAGTCTTATGGTCTCAAAAGCAAGCATATAACTAAAGCTAGTTTATTTAACAATCATAATTCATTTAGCCATTTAGGACATGATAAACAAAATTTTTCTAAATTTCAAGATTTTGTTTTAAAGTAAGTGAACAACCTTAATTGAGGACTAAAAAACAAACCATCTTTATCCCATTTTACTAGTGTATTTGTAAAATTCAAATATTATTAAAATAGTATAAAATATGGTCAATATGTGCCTTGAGAACTAGCTTTCACGTGAAAGCATTTTCTCTACGAGATCAATTTGGGTAGAAGTCTATAAATTCCTATAACTTCTTTTTTAATTTAATCATTGGAGCTAAATAAATGACAAGAAAGAAAAAAGGTACTTAATTATTTTTCTAACATTTAGTTTATGATTAGTGTATACATATATATATGTGTGTGTTTATATGTATGCTTAAATTAATTAATTAATAATTAAATTATGATACAAAAAAGTGTAAAGCTGCGCTCACGCGAAGAGGTATGTCTTGATGAAAATGAGGGAAGAGTGGAAGAGTCAGAGGGATCGTCTCTACAACCATCAGAATGGAGATGAGACTATTTCTTGCAGCAGTTGATCGGGTGAGGGACAAATTCCATCTCGACCATTCACATTCCTCTGCATGAAAACCACTGATCCCAATCATAGTCTTTATCATCACCCGGTCAAAGGTGACTTTTGACTAGGTCAAAGATCAGCGACTCATCATGTAGGAATCCATGATGATCTCAGGTCAAAGAGCATTGTGGCGCGGTTATACATGAGAAAAGCTTATGACTTAATTCATGCAGCTTTCTCATAGTGGGTCGGTCCAGCACCTTATACTCTTACAAGTGCCTATGACTTTGATGAGTATGGAGATACGAGATAAACATTATATTTCATAATAAATACCAAAAGTTACATAAAATTATTAAAAATAAATAAATTTCTACCGTTAGTAAATTATATAACATGATAAAAATTAAATCAAACATATATGTATTAATAAATTATATAGACAAAAATATATGTGTTAAGAATCACATGGCAGTTATTACTTCTTCCTTTTTACCGTCCAACAAATACAAAAAAAAAAATTGCAAGCTTTTGACAAAAAAAAAACATTACTTTAAAAAGAATTATATAGACAAAAATATATGTGTTAAGAATCACATGGCTACATGTATATAAAAAAAAAAGAATCACATGGTAGTGATTACTTTCTTTTTCTTTTTTTGTACCATCCAGCAAATACAAAAAACATTGCAAGCTCACTGTTCAACACAAATGTATTGGGGAGAAAAGAATGTTTTCAACGGATATAATGGAGGGCTGGAGATTCTGTACTGATGGTGGAGCCCACTTTCATTTTGGACTTCCCAGAGAGAAATGAAAGTTAAAAAAATTGAATTTTGAAAAACTTAGATTTTGAGTACAGAATAGCTTTTAGAAAAAAGAAGGGGGTTTGATAGACTTTTAACAAAACTTAGGTTTTGAAACCACCAAACAAACCCGGACCTCTCCCAGTTCATCTCACGAAGATCCAACTGATAACAATTTATTAAAATGGAGTAAAATTTTGGCATATAACGTGTGCCAATTTTTTTTTTATTTTTTTTTAAAAGATTGGGGAAAAGTCCCCCCTACTAAATCTATCAAACCCTTCTCACTGATAAAAATTTCAATGAAAGAATATTCCTTAATTTTCTTCTTTTTTACTTGCTTGAATATTTGGATTGAAATACTATTAAAAGGTGACTCTTTTTATGCCATTTTTTTTTAAAAACAAAAAAAATGCCAGCCTGTGATTTCCTACGAAACAACCCCTATGCTTTTTCTTTTTTGACCATGAAATAACCCCTATGCTTCGATAAATATAAAATACTCATAGCAAGAAGTAGTATTTATAAGCAAAAACAAGTAGTATTTATAAGCATGTGATACCCTTTTGACTTATCGGACCGAGTGCGATGCATAAAATTTTGGTTAAAGGAGTAAAAATACACATATGTTTTACTCGTGAGTCGCCAAGACCATACGCTTTTTTAGAAGAAAAATACACACAAGCTTTCAAATGGAGCAAAAGTACCATCCCCGTTAACCACCTTTAACTCTATTACTTTTTGACTGGTGGGCCCCACAATTATCATCTCTTTCCTCCTTTCCTTTACCTTCGTTTTGTTCCCTTGGGCCCCACACACACACTCTCTCTCTCTCACCCCATTTCTCTCTGTTCTGTTCCCCATTCTTTCATTCATTTGTCCGACTTTCTTCTTCCCCAAACACCCAACGCTCTCACCCACATATGCATAAATATCTGATGACTTCACTTCGGTTTGAGGGCCATTTTTGTTCATGCAATCCCCACAAAGTGTTTTTATTAAGAAAATTATCCTTTCAGCATATATCTGATCTATATAATATATATCATGAGCTTCCGGCTGTCTCAAAACAGAACCTTCTAAACCATTTGCTTCATTTTAAATTAAACACCCAGCATCTTTCTTGCTTGCTTGAGGCCTGAATTTGCTCATGATATGTGTCTTTGGATTAAATTTGGGAGAAAAAGTTATTTAAAGAAATATATTTTAGAAAATAACATCCAACAAGCACGAAAAAAAAAACCTTGGTTTTCTTGTCCAAAAAAACAAGTTTTATGGTGGCTTAACCAAAACCATAGTTTGATGTTTAAAAGCTATTTTGAGTTTTAAACCACTATTTGGCTACTCTGCTTTTAAATCTATAGTTTGGGTGAAAACCGTTGATTCAAAAGATAATCCAAATATACTCAAAGCAACCTTTTTTGTTCAACTGTTAGATTCAGAAGCAATAGGAGAATGCAACCAGAAAAAAATAAATGCTCATCCTTTTGGAAATAAATGACAATGCATATCTCACTGAAAAGGACAAAGATTTCAGAAGTTGTGCTTGTACAGACGTGTGTAAAATGACAAGCTCCTTTCGCCATGAGCTTCGGTTCTTGGAGAATAACCTTGAAGAAACAGAGAGAATGGGGTGAGAGAGAGAAAGAGTGTGTGGGGCCAAGGAAACAGAACGAATGTAAAGGAAAGAAGGCGAGAGGTGATAATTGTGGGCCCACCAATCAAAAAAGTAACAGAGTTTAAGGTGGTTAACGGGATGATACTTTTGCTCCATTTGAGAGAAGTTTCGTGTGTATTTTGCTCCAAAAAAAAATATATGGTGTTGGGCGCTCCCGGGGGGTAAAACACATGTGTATTTTTGCTCCTTTACCCTAAAATTTTTGTGTGGGTTATCATGAGAAGAGATGTTTTTGGGGAAAATCCATCTCAGGGCCCATATTGGCAAAAAGGCCAAAAAAAGTCACATGTCAAAAAAGATCACAAGGTTTTTTTCTGATATTATTTCATAAAAAGTTAGTTGTTAATGAAACTGATATAGTTGTTAACGGGTACTGATTTAGTTGTTAGGATATTGTTGTTAATGCTATTGATTTAGTTGTTAATGGATATTAATTTAGTTGTTAATGAGACTAATTTAGTTGTTAACGTTTTATGAAATAATACCAGAAAAGATGTTGGGGTCTTTTTTGACATATAACTTTTCTTGGGCCTTTTTTTACATTTTTTTTGTCAATATAGACCCTAAGATGGATTTCCCCATGTTTTTGCTTTTCATTCGCGGTCATTCAATAATAATTGGCATGCTAGTCTAAAATTATGAACGTTTATTTCATATCTATCAACATCAATATAAACTATGCATTTTTATGATGAAGTTTGTTCTGGCTTAGAATACAGATATCCAGCTTGATGGGTTGATGCTTTAATATTGGATCAAATGTCTCTTCCTGAATGCCTATGAAGAAAGCACCTAGGAGAAAGTAGGATCACTGTACACAACCAGGCTCTTCGCCAAGGGGGTGGGGTGTGTGTGCACAGTGTGACGGCATGTAAATAATTCAGAGATTAGAACGTGCCTTAGGGCTTGACCTCAGTATTTATAGAGTGTACTTTAGGTAGGATATTGGGCCTCGCGTGATCTCTGGCCCAAGGATCCTAACTGTTCTATCATATCCGAAGATATTCATTGATTATGGGGGAGTTAGGATTCTCCTTGATATTAGATAGGATTGGGTATGACTTATCTCTATAGTTGGGCCTCACCGTTATTGAGCTTTGTACAAGTCCATAACAGCATTATAACTATTATTTGATAGAAACCTCCCTACCATGGTCCCTGTATAGTCAATTAGGATGTTTGGGGCAGGTTATAAATTTTGAAAACAAGGTGGCTCTGAGTCTGGTATTTATGGTCGAAATGAACCCCTCGTCTAATCACAATAAATTATTTAACTTTTACCAAAATTTAAGTTTACAAAAGTAAAGGAAATAAAAACTACTTTTTTCCAAAAGGTTGTGTTTGAATTAGTAATAGCAAACCTGACTTCTATTTTTTAATTTGACTTTTATAAATTCAAGGTGTGGTAAAAGTTAGATTCTGTAATATGATATATATTTGGATTCACTTTTGTAAAAGTCAGTTTGACAAATTGAAAGTTGTTTGGATGATTAGTGAAAAAACAAGTTTAGATGTAAAATGAAAAAAAATATGAATTTTATTAAATTATATATATATTCACATTAACTTTTGAAGAAATATAAAAATGTTATAAAATTTAATATACTATTGGAAAAAATTTGTAAAGACTAAAATATATTTAATAGATAGAAAATTGTGTGTGTGTGTATTATAAATCATAACAATGTTAAATTTCTCAACTAAAATCTGAATATTATGTTGCATTTGTTATTATTATTTCCAACCTAAATAATTAATTTCTTCATCAAGATGAAAAAGACAGAAGTGGAAGGGGACGGATGTGGGCTTGCAATAAGCATATCTGTGGAACTATCACCATATTTATCTCAATGTTACTCATCTCACTATAGAGCATGAAGAAGTTCGTTTCTTTCTAAGAGTCAGGTGGATCCCAAATGTGGTCCCAAACACAATTAATGTGTTACACGAGTTTAAGCAATATTGAGGTATTATCCTTCATTCCCTTGTTATAGGTATCAACTAAGTGAATTTTAAAACTTCATATGATATGATTAGTTGTGATAATGTTCAATATAGATGTCATTATAAGGAGCAAAAAAATTATATAATATATTTATCTCCTACATTGACTAACTACTTTGTTTAATGTAGATTAGTCCAAGTTGAATTATAGAAAATAATCAAGAGAAGAGATTGAAGAAATAAGAACTTGTCAGATATTATGAGAATATCGATACTCAAGTTTCTACGATCAAATGGAAGTTAGAATGACGTAATTCGAAGTTAAAATAAGGAAGTTCAATTAGGAAGAATGATCAAGAAGAAGATTAATAAAGAAGTTATTGAGTTGGATTGATTAAGAGAAATAAGAAGAAATAAATTGGCTTAAAACTGAAAAAATGCAGTTTGACTCGAATTTTAGAAATGACAGTTTGGTACCACGAATTTCCAAAATGCCAATTTAGTCCAAACTCACATGCTACAGTAGCAATACTGAGTACAATACTCGAGTATGCCTGATAATACTCGAGTACTGGAGCATTTTCATATACTCTGTTCGCCCTTGTTCAGTGTTTTACTTAAGCAAGCTTTGATTATTCGATGATATCTCTCAAACTAGAGACTCGATTGAGGTAAAACTAGTTTCGTATGAAACTAGACTCACAATGAGTCACATTGAAATCAAAATCAACCTCAAAGGAGTTCAGATGAAAAAGCTATGGATTTTAGAAGTTGCCACATGAAATCACGTCACATATCAGAAATAGGTTTGGTAATTTGGGCATATATCACAAACTATACATCCAAATAAGTGAAACTAGTGGCATATGAAACTAGACTCAAATAAATTTTCAAAAACATCAATATCATAGAAAAAAATATCAATCGGGAGAAATATGATTTTTGGAAGTTCACAGTTAGATCAGACTTTGCCAAAACACTGGTCCAGAATAGTTGTCATTAATCTGATCGAAACGCTCAACATACAATGAGTTTGGAGATGATTCTTTTTTCCTTGGAAAGAAGACTTAAAGAGCTTTTTGGGCATAGGTCATTTGGAAAATTTGGAGTTATATTGAAGATGCTACACTCACTGCAAATTGACCCTTGTGTTGCCAATATTATTACTTTTTGAAAGTTACTACATTCTGGAAGTTGAGCCTTGTACTGGAGATGACTCGTGGAAATGAAGCATGACACTTGCTAATTTTGGCCTCAATCTCTATGAGTACTCGAGTATGCTTTAGCAATACTCGAGTAAGGCTGTCAAATACTCGAGTATAGATTAATACTCGAGTATGGATACAAGATCATAGCCATATACTCGCAAAGCCTCACACCAGATAAGAGTGATACTCGAGTATACTGAAGAATACCTAAGTACTGGTTCAAAATCTTAGCACTGAACCTTCATCTTCGTAAATTCAAATCACTGATTATCATTCTATAACTTCTGATTATTACTCATTATTGTTCTCAATGCTTCTAAACATGTTTATTAATGAGTTTCATATGATCAGTTGAAGGATTACATACAAATCCTCAAAAAGTAAGATCTGTGTCAGAGCATTAATGACGATGATAGAAAAACAGAGTAGATGCAAGTAATCTTCGAGCAGTCAATGAATATTGTTTGAAGCGCATATTGCGGTGAAGATGATAGCGACCCAATCTTAGCAATCCCAAAACTAACCAAAGGGATGTCGTGCAGAGATACGTTGTAGCGAGGCAAAAACAACCAAAACTCGAATTTTGCCAACAACTCCAACCTGTATCTAACGCAAAGTTTGAACCTTCAAAACGGTCATATTCTAAATGGGAAGAATTGCTCAATAGTCTAATGTTTTTCATCAACTACAAAAAGAGAAGCATTCAAGATAGACGATGAGACATGAGCTTGCACCTTCAATGTTAAAATGCCAACACTTTGATGTTTATATCACTTACTCTCTGTTATCTCAATGATCATATAATTTACCGTAGAGAGTGAGATTATTTGTATTGTACTTTAGTGTTTATCATATTGACTTTTGAGAAAGAAGATTGATTGTAATCCTTCATCACAAAGGTTGTATCCTTACGGTGTGTAAGGGGAGTATCTCGGTGAGAGATTTGTAAAAGACTGCACAAGTACCCGTCTAAACTTGTGGGATTGTAGTGGTTCTCAAGTACCCAGTTAAAACTTGAGGAAGATAGTGGATTGAAGTCTCAAGAGGAGCCTGGGGACTGAATGTAGGTCATCGCGGATTGGGCCGAACTAGGACAAATCACAGTTTGCATATTATCTTCCCTAAACTCTTATATTTCCAATATATGTTTATTTGAATATCTGACTGTTGATTTAGAATATGCGAAATGATTTACAAAATTCCTAAGTTTTTATTATACACACAATTCACCCCCCTCTTGGGTGTTAGCCAATACCAACATAGACAATTTATGTATGGATTTAGGACAGAATAAATTTAATGCAGAAAAATTGGAAAAAATCGTGGGCTAACAGGCTGCCCAGTAGCCTATGAAGAAAGAGTGTGACCTAAATCTCTTTTAGAAATGGGCTAGTTCAAACTGGGTTTGACTATCATCCACTTCTCTTCTCATCCTCTTCTTCATTTCAACCGTTGGATTGAAATCTCAATGATTCAAATTTAATGTTTTATGAAAATATTAAATTATTAAAAAAAATATTTTTATAAAACATTAAATCTGAACCATTGAGATTTCAATTTAACGGCTGAAATGAAGAAGATGATGAAAGATAAGTGGATTGTAGCCAAACTTGTCCAAACTATCACGTCTTATATGGTACTAAACTTGTGATGGGCCATCATGTTAAACTTGTGAGGTCATTATTGCCATTGTTGTTACTCCTCCTATGTAAGACAAAATTGTGACACCTCTCGTTATTGGGTTCAAGTAGTAAAGAGGTCGGATACTCTCATCAAAGGGAGAGGGTTCGACCCTTGAGTTGATTAAGGCGTTGGGGGAGACATCCTAGGTGATGTGAACTTGTGGAAATGCATGCTGAGATGGAGATATGTGTACTCTCAGTCTTACATGTCCTGGGGATCAAAGCCATAGTGCCCTGCCTTTGGACCGTGGGTTAGCCCAACCTCTCTCCTAAAATTTCAGTATAAAAAAAGAAAAGAAAAAATTGTGACAAATGTTTCTTTAGCATGTCTAACGTCAATGTACCAAAAAAAAAAAAGTCTAATGTTTAAGTATGCAATACCATATTGCGCGGCTGAAATAAGGGAGAAAAGAATAAAGCATAAAAGGGATTTTAATAAAACAAATCTTTTAGATAGAAATTTAAACCTCTAATCATTTTGCCAATATTACTTTCAATTTTATCTTGGAGTGAATATAATACTGATATAAATTTTTGTATAAATCTGCTTTTTGCCGACAATTTTTTTTGGATGAATTACAATGTTAAAATAAACCATGCTATGAGTATAATTGCTATTTTAAATTATGTATATTAAAATATCTACACTGAAGCTTTTTCTTTTTCTTTTTTTTCCTTTATTTCTCATTCTGAATCACTCCTCACACAGCTTCTCTGACTGAAAGAAAACTTTTAAATAAAATGAGACAAAGAAAGGTAAAATAAATAGACTCCCCCAACCTTTTTTTTTTTTTTATATAAAAATTTTAGGAAAGGGGTTGGGTTCACCCACGATTTAAGGGCATGGCGAAATCTCCCTTCCTCTTAGGTGATACCGATGTTGAGTAAGGTGAGCCGTCTATTACTCTCAGGTGTTAACCTAGGCATCTAGGAGCTAAGATGTCTCCCCCAATGCCTTGACTAACTCCATGATCGAACCCCTTTCCTTTAGTGAAAGTGTCTGACCTATTTGCCAGTTGAGCCCAAAGACGAGGGGTACTCCCCCAACCTTTTCCATCTATAATTGTGTCCTCGCTACTTTGTGTATTTGAGTTGTTGTTTAAAAACACATTCACATGGTTGGAACAAAACTTTTTTTACATATTTATTTTATATATCGTAAATCACGTTGAAAAAGTAGCTTCTATCATTAATTCAAACAGCACTAAGTGGTCATGGCCCAAAAGGGAGTACTCAATAAGAGATACTATAATACTACTATATGTGTAGGCTGTTCAAAATATAATTTATTTGTAATTTTGTTAATTTTACCCCTATTCACTATTGGTTGGACACATGA
Organism: Acacia pycnantha; assembly: GCA_025563575.1. Taxonomy (NCBI): domain Eukaryota; kingdom Viridiplantae; phylum Streptophyta; class Magnoliopsida; order Fabales; family Fabaceae; genus Acacia; species Acacia pycnantha. The sequence continues at coordinate 375,748 of JAMWYP010000285.1, forward strand.
AAAAGAGATGAGAAAAAGAGGTATAAATGTATAGAGATAAAAGGACGCGATAGAAGATTTGCACCATTTCATGTATAAGGATAAATATGAAAAAAATTATTCAATTAATGCTTTTATTGGTGTGTGAGGATGGAGTGCAAATGATTTATAAAAAGGTAAATAGTCATAACAATAATAAATTTTCAATATTAACAAAATTAATATTGCCTCCAATATTTAATCTAAGACCTATTTGTGAAGTTGATTTTAATTTTAAATATAATAACTTTTTATATATTTCATTTTCCCAATTCTCACATATCCATACTCCCTTAACAATAATTAAGAAGGAATTAAGGAAGTTGATTAGGATATTTTAAAAAATATATGTCATATTAATTAATAAATTTTATTGGAGAGAGTCATATTAATTAATGGACCATACTTAGGTAAGTTCATTATATTTATTACGCTAAGAAGTTCTCCAATCACACGCTGTTATGTGTCATATTTTTTAAATATTATCATTTAACTATAAACTTACATAAATAATAATAATAAAAAAAAGACACATAGATATGTGTGATTGAAATACTTAACGTAGTGGATATAAGTAACTTTATCTAATTATTTTCCTTAATTAATTATAATTCAACAGAGTGAAAGATAACCCATATGGTGGTGACACGTGACACTAGGCACCCTGATGTGCTGGCTCTGCCTTATTGGCTGTAGGCTGCCACTTCGTGTACGAATTAATTGACGTGGTCGAGCCTTCGTACGGACAGGCATTTCTTTATTTCTCCCTTCCAGTTCCTGATACTCGCTGCATTTTCTCTGTTCCGAAATAACTGGCAACCGACAAAGTTGTTTGCTGTTTTCCTATAGCAACCCGCTCTTGTCCCAGTATCGGTCACCGGTAGCTTAAGTTGTCGGTGCCTGCACCCACGTGTCGTCACGGCGGCCGAGAGCGCCGAGCTAATTGTGCCTCCACTTGGGGAAAAGCTTCTCTACGGGGGATGTATTGATTGGATTCACGTGTTCGCGAGCATTTATTCTCTTTTTTTCTTTATTTGGGAAGGGTCGAATTTTTCCTCCGGTGTTTACCAAAAGAAGAAAACCAATTAGGTTCCGTGACTTGCCCTTTTCCGATAGTCATTCAGATTTGTGGTTTGAGAATGATGCTTGTTTAGTGCTCTGGAGCACTATAAAAGAATACGAGAGGAGAGTGGGAGTGAGCAGACAAATCTGTCAATCAATCAATCAGCCATCTCGATCTGTCTCACCGTTTCTTCTCGGGAAAATTTTTCCTAGGGTTTCCAAAGACGGAGCCAGTCATTTTCATGAGTATTTTGAGAGCTAGTCATTAAAATTTTTATTCTGTGGTTTCTGAAGGCAAGTTCAGTTTTGATTCGCTTGGTACACTACTTTCATTTTTTTGATAATCCCATCACATCTGGGCTCTGCGAGCTCATTTTTAGCAAAATTTTGAAAACATTAATATGTCTTGAAACTAGCGCGCCTTTAGTGGTTTCTTTCGGTTCTAAAATCGTCAGCAACTAGCCAGATCCCACTTGTTTCTGTCCGTTTCAGTTGGAGATATAGTGAGAAATCCAATAGCCTTCGCGAGAATCGTTTTATTGGTGGGTTTAGAAGTCGAGAGGTGTGAAGAAAGAAACGATGGTGAGAGGAAAAACTGAGATGAAACGCATAGAAAACGACACAAGCAGGCAAGTGACGTTCTCGAAGAGAAGGAACGGGCTGCTTAAGAAGGCTTTCGAGCTGTCTGTGCTATGCGATGCTGAAGTTGCACTCGTTATCTTCTCGCCCAGCGGCAGGCTTTCTGAGTTCTCCAGTTCTAGGTATGTTCTACTGGTGCTATCCCCAAAACGACACCTAATGTTACCAAAACTAAGTTTATTTATATCGGTTTCTATCTATTTGGTTCAATTATGACGGATCTGTATTTGCAATCAATATGACAAATTAGATTTTGGATATTATTGATCCATCGGCTCCAGGTACAACTATTATGCCAACTAGCCTGTACTGTAAGCTCACCCTTTGTAGGTCAAATCTGCTCCAAGACCACACCTGATTTAACTTTTTATGTCCGCCTCCCTCCCTCCCTCTCTCCCCCTTTGTTTTTTTTATAGAAACTGATTTAATTACTTTCTACCGATTATAGCATGAGGGAGGGTAGGGACTGAAGAAGCAAGAGAGAGTAATAAATAGATATACATTTTTAAGTGAGGACTGAGAAACTTGAAACGGAAGGGATAGGGATAGCCGTTCCAAACTTCATTATAGGAGCACGTAGTAGGTACACCGTTTTACAAAACTCCCAGTCTCAAAATTTCCGAGTCATCCGGTTGATATTGGTACACCTTTTACTCAATGGATAGATAGATACTAGTTGACCGCAATACAACCCCTCTGTCTCTTAACCCTTAAGAAAATCATGGGACTCTTTGGCCTTTCCAGGATTTTAACAGACAAATTATTGGATTATTTAATTTGATATAAAAAATATATAATTTTATGAATGAATTTTACCTACTCTTACCTTTAAAGAGCTGAAAAAAAAAGATATAATATTTTCAATTTCAATAATCTCTCTCTAAATATATATTGCATATCTTTTTTTTTTGTGGATTAAAACGAAAAATTATATTTCTGACTAATAATATATTTATCCAATTCCTTTTTTTTTTCAATTTCCAAATTTCTACCCACATCTCATTCCAACTTGTACTATTTAGTTCTAGGCTTATATGTTTTGCAGCAGCAGTGTTGAAAATTTTAAGCAAAATGTCATCCATAAATTTGTGTGACAAATTATTCGACAAATACTGCCTAGCTTAAAAGTTTTTCAGAATGAACTGTTTTCACTGCAAATCAAGAGTATATCAGTTCTTAACATTCAATCAAGATGCTTAACAGACAAGACGGACACAACGCAATAATGTAGTAAGCTATTCCTCTTCTTCTTTTTGAATAATTTAGTATGCTATTTGGATATATTACTCTGTGATCACAGACTTTAATTTATTAATTCTAATTAAATGAAATTTAAATTTAAACTAGTTGGAACCTTGTTGTCTGTTCAAGTCAAGGTGGACACGTATCAAAATAAGAGCTACTGTCCTTGCTTTACCCGGAATCAATATTATTATACGCCCATATCTTATTGTGGACTTGTGGTTAAGGGTTAAAAAGTAATTATAAAAAACTGTGTCTCTTTTTCTTACAGCAATTCCTGTTCCCTATTATTTGGTAAAAGTTACCCTTGCTTGTACATGGTGTTGAGTATATGGTTTCCATGCTTTTTGGGTTTGCAGCAAGCGAGGTTAAAAAAACATGCAAATCCAACTCTCAGGGATTTATAAAATACCTCCCATGGCCTGCTGACCTGAGCTTATATATTTGTGTGTCAAATCATTTTTGAATAATGTTATGTTTAATGACATAACAGTGTCATAGGTAGTTCCTGAATCTATATATAATAATTTACACTATCTATAAAGTTGTTAAACTCACGAATTTAAGCAAACTCAACTATTAACAGTGACGTAAAATTGTATTGTAAACTCGTAAGAGTTTATTTTTATCAATAAATCTGTATCATTAGTGTATAATTAAATAATTAAAATATAAAAATGACAACCATTTAATTTGAATATATTTTAAATTTAAATAATTGAAATTAAATCTGTTAAAATTCATAATTTATTATAATTAAAATGGAATTTCTATAAAATTCATAGATCATAGATAAAGCCATTGAATATGATAATATGGGAAAAAGTTAACCTTAGATTAAAATTGAATTAACACGATTTTGCAAGATATAAACATAAAACCGGTAAATTCAGTGCGTGAACTTCTGAGTTTAACCGCATTTACAACTATCTCGAGTCTAAGAGTGATTTGACACGATTTTGTAAGGTAGAAATGTAAAAACAATAAATTTAGAAAGTTAACTTGTGAGTTTAATAACAATGACTATTACATATACTATGTATATAATACAAAATCTAAAAAAAAAATTTTATAAGTCATAATTAAATGGTGCAGTATGATTCAAAATCCATGCAACTACATTCTAAATTCTTCATATAAAGTAATTATATTCTTGCCTGGCTTTTCTTTTTTAGTAGGATACAAAATAAGTTTTTAAGACATACATTTTCCTGTTGTCTTGGAGGTACTTCAGTGTGAATAAAACGGTTGAACGGTATCTAAGGAAAGTCAAGGACCGGGGTCTTAGCACCAAAGGAAGCCAAGCAAATACGCAGGTTAGCCTTCCATATTTGCTTTAATCCTCTATTTAAGATTTATAACCTGAGTCTGAGTGTTTTGAACTCCCTCATGAAAGTGGTTAATTATTAGTTTGTTGAATGCAACACTCAATGGATATAAATATTTGACTGAAATGATGTGTTATGGTATGAGTTAACAATCATTTTCAGCACACCTATATACATAGTAATCAATGACCATTATGTTACAGGTATTACAATGTTATAGTAGCATGTAACTATTTGTCTTAGGGTTAAGGTGCAATTTTACATGAAGTTTACCCAGGAGCGCTCGGCACCATGAAGTTTTTTTAGGAGCAAAAGTACACACGACGTTACGTTTTGGGAGCAAAATACCATGGGCCGTTAAAAACTAACGGTCAACTCAAGGTCAACTAACGGTCAACTAACGGCCCGTGGTATTTTTGCTCCCAAAACGTAACGTCGTGTGTACTTTTGCTCCTGAAAAAACTTCGTGGTGCTGGGCGCTCCTGGGAGTAAACTTCATATGTAAAATTGCACCTTAACCCTTTGTCTTATAGCCGTCATGTTATCTAGTATTAAATCCTTTTGAAGCTGAATTCTAATTTTGTGTATAGGCTTGGATGAAATATTTGACAAAGATAAATGGTTGCCTTACTGAATATTATTTCTGGAAAATGATATTCTTGAAAAAAGATGATAAGTGAGGTGTTGAGATGAATGCCAAGACTGTCTCAAATTTTATGTTGCGGCCGCATCAAGTTATGAATAATATTCTTTTAATTAGAACACTACCCGATATGCATGAACCGATTAGGTCATATATTATATTATTTATGACTCTTACTCAACATAGTATTGTGACTATATATTTTCTATCAATTGATAAGAAAGGTATGCATTTGATATGCTTATTATATTGAAAACTATAGAGCATTTCTTGAGGAAGGAATATCTCTTACTCCCTCTTGTCCTTAATATAAGACATATTTACCTAATTTAGTTAAGTTAGTTAATATAACAATATGTATTTTCTAAAACACCTAGTTATCTTTTTTTAATTTCCTCATTCTCCTCCTCCTTAATTATTGTTCAGGGAGAATAATTAGGGGTAAATTAAGAAAATATTGATAAATATGAAAATTATGTCTTATATTTAGTACCAATATCAACTATTTAAATATGTCTTATATTAAGGACCTGGGAGAGCAGCTTCTTTGATAATCTGCCATGAACTCGAGTTTGCTTCTTTGGCTCTGTGTTCTGAAATTTGATGGCCTGAAAGACACACTGCACTGCACTGCACCACGTTTGATTGATTTTAACGCATTATTTGATGGGATATTAGTGAGAGACGGATCAGTGCTTCTAGCTAATTCTTTTTTGGCATGCTTGCATGCGTTTGAAGGAAGGTACTATCAACATGACTAAGAAGATAGAGCATCTTGAAGTTCTTAGAAGGTTAGTTTCTCAAATTAAGTGTAGCTGGTCTCATTTGGTAGTTATTATATATATACAAGGGATCAATCACACGAACCAAAATGGTATGTCATGATTATTGCAGGAAGTTTCTGGGAGATGGTTTGGATGCGTGCTCTATTGACGAGTTACGTCAGATAGAGAACCAGCTGGAACAAAGTTTGACCAAAATTAGGGCAAGAAAGGTACACTGGATCGCATCTTGTGATTTCCTCTACTCAACTTTTAGATCAATTACAACTGTTAGCATTCATTTTTACCATAATTTGTTATGTTCAGTATATATATAGTATCGGGTATGTTTGGTTTGAGGGAAGGGGAGGGGAGGAAGTGGGAGGGAAAGTTGAGAGATAAATTTTTTCTCTTATCTTTACAAAATTGCCCATAGATAATTTACAATATTCCTAAAATATACTCTCAACAAAAAAAAAAATCCCTTCATTAATGGCAAAATGATCAATGTCTTCCCAAAAGATTTTTTCCCTCCCCTCCCCTCCCCTCTCCTTCCCTCAAACCAAACATACCCTAAAATTTATAACGTACAACCAAAGAGACTTAATGGTCGTAGTTAGCTATAGTTAGTCCTCAATTTCAACCCTTTAAAAACTATGGCTGAAACGTACCTTTGACAATGGTGACTCAGAATCAACTGTTCAAGGAACAGATCGGGGAGCTAAGAGAAGAGGTAATACTGCTAAACTTGCACATGCGAACGTATTTACAGCTCCTTGTAAACATGTTTCAGATTATGCTCACTATAAATTATATTATTATTCTTCAGGAAAAGCGCTTACTGGAAATAAATAAAGATTTACGAGGGCAGGTGAAACTCTTTCTCCCTCCTCATATAGATTCTAACTTTCTGGGCAGAAGCATCTCTGACTTAAATGGGAATCAATCCTGCTTTTCTTCCACGCTCATGATAAAAACCTCAAATAATCCATGTCTCCATCTTTCAGATTAATATAGTGTGTTTGGAATGTTTTCTCAACATTATTTCGTGGTCAGTTGTCACAGTGTGGCGGCGATGAACTTCAGCGGCCGAATTCGGCTGATGAAGAGCAGGATGATGAGAACTTGAACGAAGGAGCGGATGGCGTAGAGACAGAGTTGGTGATAGGACCACCTGCAGAGAGACGAATAATGCCTTGAAACGCACGTCATATTTATACTTTTTTCAATATACACAAATCTGTGTGTTTAATAATGCTGTTCTGAAAAAGTAAAAATCTCACCCCAATAAACCTGCGGGACTTTCCATGTCTATGTCAGTTTTTGTTCTTGTGCCTCTTAACATGTGGAATCAAATAATTTCTGTTTATTATAGAGCCTGCACTTTCTTTCTTTGTTTTTGTTTATTTGATTAAGGATTTTTCTTTTGAGGCTTATAGTTGAAGGGTTTTCATTTCTTCTGACAAGTGTGTGTTTTTTCTTTTAGGGTGAGGCCATTTATTACCTCAACCAACAATTTATTTATTTATATATTGTTTATCAAGCACATGCCTCCATCTGATTTTGAGGCATTGTCAAGCTCTAAATATGGGTACCTCTTCTTAAAGGGATTTAAACATTGCTTTGTCACAATCTGGCAGCTTGTTTTTGTTGGTGGGATAAATAATGATGGTATGACAAACAGGCCAGGCCCAAATATAAGGACAAAAGAAAAATCACAGGACGCGTACTAATGAGGCAGCTCGCAGGTCCAGAACACTGGTAAGCGTTGGGCAAGGTTCTGTTTGATAAGCCCTGGGCAAGGTTCTGTTTGATAAGCCCAGAGGTTCAGGGGGTGTCTAGGATATCTGAAAATAATGGCTAAAGTGTACTTTTAGTCTTTTAAGTTTTACTTATATTTTTAGTTCTTTAACTTTATAAAATATAATTTTGATCCTAAAATTCTAACACCGTCAATGTTACTAATAGAAAATGATGACACAATGAATTCAAGTGATGACTAATAACATTTAATTACACAAATTTTATTTATTCTTCAATTTACATATATTTTAAATTTAAGCCTAATAGCATTTTACATAATTGTCACTTAAATTTATACTTGCATTTTCTGTTAGAAAAATTAACGGTGTTAGAATTATAGGATCAAAATTATACTTTATAAAGTTAAGGGACTAAAAGTATATTTCATGTAAATTTAAAGAACTAAAAGTATATTTTAGCTGAAAATAATTAATTTTGTATTTTATAAAAATAAAATTGATCTGAGATATTTATGCCTGGCATGTGGCAGAAGTGTTGAACTGTAGAAATTGTTATCGTTTTTTGTCAATCAAAATTTGCAAAACTCAGTTCTGACTTCTTAGGATTCAGGTTTTTATATCTCCCAATCTCTCAATTACTCGTAGTTTTTATGAAATTAAAGACATGTTGATATCGTGTGATAATGAAAAAGTTTCACGACTACAGTTGGGAGCGGACGACGACACCGTTGCTCCAGTTATGTGCTTCGGTGTTCCCACCCAACTAAAACAACAGTTGTTTCGTATCTGTGTTTTATCTTATACTCACTCCTCTCTCTCTTTTTTCTTTTTTAATAAATAAGGAACAAGTATCAGCATTATGTGCTTTATTTAAAAGTAATAAATATATAAGATGTTTTCTCCCACTTACAGATAAGGTTGAGTACATCTATTCCTCTATAAACCTCACATGATAGAAACTATGTACATTGGGCCGTCCATATACCCTTATTTATAAAAAGGATACATGAAAAATAATGAATAACATATATTTAATATGGTAAAAATAGAAAATTTCAGACAAAATATATTTGTTTCTCATACTCATTAAGGGCCTCGTGTAATAGAGATTATTTCTTATAAAAAGGACGAGAAGAAAGGAGTAGCAACTATTGATCACAATCAACACTTTTTTATACTACAAACTATATCCTATATTTAAAATTGCTTAATACTAGTGTGTGTGTATATATGTATATATGTATTTTGTGTTCGGTATGAATGTATGTATAACAGAAAATTTGGCATGTTTTTGTCGGCCCCGACCTTGAGTTCGGTATGAATGTATGTATAAGTATAACAGAAACTTTGGCATAGTTTTGTTTAGCTTTTGCATATATCGTCATCTCTATCCAAATCCCTGATTTTCGACCTTTCAAGATCTTATCCATCGGCTGTCTTTCTTAATGTCATTTTTCATGTTTTTCTTTTTAATCTGAGACAGTTCAGGGAACAAAATTCACAGCGCGCGCACACATGTTCCTTTATTTTCCTTTTCGCCGGTTTTATCTATAAATATGGATTTTCAAGCTGTGTCCACTGTCCAGTGGCGCTGAAAATAATATTATTTCAACAATTATAGTCAAGCGTCTAGACTCCAGAGTCACCGTCATATCAAATATCTCTTTTTATGACCTCCCTTTTTATTAGATTTAAGTTATATTTTGTTACATGTAAAAAATTATTATTATTAAATTAAAAAGATTTTCTTAAAATTCTAAGAGATCGATGTTAATTTAAGTACATCTTTATGGGATTTCAACTTAAAATATAAGTTTCAAGTTTAGGAACTATAAGAAAATAATAATTGAAAGTTTTCTTGAAAAAAAGAGTTTTAGTTTTCTTATTGTTAGTATTATTATAAGAAGATTGTTTCTCTTTTCTATTGATTGATAGGAGCTGAGACTGCTTTTAGAATAAACAAAAGAGGAAAATCTAAGCCACAAGTCAACTGAAATAAAAAAAGAGAGGGGGTAATCTATTCTTCAATTAATCAAGAAAGGGAGGGTGAGCTAGAAAAAGAAGAGAGAAAGAAAAAGCCATTCGGATTCCATTCTTCTTCTTCACGGGAGAATGAGATGATTGTGGAGAAGAAAAGAAACTAGAATAGCTTCAAAACCAGAGGGGAGAGAGGCAGAGCTAAGAGGACTCTATTGAGTGTTTATATCTTATTCATCTTTCCTTTTTCTCATGGATTTGAATCTATTTTTGATGTTGTTGGGGTGATGAGATAGATCATAGATTGATTAAACCCTTGTGTGGTTAATTTTGTTTTTGCAACCTTGAGGAGTTATGAACTTGTAGGTAAATTAAACTTTGTTTTCCCTTATTAGTTGTGTTTTAATGTTAATTTTGGTTACTTTATCTTGTTTATCTCTTATCTACTTAGTGCTTGATCACCATTAAATATGATTTTGGAGAATTTACATACATTAACATTGGAAGAGGGGTCTTAATTGGATCACAGGATTGAGTAATGTGGGATTAGAGTTTTTTCTAATTTGCTGATAGGATAGGAATATACCTATTGGACCCATATAATCATATTAGGGGGAAATTGAATTATTATTGCCTTTTGGATAACTATGTTAGGAATAACAATTTTAACTTGAGAAAGAGGTGTAAGTGATTGGGAGATATTTATATTTATTAATATTCTAGATTAACAAAATTAACATTGAAATTAATTAACTAGTAAAAATAAGATTTATGAAGTTAATAAGAGATTAGTGACTCTGGGTTCCTCGTTTAATAATTATGGTACTTTGTTTTAATTTGATTTTAAGTTTCTTTTTGCTAATTTGAATTCAATTTGGTTTTCTAAAAACATTCAACTAGGTTTATGTACCAAGTCTATATGAAAATGATATCTTACTCACTCTTTATTACTTAATACAACCTGCACACTCATAGAGTTACTATAAGCTATAATATTTTCCGTATCACTCTTTAAAATTAGCTACCACACCGGTCCATGGTTACTGAAAATTATGTTTTAGTGCGGTCTAAAAGGGCAGGTTTCGGTTTCGAAAAATACAAAATCCTTATCCGAATCTTGTCAAAATTTTAACCAGGGTGTTGAAAATGACAAATAAAAATTAAATAACGTAAATCCTGTACGCTGCATGGAGAATCATGAAATGAACGTTAGTGATCATAATTTATAAACTGTGTGGGTAATTGGGTATGTATAGCATACTAAATGCATGGGTGGGCGGAACTAATTATACTAAAAAATTAAAATACTAAAAAATAAAATCTCTATAATTTAATAATATAATAAACCACAACTATTATATCTAATAGCTAATAAATAATACAACAATAAAATGAATACTATAATCTAATTTTGTTTCAAATAATGTACAAGTAAAACGTTCAAAAGAAGAGGAAATACAAAATCCCTAATAAAAGAGAAAAGACAATTTGAGGGATGGATTGAAAGGGAGGAGGGGTTCCTTGTTATAGCACAAGCAAGGGCGGACCCAGGTATAAGATTAGGGGGGGCAAGTGCTCACCCTTGAATTGGGGAATTGAGGAATTTTTTTTAAAATTAATATATGTTTGAATGCTTGTTCACCCTTAAATTAAGTGTCTACTCTTAATACATCAAGACCGCACTTCGTAATCGGATGTGGGATGAATGGTTGAATGATTGTTTAGTACCTTATATTGAAAAAGATGTTGATAGTATTGATAACAAGACAATTATGATGAAATTCCAAAAAATAAGGTTTAGAAGGATAACATTGTAATTATTTTTATTGTAATATACTTTTGTTATTAAAATATATGTACTTGAATTTATTGAATATCCACAATTAATTGTAATTTATGTAGCTGCATTTCTAATAGCACTTAGCCTTGCTTTTCTTGGACATGTTTGTAAAATAATTGCATCTCTTATTACATCATCAGTATTAACTTGATTTCATGAATATTTTTTTGATATTATTTTCTTGTTTATATTCTTTTGTTTTTTTAATGCATTTAAAAATTTTATTAAAAAAAAATCAGGGGACCCTCGAATCCCTCTGCCACTAGTGTCCACCATTCATAAATTTTCTGGATCTTCCCCTGAGCACAAGGTCCCCCTTTTTTCATTAAGTTGCCCGATGGGGACTAATTTTGCCACAAACAATATAAGTAACTATGAGAAAATAAAGTTAATCAGACATCTATGTATAATGAGAAAATTAGGTATATACCTATGCAATAGAAATATGGGGTCACCTATGCAAAAGATATTAGTGATCACCTTGCTTGTACATGGAAATTAGGCTTCAGCACTCTAGCATTTGAACATGCAAAGCTTGTGTACTATAAACTCCGAGTAGGGTTAAAGTTGCTAAGATACTTATTTTGGATGAGTCGAGCTAATAGGATGAACTAAAAAGTTATGTACCATAAACTATGTATCGCGCGCGCACATAAACAATAAAGAAAATGAATAAAATATGAAAGAAAATATAAAGAAACAAAATGAAAGAAGGGTCAAATACTATTTATAATGTATCTGAGATTAATTTTTGTTAGTTCTACCCTAAATTTTCCTAGCCTAGCTAGATTTTTATATATATATATAACTTTTGTCTGTTGGTATAGACTCTTTTAATAAAAAAATAATACATATATCCCACTTTTTTAGCAATAAATTGTTGGTTGGGATGAGATGTGTAAACACGACCTTATCTCTAAGAAGAGAATATAAATTTGAATCCTAAATAGTATACTTATTGAGAGAGATGAAACCCTTTGCACTTTCAGCCTAGAAAGTGATTATATGCTTGATCAAAATAAAAATAAATTAAAGCTACTCTATTATATATGCGTAAAACTCAGAGAAATTAATTAAATAAATTTAATCCAATTTTTTTAATAAAAAAAGGTTAAAGTCCGGGTTGGGAAGAGAAAGGAGGAAGAGGACACGTGGAGGACTCAACGACGAGAACCGTGTCGAAGAGTAACAAGAGTCACCACCCCAATGGCTTTAAGCAACGGCAACAAAAAACCTTCCCTCTCACAATAATCCCTTTCCTTCTCTTCCCTTGTTCGTATAAAATGGCGGTCCCATTTCTGCGTTGCTTTGCCTCACACTACACGCTTCTTCATTCCACACAACACTATTCCTACATTATTAATCCATTTCTTCGTTCATTCATTCATATCATTTGATTCTCACAACAACCTTAATCCTCAAGCTTCGAAGTCTCAGTCTCAGCTAGCTAGCTTGCAACTATCTTTTTATAATTATATATCGCTTCACTCTGTAAATTAAGCCTCTCACTAATAATAATCTCTGCTTCTCACATGGCTACTCTTTCTACAACTGCTCCTGTTCTTCCTTCTGAGCTCAAGCCCTCTTACTCTAAGCCCCACATCTCTGTTTTCCCTCACAGAAGATTATTCCCCCTCCGCAAGAACAATAACCAATCGTTTGTTCCTGTATGTGCATGTGTGTGTGTGTTTGTTTCTTTTCATCTCTTTGCTTTTCTGTTTAAATATTAATTATTTTGCTTTTGTTTGTTTGGTTGAATCATCAGGTTGCTAGGTTGTTCGGGCCCTCAATGTTTGAATCTTCCAAGCTGAAGGTCTTATTCTTAGGAGTGGACCAAGATAAGCACCCCGCAACGTTTCCAAGGATTTATACCCTAACTCACAGTGATTTAACCTCTAAACTCACCCTCGCCATCTCCCAGACCATAAACAACTCCCAGGTATGTGTGTGTGTTTTCTTCTCATCTCATCTCATCTCAACAAAACCATTCCCTTCTTTTTAATTCATTGTTCTTGACACTCCCCTGTCTCTGCCTAAAAGAAGATAATGAATTGTTTCACTTATTAACAAAGGAAAACAAGGCATGCTTAAAAAGCATAATGGTTGATTATGTTTAAGAGAATAATGTCATGATTAGTAATAAAAAGTGGGAAATGGCTTGCAGTTGCAGGGGTGGTACCAGAAGTTACAGAGGGACGAAGTTGTGGCACAATGGGTGAAGATTAAAGGGAACATGTACCTTCATGTTCACTGCCATATCAGTGGAGGCCATTTTCTTTTAGACCTATTCGCCAGGCTTAGATACTTCATCTTCTCCAAAGAGCTTCCTTTGGTAAGTTCCCCTAACCTAGCACTAGCACTGATCAACCGGTTTATATTAGCTTTTTAAAAGCACTTAAATACGAGGGTGTGGCCTGTTCTGATATTTGCAGGTATTGAAGGCCTTTGTTCATGGGGATGGTAATTTGTTCAACAACTATCCAGAGTTGGAGGAATCTCTGGTTTGGGTTTTCTTTCACTCAAACACCCCAGAATTCAACAAAGTGGAATGCTGGGGCCCGCTGAAGGACGCGTCAGCACCTAGACCCACCACCACTAGTGGAGCCCACGAAGACAAGGAGCACGAAGCTTCTCCAAGTAACCTGGAGCTGGCACGGCCGTGCCAAGAAGATTGCGACTGTTGCTTTCCTCCGGTGAGATCAATCCCGCGGTTTCAGGAGACTAGCCCTCTCGATGACGCGAGTCATGATGGTGGGACCCAACACTATTCGAACGATCCTCTCAACTCTTCTGGCAACCTAAAATGATGCGTCCTTATACGTTACTTTTTAATGGGGGGAAAAAACTTAGTATATTCTTGAATGTAGATATTCTTTCTTAATCAATCTCTTGTCATTTCCTCAGCCTCCGTTTTTATAAGGCATTTGGTGTTTTATAGTAGTAGAACTCTAGTGTTATTGGAAACTATACTACTAATGTATCATTTCTCATTATTTGAATAATAAATATATATCCAGCATGATGGCTGGTATTGGCGGCGGGCAGTAACTAGGAATAACCGTCACATAAATGGAACAGTAAGCTTTTTAAATGAATCGATTTAAAATCGAGGATTAAACATGCAATGTTCAAGTGTTGGTTAAGATTTGATCAAATCAGAGATAGCTGGAAGTAATGAGAATCAAAGGAGATTTTTTGCCTTGTTATCTTTGGGTTGTCCTTGCTGTCTCTTCCTAACTTAACCGTTTGGTCTATTTTGATTTTTGGTTTATGTAGGGTCCTTCTTAGGAAAACTTGGGGGACAAACGACAAACTAGAGGAGTGTTCGAGAAAAATAATGTTAGGAAGGGAACAAAAGGACCTTACTAGGCATATGAAATTAGGCAATCGCCCTTGCCAACGATCTTCACTCTAAAACTCCATATCAGATCCAAATCATGTGATTAGATACATCAGAACAGCCTAGAACCAGCACGTTAATGTTTCGGGATACTGCTTCTGGTACTTAATATAAGACCCAAATTTTTCATTACAGTGAAGGACATGAGGGAATATATTTAATCGGATATTGATTGTGTTGCGTAAGTCCATAACAGATAGTTTGGTGTATTTTATTTGATCCATTGATGATTTCAGAGCAAGCCAGCTATGGACGTGACAGGAGACCAACTACGTTGTGGTAGAATATGATTGGAATCCGGATATTAAACCTTGCTTCTTCTTGCCTAATCTTTATAATTGAATTCCAACTCAAGAAATAACCATCTTCCTCTAAATATATAGAGCAAACCATGGATCTTGTTATTATTATTATTATTATTTGGTTTGAACGGATCTTGTTATTTGATCTCGGGTTCTACCTTTTAAACCACGAGATGCGAGTGTAACAAAAGTAATATCAGCATTAAAGGAAGAAGGTATTTAAGATTTATGAACTCAAAAAGCAATAATTATATGCAGAACTTTTGGAAGTTGTAGATGCGCCAAGGTCTCTCCTCTATTTGACTATTTTATTTTATTTTATTTTATTTTTTGAATATACAATGCAATGAAGCATTGCTAAAAAAGAATGAAAGAACTATAGGAACAACAGTTGACCATAACTCCCTCACCGCATCTGCAAATCTTGGACAGATTTCTTTTAACTTATTTTCCTTTGAATAAGATGATATGAAACTTATGGGACTGGTACTTTGGTAGGGACACCTATCATTTGCGGCTACGTTGTAACTTTAAGATCCCTGTCAGACTTTCAAATTGATCAGGCAGATCTCTCTTGCTATGTCTTGCAAGTTGCACGACGACGCTGTTCTGAAGTTCACTCTGCAGTTACTGAAAGTTTGAACTTGGAAATATGTCACAGGAGAGCTACCTAATAATAGTTCTTCCGAAGGACGATGCAACGATTTCACTGTCAGTATTCTGCATAAATAGGAGTCCCATATGAATTAATATGGATCTTTTGTTGCAATAAAGCATGAATTCCAAAGAAGAGAGGAAAAAGATGCAAGAAAGGTAACAGCACAGGAGAATTGACAAAATTTCAAGGGGATGCCCAGTGTTGTTAAAACGTCGTTCCAAAACGTAGAAACGTCCGTTTCTACGTTTTTACGCCGGAAAACGAGTCAAAACGGTGGTCAGAACGATTTTTGGGTGGAAACGGTTGAAACGGCGTTTCCACCGAGTTGCTTTAAAAAAAAAAAAAATTTGCAGCCCCAATGATGATCTGAATCTGAATGAATTAAATGATTTGGATATTCCCGAATTTCTTAGTGGGGGAGGGGATGAAGAAGATGAGCTTGACTTTGACTCCGATGATTTAAATTAGAGATGTTGATCTCTTTTATCATTTTATTGACTTGTTTTGATCTTATGATGACTTAAATTTGTTGATCTCCTTGAATGTTTGGACTTTGGACTTAAATTTGTGATAACTTTAATGCATTTGTGTGTTTTGATTTTATATATGTTGGGTTTTATTTTCTTTGTGGTATGAAGTAAACTCTTCTGTTTCGTTTACGTTTTACGATTTTACGTTTTTACTTACCCTTACCGTTTCTACGTAGACTCTACGTTTTAACAACATTGGGGATGCCCCAGAAAATCATTCACTTTTGCTTTTGTTGGATCAGTCATTATGTACTCTGTCTATGTCAAGGTATTAATTTGAAATATAAATTTTCAAGCCACGAAAATTGCGAATGCTGGGCAATTAGAAATCCAACTCAGCAAGCCAGATTTAGAAAACAAAATAGGAACATGACGTGGCAAGATGATATCATTAATGACTCATCTTCGCATCCATGTTCAAGAGGTGTATAAAAGTAGCAAAAGTTATTTCTCTTTCTCTAAGTAAATATTTTACCTGAGATTTAGGAGACGGAAATACATTCCAAAACCTAAGTGTTTCATCTCCAGCTCCAGTGACAATTGTCTGAAAAGGTAAAAGTGATGGCAACCATAAAAAATAGCATGTTAATATCTAGCAATGTCCATGGACTAAATCAAAACTGCTCAGTAAAACTGGAAGATGTCAGTGTGCCAGGAGAGATGGAGTACCTGCCCATCAGGAGAGATGGCAAGATAAAGAACTCTATATGTGTGGCCCGTTAGAGTTGCCAGCTGTACCAAAGGACATATATAAATATGTTTCGACGAAGCAAAGAAATATAAAAGAGATTCCTGCTGCATCACAGAAGATATAATTTTTACCTTTGACATGGAGGGATATCTCCAAACTATTATCTGGTTCTGGGAGTAGCCATGCGTGCTTACCAGCTCATTGACATTTTTGGACCAAACAAGGTTGCAAACCTGTAAAACATTAGGTTCAAGGATCAGTGCGTTTGTATAGGAAAAAACATGAGTCGGGTGGGTGGGGACTTGGAGGGAGGAAAAGAGGGGAGGGGTTCCCTTCATCCCCACCTCAATAAGCGAAGTCCAAATCTAATGGTGATAATTAATAATGCCATTAATTCATATCTTGGGAACTAGAAGCAATAAAATCTAATGGTGATAATAATGCCATTAATTCATGTTTATCATGTCGGCCTTAATTAGCGTACTTGTCAGTCCTTTCATATTTCCACCAAAAAATAAGTCTTCAGCAAGAGCAGATTTATAAGGCATGAATGTGAAGTATAAAGACAAGGACAAGCAAATAACCTGACTTCCAGTGTCCATACAGCTTAAATGGGAGTTTGTTGTTGTATTCCAGAAACGAATACATCGATCAGCAGTTCCCCCACCAGATGCAAGAAGTCCATGAAGATGAGGAGACCATGCAATAGCTTTAACAGCTGCTGTATGCTCACAGTACTTGAGGACAGGATGGGTTGAGTGCGCATTCCAGACAAACAACTGCAAATATATGAAATAAATTAATGCTGGATAACTAGTAAAATAACAGAAAGTAGGGCAATTTTAGTGAAAAAGGTTAGCAATCACGTACTCTGTTGTCATTTCCTCCAGATGCTAACTCACGATTATCATAAGACCACTTCAGTCCACAAACCTTTGAAGAAAAAGAATTAACTTTAGGCTAAATATTGGTATTGTGCAACATGTTTGTTTTAACAGAAAATTGTTAACCATAAGTAACCGTGGTCATTATTTGCAACCCATGCCAAAAATTGGTTTAGCATGCATTGCTCTATTTTCAGAAGCAAACTTGCATGAATCATATATAATCAAGCATTTCGCAGGAGACACATAAAAAAGAGACGAAGTCCAGAAGTCAATGGATCAGATGAAGCTGCAGGACTGAAGCAAATAAAAAAAGAAAGAATCTAACCTCAGACTTGTGCCCTGATAATTTACTGACATAATCTTCTTGTGCACGTGTATCTCGCTGATAAATATTCTTATCTCGGCTACCAGAAGACAAAAGAGAAGAACTCCAGGCCAAGGCCCCAACACGTAAACGATGACCCTCCATAATTCTTATCTTCTTGCATCGAGAAGCATCCCATATCTGCATGGAGAATTGTTATAAGAGGTATGGATAAAATAATGGTGCTGGGAAAAACTCTTAGGGCATAAAGGTTCAAAGAAACACAGAATCATTTAGTGAAGTTTTGTTATCAGATGAACAAAATACTGAGATGTCACTAAAAAAAAGTAAGCATAAGACAACTTGACTTCATGGTTTCAATAGCACATTTTCAGAGGTAGCCAAGATGAATTCGCTGCCATCATTAATAGACGAATTGAGAAATATCAAGCACACAGCTAAATATGATTATGATTGACATTTTAAAAAACTAGATAGAAGGCAATATAATGTCAGACATCAAATCAGGAACCGAAGTTGATTAAACCCATTGCATGAGAAGGTTCTGTTTCCCAGACTTGTTAAGCCTAGAGAGGTACCAAATAAGGGAAGTCAGGTTATACAAATAATGCACAAATTGCTATAAATCATAAGGGAAGTCAGGACATTATGAGATAAAGAAAGATGAATTTATAGGCTCATCAGTTACATGATTTACTTTGGATTGCATTCCGTTTATTTCCCCAATCAAATTACATAACACATTATGAAACAAAATATAGGGGCAACCAGATTTTTTAACTGCATAAAAAAATCACAGTTAAAAGGCAATCAGGCGACACAATATCAGAGTAGATACCCAATTTTTTGTATTATACATTTGTCATCATCATATTTTGAGCATAAGGTCTAATTTTAATGGAAGGGACAAAACTAAAAGGGAAAAGAAATATACACATCCAATCATTTGTTTATGTGCAGTATAGTAAAGGAAGGAAGGAAAGAAATAAAGAGAGCAAAGGGGAAAAAGGTGTTATACTTAACTGTCTTCCCCTTTAAGAGTAGTTGAATAGAAAACGAAATAGAAAGAATTTTTACTTCCAATTTGTATGCCAATAATAAAAAGAAACAGTGGTAAATTACTCTTTAACCTTATTTTGTGGAATGCAACATTCACCGAAAGGTTCTAAATGAAATTTTATGAACTACCAAATCTCTATACCCATTTTTTTTCCAAAAGAAAAGAAAGAAAGAAAAGAAAATAGCTTTAACAGAGGCGCTAACTGTAGCTTTCAACCAAAATAATATCAGTGAACCATAGTTCACATCCTACTACCAACAGATGATAACTTTTAAATTACAAATGATACACTTGACCAACTGAAGATTCAGAAACATTGAACAAGGTCATCTTCTTCCCACAAAGCACATGAATTCTTACAAACCAAAGCCAAGTTGCCTTACCAAGAAAACACATCAACAACAAGAAGCCTTATCACATGTCATTGCCATTCAATTAGAAGCCCTTCCCTAAGAAACAGAATTTTAAAATCTTTTCCTTTGTCTTAAACTTCCTTTAATGGCAAATAAAGATGGCAAGAGCACAATATGGAAAGGAGGTCGAGTAAACCTTGTAAGGAATAAGGTAATATAAAGAACAGCAAGTGATTAAACCAAATGAGTCCTGAAATGATATGAATTTTAATGGAAGACAGGGCATGCTAAGATACCTAATTTAACTGGCACATAAACTCCTACCTGGACTTTACCATTGCTAGTTCCAACCGCAAGATGTGTACCATGATGAGCCCAGCCAACTGAGCAAACGCTATCATCGATCCCCAAGTCACATAATTTAGTCACCTGCATTCAGAATATCCAAATGGATTTGAAACAAAGAACAATTTTTCAGTTTATCGGAGCCTTGTGCACTGGGCTACCCTTCTGCTCTCTTCTTTTTTTGCAACTTTGCATGACTAAACAATACCTAGTTAATAGCCACATGGGCAAACATGCATAGAAAGTTGATGCACTGAAATTGAGCATATGCATTGCCATCAAATCATATCCAAATAGAAAGGTATGAAGATCGAGAGCAATTGTCATCTAGCTATGTCGAAAATGTTTAAATGGGAACCAGGAATCACCTTGCTACTACATGCATTCCACAAATAAACACAGTTCCCTAACCCCACAGCCAATACATTGTGCGAAGACCAATCCACAAGGTTCAGATAAAAATCGTCTTGCAGCGCAGGAGCATCCAAAACCTAGTTCAACATTATATAATTTCCATTAAGCCCCAACAACCCGTTTATGAATATGCAGAGTAAAAACAACGAGGACAGAGAATTTACTTTATAAGGCGACCGGGGAACCTTCCGAGGAGCCTTAACAGGACAGGGATTAGCACCCGGCACCACATCATCATCGTACATAAACGGCGAAAGAGAGTGCATAGACTGGTGAGTCTCGGTTTTGTAACGAAATATATTTCGGTTCGGTGGGTTCATAAGTGAACTCCTTTTCTCAGGAGTAACCGGAGATATGACTCCAGCATCAGGTCCAAATAACGCAGTCCGCAAAAGTGCAGTGTAGGCGTTGGAACTGTCTTCCCGTCCCTCCGCCGGTGAATTCGTCGGAGTCGGTATATCAAACAGAGCGAATTTAGAAGCAGATCTGCTCGGTATAAACCTGTCGAAGCAGATTGTTTTAGAAGGTGATTTATAGTGGTTGGAGTTTATCATACGTTCAACATGACGAGATGGAGTTAGATTGTCAGGGGAAAACGAAGGTCTAGACATATCAGGTCGTGAATTGACCGGAGCAGTCGAGGACGGAGAAATTCCGAGCCCTGATTCGCCGGTAGATTCCTCCATAGGGGCCAAAGCAAAGAAGCTGACCCCTTGAATTTAACTATCCCAAGCTCCTGAATCAGATGTATATCAGAGTATTTCCCCGGCTGTTATTTTTCCCGGGAAATCCAATGAAGCGTTATTCTGGGGAAAGAATACACCTTTTTTTTTTCACCCCTTCCCCCCCCCCCCCTTTTTTTTTTCTGTAATCCCTTGTGCGTTACGTGAGCTCTCCAACTCCCCCACAGCTCGCACAAAATGTATGTTTCAAGCTATCGATCAAATATAGCAATTCCACTATTTATGATGCATCTCAAGCTATATGTCTTGAAAATAAATAAAAATTAATCCTCTTTACTTTCCTATTTTATTTAATTAATTTTATAGAAATTTTTAACTTTTATGGAAGCTTATGTCTACTTTTCTTAAATAAATTAGATCTTAGAGAATCAATTAATCAGATTGTCTGCTGTAATCTTTGGCGAGTTTAGGAAGCTTAATTAATGTTAAAGATAAAAGTGATGCAAAAGAAAGATGTAGAATCATATCAAAACCTACCAAAAAAGTATTTTTTTGACCTGACTACCAAACAAGTATTAAGAGATCAAATAATAAAGCTGAAAAGAAATATTATGTTTATAAAATAATGTTGGAAAAAAATATAAACACTTCCCTCCGCTCAATTTTTTTTTTTAAAAAAAAAAACTTATATCGAGTTTTTATTTCTAAAATATCTTAACAATATTATATATACGATCTCAAAAAAATTGAGAGAAAAATCATGTATGTTTCTTAAGATAATATGGTAGATGTATTGCATTATATTTTAAAGGCAATTGGATCTATTTTTCTTCCGCTGCCGTCAATAGAAAAATTATTTAATTGAAGCTAGAGAATAATTAAGAATTTTTACCGATATATTATAAACATAATTATTTGTAGACAGCATCTTTGACAAACGTGGTTGAGGGAATTCTTATTCGCCGATTTGGTTCAGGCATATTTCAGTGTACGTATCTGTTTAGATATTTAAAATTTGAGTGGTATATATATATATATATACACATACTCTGTTCTAATTATACTTCTTCCTATTCTCCATGAGTATTTGGGTAACACCTAAATAACAATTTCATAAGTGTTTGTGAACGGAGACAAAACTCTTCTTACGTACTTACTCGTACCACTTCTGGTCCTATTTATAAGTCCATTTTGACCAACTCTCACTTACTAAGGAGAGATAGTTAACTCAATGATTATGGGGTAAATTTTCAACTTTACCCTTATTTATGATTGAGTATCTTCAACTTTTTCTTCTCTCTATTTTCATTGATAATTAATATGGCAAAATTGTCACAATCTCATTTATTTGGTCAAAAGGATTTATAAATAGGACCAAATTTATTTGGTCAAAAGCTTATAAATAGGACAGTGGTATATCGTAAAAGCTATTTATGATTTATTTTTTAATTTATTCTTATTAAACATACATGTTAAAAGAATTTTTATCAAGGAAGTAAATATCCAATGCAAATTATTAAAAGGATAATTTAAAAAAACCAACATATTCTTTTACAAATAACTCACACGAATAATTTTTTTAATATATGTAAATTAATTATCGGTATTTTAACATACTGGAATAAGTACAATTTAAGAAGTAAATAGGGTGAAGATTGGAATATTAAATACAATAATGATATTTTAACATGTGCAGATAAATAAGATATATATATATATATATATATATATATATATATACAATGAAGCACCGATCAGAGATGATGTAGAACACGGCACGTCCGTTCATGTGACCCATGTTATGTCTGTTTCTAGCGATGATAATTATGCCTGTATGTTTCTGGTGATGAAACCTTGTCTCTGCCGAATATAATTATATATAAATTATAAATTTCCAAGTTCTCCTCATTTATAGAGATCAATACTTACAAATTCATGAAAATAAATATCTGAAATAATCCAAAATTATTGATGTGAGTTGATACTGATTTTTTTTTTTTTTAAAGAAAAACAAATGTTTTACACTTTTCTTAAAAAATGAATTAAAATAATTGTAAGGTGGGACAGGGTTTTTTTTTTTTGGGAAAATTATAAATGTCCAGGCTGTAATTAATAAGAGATTGCCTAAGTAGTTTAACGTGATGGTAAAGGGAAGCATCTGAATTCAGTGATTGTCAAGCTTCCTGACCAGGTGACTGTGAAACAGGTTGTCGATCCATCGATCTAGATCTCATGCCAATGTTTATGGTTCAGAAAGACAAAAAAAATTCAGAGATTTGGTTTGCTTATTAATTATGGACTTTTATTTGTAACGTAAGTAATAATTATGGCCAAACCCTACACTGGATTACAATTAGAGATCACTAATTCTACTTAATTAGACATGTTTAACTGATGATATCACTCCCACATCACTCATCAATACAACATTTCAAAACTTAAACATTTAATAATAATAAACAACAATATAATCACGTCTTCTTAATAAGTATTCTTCCTCTTAAGAAATGTAAATGGCGTGCAGCATGTGGGACGGGACATTAAGTGTATACAGACACTTGAGAGTCTCTCTCGTATGGATCTGAAGCAGAGGTTAAAAAAGAAAAGCAATATATATATAAATACACAACTACCCATAATACAAGTCATAATAATGCATATAAGGCCTCAACCATCCAGGGTGGTCCCAAACAAGAGTAAGAATTCAGCTTGACAACGATCCAATGAACTCATGGAAATTAAAACTCAATCGCAGCATCATTGGAGAAGTAATACTACATCCAATTCTAAATATAGGATTTAGTCCGTGGTATAAATTGTACTACAAACTAAGTTCTACGTTTAGAATGAGAAGTAGTTGAAAAAGGGAACATGAGAATGCTGTTGATGGGGTTTAGTAGAAGTTGATGTTGGAAGAAAAAGTGAGTCCAATTGGGAGGGACAACATTCCAAGCAATGATAGTGTCGTGGGATGAGTAAGAAGTAAGCTTGAAAGAGAGAGATTGGCCAGCAAGAGAAGCAAATGCCACTCTACGTACAAAACACAAGCTAGCTATTACAACATATAAAATCCCACATAGACTGATTAGGATATGAATTAAAGGTATGCAACCTTAGGATGAGTCTTATTGACTTAAGCTATTTTGATATTACCTATAGTACATGATGTTACCACAGTTGCATTGAAGTTACATAGTCTAATATGGTATCTGTCATTTGATCAAGTCTATGTTTTGTTTATGGGGTTGATGTTACCTGTGGTACATGACGGGGACGATGCCGGAGTGCCAATCGACGATTTTCATGAAGGCGGGCACATCGAAATGAGTATGGGTGGGTTGCACCAGGCCAGCCACCATTGTCAGGGGGTTGGGCCCAGTTGGGAGGGCAGAGGTTGATGGCAGTGGGAACCAATTTCCTTAAGGGGGAGCTCTTCCCATCTGGACAATTCATATTTAATTTTTTTTCACTTTTTATTTTTTAAACAAAAATTATTTTAATGGATAGAGAATCTAAAATAAAGATAATATCTCAACTAATATTTTTTTAAATGATTTTTTTATTTAAAAATCGGCAATTAAAAAATTAAATCTGGACGATCCAGATGAGAAGAGCTCCCTACTCGGGAAATTGGTTCCGGTGGCAGTGACAGTGATAAGAGGTGTTAAGTAATAGTTGTAGAATTAGTTTTGCGCCTTTGTCACGTGTCTCAGTTAGTTTTAATCTTATTGTGACGTGTCATGCAAGCTGTCAATCTGTTATCATTTTTGCTACTCTACTCACATGCATTGTTCTCTGTATGCTTCCTATATAAAGGAAGCAATGAACCTTTATCAATAGATTTGAAAACTCTGAAATATAATTCATATTCAGAGATTCTGGCATGGTATCAAAGCCACAGCCACGCCGGTGAAACTCTATTTCCGGTCACCCCTGGAACAGAAAACGTAGAGACATTGGCGTTAATCTGTCTCCGGTATCCCTGGATTGACTAATTGCCAAAAACAATGTCCACATCCTTCCCGGTGTCCTGCAATCTGGGACAAAACAGTCGAAACTTCACAAATAAGAAGATCATTGTGAAGCTAGATGACTCCAATTACCTCATATGGAAGCAACAGGTATACTTCATGGCAAAACAACATCGATTGTTCTCTTATTTGGATGGATCTATTCATGCACCAGCTTGTCGTGTTCGAGATGCCACGACCGGATTAGAGGTTGATAATCCTGAATTTACTGTTTATGAACAACTTGATTCTGCTCTTGCTTCTTGGCTACTAGCGTCGGTCACTCCCTCTGTACTTCCTGATCTGGTTGGTCTGGAAACATCGGCTTAGATTTGGCAGAAATTAAATCGCCTGTATTCTGATAAATCAGATTCCAAGATCCTATGCTGCTGTTTCCTTGCTAAACAGATTACCCACACCAGTACTACAAGGTCTTACACCTTATGAGAAAATGTTTGGCATGAAACCAGATTACTCTTTGCTCAAGGTCTTCGGGTGTGAATGTTTTCCTTTACTTCGCCCTTATAACAAGCATAAGCTGGACTTTAGGTCATCCTCTTGCTTATTTTTAGGCTACAGCACCCACCACAAAGGTTACAAATGTTTGGATAGAACCTCTGGTCGTGTCTATATTACTAGGCATGTGCAATTCCATGAATTCTCCTTTCCTGCCTAGTCCCAGTTCAATATCAGACAAGCCTCCTCTCACCAATTGCTTCAACCAGACTTTAAGCCACCCACATCGATTCAAAACAATCATACACACTCTGCCGATATATCCTCCAAGCACCTCTCCTTCTCTAGCCACTACTGCCACCTCACGTCCTATTCCCTTATCCTCACCTACTACACATCATCATAGTGCTTCCAATGGTTCTTCTGCTGATGTCCCTCCTCCCATTCAATCCTCTCATAACCTCTCCCCTTCCATAGCCAACACTCATTCTATGGTTACTCGCAGCAAAACCGGGGTCTTCAAACCCAAAATTTTCACTGTGGCAGAAGATGTCTCCATTCCCAAAACCATAGAAGAAGCACTCTCTGACTCTAATTGGGCCAAAGCTATCCAAGAAGAATATGATGCTCTTCAAGTTTCGAGACTTGGGAGTTTGTTCCTCCGCCATCCGACAGAAAGTAATTGGATGTAGATGGTTGTGTCGTTGAAGACTCATGTTGATGGATCCATTGCAAGGTACAAAGGCGGACTAATAGCTAAAGGCTACTCTCAAGAGGCTGGAACTCGACTATAGAGATACCTTTAGCCCAATGGTCAAGGCATCCACCATTTGTACGCTTCTCACTCTAGCAGTCACGCATAACTGGAAATTACACCGAGTAGATTTCAACAATGCCTTTTTGAATGGTGACTTAAAAGAAGAGGTGTTTATGATGCAACCACCAAGTTTTATCAGACTTGATGCTGCTGGAAAACCTCTGGTTTGCAAGCTTAAAAGAGCTCTCTATGGGTTGAAGCAAGCCCCAAGAGCATGGTTCATGAAGCTTAGCACTTATTTGAAGACTTTGGACTTTGTCTCTGCCAAGGCTGATTCATGTTTATTCATTAAAAGGACTGATAGTCACATTACATACCTACTGGTCTATGTGGATGACTTGGTCATCACTGGATCCGATGAAAGTGAGGTTCAAAATCTTATCAACGCTATGAGTTCAGTCTTCTCCTTGAAGGATCTAGGTGAACTCTCTTTCTTTCTTGGCATTGAATTCCAAAGATCCTCTAAAGGAATCCATTTAACTCGTAAAAATACATCCATGCCTTATTGGCAAAAACTCATAGGATTGGAGCATATGCCTATGGATCCCCCATGGCCGTAAATACTCAACTGTTTGTAGATGATAGCTTGCCATTCTCAGACCCACACTTATATCGCAGTATAATCGGTTCTCTACAGTACCTCTGCTACACCAGGGCTGATGTTGCATTCATAGTAAATAAATTAAGTCAATCCCTCCAGAAACCAACTGTGAAGTAGTGGAACTGTGTTAAAAGACTCCTGAGATACCTAAATGGTACAAGCACACATGGACTACTCATTAAACCAGTGAAGTAGTTCAACATTCAAGCCTATGCAGATTCTGACTGGGCAGGTATCACTTCGAAGAAAAACAAGGACGAGGAAGTTCCAGTGTTGCTCGAAAATAAAAGGTCTACCAAATGATTCTTGTGTCTACCTTGGTGCAAATCCAATAATGTGGATCTCTAGGAAGCAACAGGTTGTGTCTAGGTCTACAACAGAAGCAGAATATCGTAGTGTAGCTGACTCAATCACTAACTTGATGTGGGTGCTGTCATTACTAAAGGAAATGCATATAGATGTTGTCAACAAGCCATGCATTTGGTGTGACAACACGGGGACTATGGCATTGGCATTTAATCATGTATTGTACTCCAAAACTAAGCATGTGGAGTTAGATGTCCACTTCATTAGAGAAAAGGTGGCAGCTGGTCTTGTTACTGTCGGTTATGCTCCTTCATCCTATCAGGTTGCTGATATACTAACGAAGCCACAAGTGTTTAGGATGTTTGCCTACTGCCGCCACAAGTTGAATATCCTGTTTGAAGATGAAGTTCACAATGGTGCCACTTCTAATGTGAAGCTAAACCAGTTAGAGGAAGAGCCAGATTTCAGTAGGAAGAATGTTAAGTAATAGTTGTAGAATTAGTTTTGCGCCTTTGTCACGTGTCTCAGTTAGTTTTAATCTTATTGCGATGTGTCATGCAAGCTGTCAATCTGTTATCATTTCTGTTACTCTACTCACATGCATTGTTCTCTGTATGCTTCCTATATAAAGGAAGCAATGAACCTTTATCAATAGATTTGAAAACTCTGAAATATAATTCATATTCAGAGATTCTGGCAAGAGGCACGTTCTGATAGTATGTACTAGACTGATGGCATGTTATTTGGTAACAAGCCCCGCACGCGTAGCCCATTGGCTGGGTTGGAATATTCCGGCAGCTGCTGGTGCTTTCCTCATGATTAATGTGAGCATCCATGAAACCAACAATACGCTACGAAATGGAACGACACAAGCCATGATTAATAAGTCAGCTACGTCTGGTCTCTTCTTCTAGAGGCACTCTACATATTGCCCTGTTCACGATTGTTTACACATGCATCGCCCCGCTTGCATTGGGGTAGCACTTGTTTTCGTGAGTCCCATGAAGATAAGGTCTCTTGACTTTGACTTTACCATATTAATTGTCATAAACCCACTTATTCTAAATATAGGACAAAGTTTATAATAAAATATATGACAGTTTGTAGTACAAATTGCACTATAAACTTTTTCCTATATTTAGGACCGTAGGTAGACTAATAATAATCAAAGCTGGAGGAAACAAAAGGAAATATTTTGGGTCTTAGTAAGTGAGTGCCTGCAACTATAGACAATGTACTCCCTCCTCGTCTTAAATATAAGAGTTAGATTTCGCCAAAAAAGAGTGTAAGAGTTAGTTAGGAGGTTCATTTTAATACTAAATATAAAACATTAATCTACTCCAAAATTTAAAAGTTTTCCTACTATAATCGATTGCAAATATTAAGAGAATTTTCATTGAGGTGATTCTAATGCACATGATTAAATGATGTATTTTAAGAAAACCAACATACATTTGTTACGAATAATCAACTTCACTAATTTCTTTAATATCTATAAATTAGTTATATACTATTCTTTTATTAAAGACTTGAGAGTACCGTAAATACAGGTGAGAGGGAGTTCTCATTGGCGGAAGTGGAATCAATCGTGGATGCCTATTAGTAATAATAGGTTGTTCGTTGACTTCTGTTAGTCGTTGGTGATGTCCTGTAAGAACGAAAACGATTGGTTTTTCAATGGAGAAACGTGTCGGCAAGTTTGAAGGTTCGCGTCCTGCATTATTTCTGTTACGGACCTGGATAAAGCCCAATCACGGTAGGGCCCAACCACAGGCAGGCGTATCAGATCCTCCATATCAGCAATCCAAGGATATCTCAACTACCCCGGAAATATAGGAGCATATCCGTAGGGAGATAGGCAGTTCAGATTATAAGCCAGATATATCGCGAATGCCGCCCCAGGTACCTTCTATAAATACCCGGTCAACAGCCTAAGGTACACACGCTCTAAACCTAGACTATTTTACATACTGCCACACTGAGCACACACCCCACTCCTTCGGCCAAGTGCCAGGTTGTGTTCAAATGATCCTCTCTCTGTCTGTGTGCTATCACATTGGCACCCAGCGTCAACCACCTCGGCAACCACAGCACACCGAGCAGTCGACCAACCCTATCGGTGGCAATGAGCAGGACAATGAAGACCGGCTATCACAGCCAGAAGAGCGCTTTGAGGAACCTCGTGTCCCGAATCACGATCAACCTGAAAAAGAAAACGAATCCGAGACGGGTTCATCGGCAGCGCGGGGACATTGCCGTGAGCCACAGAAATCCAACCCAGGTGTAAATCAGGAAACCCCGGTCCAAAATCCGGACTTCCTTACACTCCATAACTGACTGACTCGCCATGATGAAACGCATCGAGAATATGGACAAACGTTATACTCTTCAATTTCAACGCATGGACGAGCGGAACCGGAGAAGGGAACCTGAAAACACCAGCTATGATCAGGATGACAAAACATGGGAACCCGACCAGAAGGTCATAGTTTCCGTCGGCAGAGGACCATAGACAATACTAAAAGGGCACCTCCTCCACCAAAGAATCAAGAAGGGGAAGTCCTCCCGGATCGAAGGGTCGTCCCGACCTCCCCCACATGATTCTCGGCAAGGAAGATACGCCGAGGCCAAAGCCGGCAGCCCCTTTTCACCCGAGATCCTCAGGGCACGGTTCCCAGGAAAGCTGAACCTCACCGAGTTCAGCAAGTACGACGGTTCGCAGGACCCAACAACTCATTTGGACGACTTTCAGATGATCATGATGTGTAGAGGCCTTGGAGAACCCATCATAAGTAGGGTTTTCGCCACAACCCTAAAGGGACCAACCCTAAAATGGTTACAAACCCTGCCTCCAGGGTCGATAACTAAATTTGATGACTTGGCAAAGGTTTTCGAGTTGCAATTCGCAACTAGTAAGAAACAAAGTCTCAAGTATACCTTGTCCAAAATCAGCAAATGTCCTGTCGTGAATTACTCCAAAGCTACTTGGATCGCTTCAACCATGCGGCCCTGCAAGTCCAGAGGTTAAAGGAGGAAGTGCACGTTCACCTCTTGGCCGATGGCTCGACGATTCGAGCCGACTAGTGAATCATTTTTCAAAGAGCCGGCTAAGAGCTTAAAGGACTTCATGACACGGCCAAAGAAATATCTTGAGGTGGAACAAATGCGCCAAGCAAATGCTCAAGGGACCCTGACAAGAGCACCCCGCCAAGGGATAAAATCCAATCACTGGCCGCAAGCAAGATCGCCGTGGGAAAGGACCGAGATAGTAAGCAATCTAAGCCACGAAGAGTAAATATGACTATTATACCCCCTTAATGTGCCCCGGTCCCAATATGGAGGAAGTAGCGTCGACCGAGATGCGGAAGGTCGAAAAACCTCATCCCCTCAGGAAACGGTCCAATACGGACCAGTCCCATTATTGTTCTTTTCACGATTGTAAGGGGCATACCACGAATCAATGCTATGAACTTCGCGAGGCCATCGAGAAATTCGTCCGAGAAGGAAAGTTACGTCAATACGTGATTAAAACGCAGGGACGCACAAAAATCAAACATGCCAGGACCCCGAGAAAAGAGAGAGGGCAAGAGGAAGAAGCCGGCATCTGAGGATAGTGGATTTCCCGACGCCGAGTTCGATTGCAACGTTATTAGCGGAGCCTTCGGAGGAGGAGGAGATACGCCGAGCCAACGGAGGAAATATCTAAAGGAAGTTCTTTCAATAAGGGACCGACCAAAGTTTAAAGAAGAATCACACATGACTGACAAAATTGAACGACCTCACTCATGTTCACGAAAGAAGACATGGCCGACGTACTCCCGGCCATCAAGATGGCCTCGTAATCACCGGAACCCCGGTCAACCGCCGAGTCAAGAGGATATTTATAGACTCGGGAGCTCGGCAGATATCATCATTGGGATGCCTTCAAGAGAATGAACCTCGATCAGAGGACTGAAGCCATACCAAACCACTCTTGTATGGTTTAATGGCGAATTATCCCTCCAAAGGGATATATAGATCTCCGACTCACTCTTGGAACGAAGGAAGGTTTCAAATCCGAGCGAGTAAGATTTATTGTGGCCGATTTCCCATCCCCTTACAACATCATCCCGGGAAGACCAACGATCCACAATTGGGACATGCCGATATCTACTAAGCATCGAAGATAAAATGATAGGCAATAACAACCAAGTCGTTACCATCAAGGGCGACCGAAAGAGTCCAGCGGTGTTACAACGAGACAATCAACGTAAAAGCAAAATCCGAACAACGGATCGAGCACAAAAGATCCAAGAACCGATTAATATGATCGAATTGGACCTACGAGAAGAAAAGGGACGCCTCGGCGTAACTGTAAGGAGAGGTAGAAGACTTCGTACTCGGAAACAATCCAGACCATAGTACGAAAGTTGGCAGGGCCTTGACCCCCGACCTGCGATTGAGGATGGAAGAGTTTTGGCCCACAATCGAGACGTTTTTGCATGGAGCGCGGCCGACGTGCAGTATAGACCCCAATTTCTTTGTCATAAATTGGCCATACGTGCGGCGGGTCAACCTGTGAGCCCAGAAGAAAAGAACGAGGGCCCCAGATAGGCAGGTAGCACTGAACCAACATGTGGACGAACTCTTGGAGGCCGGTTTCGTCAGGGAAATACAATATACCACGTGGCTTTCCAACGTGGTGATGGTTTTAAAGTCAAATGGAAAATGGAGGGTATGCACCGACTATACCGACCTGAACAAAGCATGCCCTAAAGACGCCTATCCAATGCCAAACATTGATCACCGTAGATAACTCATCCGGCTATCAACTTCTGTCGTTCATGGACGCGTATTCCGGTTACAACCAGATCGCCATGCACCCCGATGACCAAGAAGCCACTTCCTTCATAACGGAGAAGGGAAATTATCTCACAATGTCATGCCGTTCGGCTTAAAAATGCCGGGCAACCTACCGAGAGGATGATGAATAAGGTTTTCGAGAACCAGTTGGCCACAACATTGAGGTCTATATCGACGACATGATCGTCAAATCTTATGATCCCAATGATCACATCCGAGATCTAGAGCAAACATTTAGCAAGTTAAGGGCGCATCAGATTCGGCTGAACCCGGCAAAATGTGCGTTCGGAGTACCGGCAAGAAAATTCCTCAGTTTCTTGCTTACCAGCCGAGGAATCGAGGCGAACCCGGATAAGTGTAAGGCCGTGTTAGACATGCAGGCCCCCAGAAACAAGAAGGAGGTCCAACAGCTGACAGGCCGGTTGGCCGCGTTAACTAGATTTCTGCCCAAATCGGCCGAAATCGCCTTGCCTTTCTTCAAGTTGCTTAAAAAGGACACGTCAGGAAATTGGACCCCGGAGTGTGACGCCGCATTTTCAAAGATTAAGCAATGCTTGGCCACCCCGCCAGTCCTATCGAAACCACGGCTGGCGAAACCCTCTTCCTCTACTTATCTGGGAAGGAAGCAATGAGCTCGGTTCGGTCCGGGAAGGAAAGAATGGCCAAGAACCAATATACTTCGTGAGCAAAGCTTTGCAAAGCTCGGAGCTAAGATATCAGAAGTTGGAGAAATTGGCTTTCGCCATAATAATGACGGCACGCAGATCGCGCCCGTACTTCCAAGCTCACAAGGTAATCTGTTCGAACCACCAACCCATTCGATTGTGTACTCCATGTTTTGACTGGCAGGCCGAATGATCGATTGGGCCATTGAGTTATCCGAGTTCGACATTACATATGAAGCACGACATGCTATTAAGTCACAAGCTCGCGGATTTCCTCCGAGAACTAACTCCAATTAATAACGACTAAGCAACATCGACCTCTGGAAAGTATACGTCGACGGTTCGTCCAACTCGAAGGGAAGCGGAGCCGGAATCATCATAGAGAGCCCCGAAGGAGTCACGATCGAACACTCCCTACAACTGAATTTCCCGACGTCAAACAATCAGGCCGAGTATGAGGCGCTCCTGGCCGGACTCCAACAGGTCAAGGAGCTCGGCGCCCAAAGAGTCTCGGTCTTCACCGACTCACAACTCGCCGCCGCCAGATAGATGGGACATATCGTGCTAAAGGGCCTCTAATGGCTAAGTACCTTAGCAAAGTCAAGAACATCTAGGCTGAATTCAAGAGGTGAAGGTTACCCATATACCAAGGGGGGAAAATGTCAGAGCCGACATCCTCTCTAAACTCCGGCCAAAGACTAAAGGGACGACCAACCACGTAACCGTCATACAACAAAAGGTGGAAGAGCCGACCTGCATAATGGTCATATCCGACGCCAACGATTGGAGGAAGCCGCTCGAGGACTATATTGAGCGAGGAATTGTCCCCCTCGGAACAGCGAATGCCCAAAAACTGATACGGGAGGCCGCGGTATACACAATGATAGACGATCAGCTTTACCGAAAAGGCTTGCATACACCGATGTTAAGGTGCCTGGGCACTCACGAAAGTAGATATGTCTCGCCGAGACCCATGGAGGAATCAACGGCAACACATGGGTGCGAAAGCATTAGCAAGAAAGGCACTTAGGGCCGGTACTACGGGTCGACCATGCAGCGGACGCAAGCGAATTTGTGAAGGCATGTGATAGTTGCCAAAAACACGCCAAAATCATTTGGTCCCCTCCGTCAGACATGGAATATATCTTGGCCCTATGGCCCTTCTTTAAATGGGATGGATCTACTCGGACCATTTAAGCCGGCCCCCGGACAACTTCGATGGCTGATCGTGGCGGTGGACTACTTTACCAAGTGGATTGAGGCCGAGCCGCCGCCACCATCACATCGGCTAGGGTCCCGCGTCATCCAACAGAGTATTTTTTCCGCTTGAATCCCGCCGAGGTAGTGACAGACAACGGCACCCATTCACCGACAAGAATTTCCAGACATGATGGTGGACCTCGGCATCACACATCACTTTGCATCGGCCGAACACCCCCAATCAAACGGACAGGCGAGGCGGCAAACAAGGTAATCCCGGACGGACTTCGGAAAAATATACAAGAGGCCGGCACTGTTGGGTCGAATGACTTTATAATGTCTTATGGGAATTCGCACAACTTCGAGGGCGTTGGCAACCGAGATGGAGCTGGTAGATGAAGTCAGGACCACGGCCCATTGCCGAGACATAGCAGCCAAGCAACTGATGGCGGCGAAACACAATAGAAAGGTCAAACCTGTGGCATTTGACCTGGGCGACCCGGTCCTAAGAAGGTCCGACATCGGTAACAAGAACGCCCAGACGGCAAGCTGGCCGCAAATTGGGAAGCACTGCACCGAGTCAAGGAGAAGTTGGAAAAAGGAGCATATGTTCTCGAAACACTGAGAAGAAAACCCGTCAAGAGGACATGGAATGGCGACAAACCGAGGGCCTACTATAGTTAGGGCCCGCCACAGCCAGATGCCAACACGCACACCCCGTGTCCGAGTTAAGTTTTGATTTATTATTCCAAGCTTATTTTGGTTTCGGTCATTTCCTTCGCAAATTTTCCTTTCATTGTCAGCTTTGTAAAGCTAATCATCTCTTGAATAAATAAATGGTTTATCGACCAAATGTTCAATTTTAAGAGGATCTAAATGATTCGCTAAATAAGCAGACAGACACCGAGGTCTATACACCCGGTAAATATTTTGATGCATCAAAATTGACACCTAAGTAAGAAGGTGAATAGTCATATCGGACCCGATCGTGTCCACATGGTCAAAGTGTGTCCTAACGACGACCACGGATGAGCATGTAACCATTCACCCTTACCCTCGGTTAAAAATCCCGGACAACGACTCCGAACCTCGTAGCGTGGTATATGTAGACACCCCTACTCATGCACCCGGTTTCGACACCGTAAGAGTACTAAGCGGACTCTAATCCTTTAAAGACCCCGGCCTGGTCTAAAACTATCCAATGTGCATTTTACACATGAAGGTGAAAGTACGTAATGGACTACTTAATTGAATCTTCATTCATAAAGTTAAAAGTTCAGAGGTACAATACAAAATCGGCATCATAGGCCGAAAACAAACAAAGCAAAAGAAAAAGACAGCTAAAAGTTAAGGGGCCCCCTCGTCCGCAGTGGCCTCGTCACCATCAGGTCCGGACCCGGACGCAGCCTCTCTCGCGGCTTGCTCCCGCCGCTAACTTCGGCATCGAAGCCGACCTATCTTCAAGAGATGAGAGGCGGAGGAATAAGAACACCATCTTGAAAGCGGGAGCGACATCCATACCCAGCCCACGTTCGCCTTTACCCCTGGGTTTAAGTACTCAATCTGGGCAAGGGCCATCTCGAAGCAATCCGACGCGGTTTTCCTTACCGCCACCACCGCCTTCTCATGGGCGGTCTTCTCCTCCGCCAGGTCGCCTCGGGTTTGCTCCAACTGCGTGCACAACTCGCTACGTTGCTCCATAGACAGAGAGAATGCGAGGACTTGATTCCGTCAGATTAGCGTTGGCCTCGGCCGACGAGAGTTGGCATCGGCCGATTATGATTAACCTCCGCCGTGGTATCCTGAGTGCGCCTCAGCCGGTATGGGCTGGCGCGTGCTCGGTGGGTCGACGTAAGATCTCGCCGGCTTTGTCCGCGGCAATCTGGGAACTTTTAAGTTTCGTCTTCGCTCATCCCTTTCACCTCGGCCTTCTCTTTCTCTTCCGCTAGCTGTTTAACTTTCTCCTCGGCCGACTCCAAATTCGCTTCGTAGCTCGGGATTTCGCGTAAGCTCGAACATAATAACCATGGAGATGCGGGTAGGCCTGAGATAATCCAAGGGCCTTGCAAAGACGACCGGACACATCCTGGATTTCATGAAGGTCCTCGTCTGAAAGAGGTTGAGGAGACAAAAACCGACGTGGCGGAAAGAAGGCCATGCCGATCTCTTCAGAAACGTCCCCAGTTTGAAGCCACTAGGTCGAGGCAGAGCCGATGGGCGCAAGGGAGAAACAGAATCAGAGACGAGAACTTGTTTCGCCTTTTCTAAGGATGGAGGAGATGGGTCGGAATGTGGAGACGTTCCGGCAGCAGCAGAGACTGGAGTAGACGAAGGCACTACCTCCGCCGCGGCTACCAATGACGGAGAAGACGAAGGTACCACTTCTGAGGCAACAAGCCGTAGCAGCGGAATCCCCGACCTTGGCCCTCTTCGCCGAGGAAGGCTTTGCGACCGTAGAGGCAAAGCAGGAGCTTGCTTCTTAAAAGGCTCTACACTGGACGTTTCCTGGGAGCTTTCTCTTTCGGCTTTCCAACAGCCGGCAAAGTATACTCAAGGAAATCTGGATTCAGATTCATAGCAACTTGACCTGTTACAAAAGCAATAAATCTAAAGTCAGAAGCTAGTTAGATAACAAAGGGCAAGTAGAAAAAGGGCGGTTCCTTACCCGACCGAGGGGTGAAAGGAGAGAAAAAATGAAGGAATAGGGCGGCGGTACACGGAATGACGGGATCCATCGTCCCGCAGAGATATGCGAACGCCGCCAGATAACCCCACCCGTTTGGGTGAAGCTGAGAAGGAGCCAGATGAAGGTAGTGGAGAACGGACATTTGGAACCCTAGCAAACGGAAAGCGAATACCGAGCCAGGTCATATAATCCCGATAGAAAAGAAAGAAATTAGGAGACCCTGGTTCCCAAGCTGGCGCAGACGGCTCATCCTCCTGGGGCAAGACAACATCCCGATGACCCCGAGACCCCACTTTCGCCATATCCGCGCTCTGGCCATCGTGAACGTATGGTTAACATTTCGCTCGTCACCCTGTGGATACCTGGATCGCAGGGCCGGTGAAGGACTACCGGAGTCTGCCTCCGGATCGGAAGCTGAAAGACGAGGAGAAGACGTAGACTCCATTTACCTACAACAAAATGAAATAAAACTAAAGTCAGAACTAGGCGAGTAATACCCGATGACGACAAATCGGAGAAAGGAGGACCCTTGAGTCCGACACAGGCTCACCGACGAGTTATGCCGACATGAGCCCAAGACGACTTCGCCATACTGGCCTTGCCCACTCGCATAAGTGGAGGAGTTTCGCAACACAATCCCAACAGGGACCGTGATAACCACTGGGTAATGACCCCGACTCTGACGGACGATGCGCTTGGTAGGCGTTTATTGGCTCGACTAAAAGAGGATCTGACAACGACGAACTATGAGAATCTAGCCCGGTAAGGCCAGTTCCACCGACCGGGCCCCGGAACCACAGCCGGGCCTCCCGCCGCTCCGTGCACCCGACCGTCCACGGAGGGCCAAAGATAGTTTCTCCTCCTGCTAAGGAGGTCCCTAGCGCCCAATAACTAAAAAGGGATAACGCTCACAAAGGACCTCATCGTCGTTGGGACCTAAAGGTCGATGTGAAGACGAAGAATGTTTTCCCCTATCCTTCAAGAGCCCAAACCTATACAACCAACACAAGGATAAGAAGGAGGGGGAAAACTAAAACAGTAAACTCAAGAAGACAAGACCTATGGGTTCGATAGCTCAACTCACCCACATTCCACTCAGAAACCCAAGTCCGAAACGCACCAAATAAAAGAAGAAAAAGGAGAAGTGGAGAACGTAAATATTGGAATGGCGTAAAAACTAAGAAGGTAAGATGAATACCGAAGCTTGCACAATGAGAATCGACTTGAGAATCCCGGATAAATGAGAAGCCTTGACTAAAATCCCGGATACAAGAAGGAACCAACACTCTCTGGTGACAGGAAAACCTTGCACAGAAGAACTTTCGCGTAGGAGTGAAATGAGCAAATGGAAAGTGAAAGTGAACTACGCCAGTAGTTTATATCGAGAGAAAAGAAGGGGGAAATTCAAAACAAAAGAAACCCAACCGACAAGCGTAGTCACGACCTTTCGCCCCAAAAAATTGAGGGGACATGCAACGTACCGCCAGAGCATTTAATGCGCACGAAATACGGGGCGGCCGACACGATAATCAAGGCGCCTCCCCAATCACGTAAAGCCAGTGGCGCAGTAATCATGGCAAGATCGAGTAGGCTTCCCAAGAGTCACGCCGTGGTCACAACAACGCCTCGGCCGTCGGATTTTGAGCCTTGACTCCAGATATCACTGCGGCCAAAATCGGTCCACACCACTCAGGGCTCTTATGCCGCCGGTCCTCACCACGGTCAGAGGACCGAGGTTATCACCTCGGATCTCACGTCGCTCTGGCCATCACCACGGCATTCTTAGGACCGTAGGCTATTACATCGGTCCCCTTAGGCTATCATTAAGCACCAGGATCATTGGATCAAGCAACAAGCACCATCCATTCGGGAAGGGAACCGAGAAATTAAACGTCCGGTATAAACATCGGATGAAGGCAAAACCTCGGATGGTGTGAACCAGATATCGTACACCCCGACGGTCCAAACATCACACTACCGGCCGGGGGCAATCACACGGACTGGATAAAGCCCAATCACGGTAGGGCCTAACCACAGCAGCGCATCGATCCGCCATATCAAGAATCCAAGGATATCTCAACTACCCCTAAATATAGGAGCATATCGGTAGGGAGATAGGCGGTTCGATTATAAGCCGATATATCGCGAATGCCGCCCCTGTGTACCTTCTATAAATACCCGGCCAACACCCCAAGGTACACACGCTCTAAACCTAGACTATTTTACATACTGCCACACTGAGCACACACCCCACTCCTTCGGCCAAGTGCCAGGTTGTGTTCAGTGATCCTCTCTCCGTCTGTGTGCTACCACATTGGCACCCAAGCTGAGACCCTAGATCCAATATCAAATCACCAGCCCATACACGCGGCTGGATATCTGTGTTCTACACCAGAACAATTTCTATTGTCATTCCAAATATCATTCTCGTAATAACATTCCTTATGGTTGTTTAAACTGTAGATTAATGTGATTAGTATTCATAATTGAAACCCAAACGACGTTGACGTGTTGTCTACTTATCTCCAAAGTGTTTGTTTGCTACATATACATAAGCCCTTTTTTTAGAACTTGACACAGGATTTGCTCGGAATCATTCTTCGTTACTAGTTTTCATAGTTTTGCACGTTTGCTTTCTACTGAAATGTCAAGGTCTTCTAGCCCAAATACAAATTAATGGTAAAGATAAGAAATATTAATTCTATAGCTCGGTTTAATAGGCTGGCAGGCACAGTGCTTTTTGAAGACTGGTCTCCTTTTTCTTCTTCCATTTTTTCTTTAGATAAAGCGTCTAATTGGATCTGTTGCTTGTTTCAATTAACTATCTATCTTGTGATACAAGTGACAGGGAGCGAGGAAAATTTTCAATCTCTAATAACATATATTATACAAAGCCCGTTTCTTTAGAAGTTACAAGTATGACAGTGACACAGAATATCGATATGGAAATGCCATCATCAATGGTGTGTGACTTCATGGATGTCTTGATAGGTACTTTTTCCATGGAAGTTACTTCTGCCTTTTATTAATGAACTGATCCCGATTGCTGCACAACAGTCAACAGATCCAGGTGAAGCACTCTTCCCAACACCAGTAATACAAAACAAGTATGCTCCCATACTGACAGGAACTTTAGCAGAGGTTTTTCAAAGAGTGGGAATATCCATACCTTCGCTTAAGCTTTACTTTCCTCTGGTAATGTAATCATTCTCGTACTTGAATCATATACCATTTCAGTGCCACAGCTGAATCAACAAGTTATTTTCATTCATTAAATTTGCGCTCTATCGTTAATAATATAATATCATAATGGAGTGAATATGTTTAGCCAATAAAGCAGCCATTGTTTCGTACTTACTTTGAGCATTTGACATTGTTGATGGAACCACCACTCGAAATTGATAATATGGTCCCAAAGAACGAAGTATTTTCGGTCCCACAATTTGGACAGGGTCCCTGATAAGTAACCGCTTTTAAGTAAAGGTATTGGTAAGTACAACATTTAGAGGCAACCGGAAGCAGAGTCCATACCTTTAAAATCAAGAAGTCTTTAACAATCGCATTTGTAAGGGACAGAGCTAGCCACACAATGAGTGGAACAGCGGCAAACCAGGTGAAAATGAAACTAAAAGGCTCGGGCAGCTGCATCAACAAGTCAATCATACGTTATAATAGCACTAAATGCAATATTATTTTCAAAGTTCTGTAGTACTGGTTGAATTTACATGAGATGCGAAGAATGAATCTCATAGGCTCAGCTTTCATTTTTTTCTGACCCTTCAGCTGGGATTAAAAAGTTTTAAAAATTGTTTCATTGACAACCCATATTATTGAAGGTAAAAAAAATGAACAACCCATATTCTATACTGACTATAGTTGCCTTTTTCATTGCTTGGATCAGGCCAGACAGTATCTTAAAATTGAAATGAGACAAATATGATGAGTTGATGACCATAACCTGCATCAATTTCCAGCCAGCATACAAGAATTCACTTCATTCAATTCAGAGGTAATTTTATCCATTCTTTTACTACAAAATATAGGAAATATAATAATATTTACAGCTAATCAGATTCTTGATAGGAAGGTGATAGAAAGGATTACAAAAAATGTAACTACCAACCATTAGATAATGCACCCGGAAATAGAAACTTTACTCAAGAAATAGGAAATCTAATAATATCTACAGCTAATCAGATTCTCGATATGAAAAAGGTGATAGAAAGGATTAAAAAATGCAACTACCATTAATGCACCCTGGAATCAAATTAAATCTGAATGACTAGTTTCCAAAGCTAGAACAAGAAAAATGACAACATACCTCTAACAGATATGTGATCTCAAATCCGGTCAGATCATCAAGGAAGAAGAACCTAACAGATTATAGGATGAAAAAATAAAAAAGAAAAGGCCAAAAGTCATGACCTGACTGGTGTAAACAGTAACATTCACATCAGTTGGACAGAGAAGAAATCAAAGGAACACTTTGTTTTGCCCCTCAACATGACAGAAACCTTTTAAGATATATTAATAAAGGAAATGGATACCAGTGTAATAAACAATATCTAATTTTAAGCTTGTCATATATCAGATAACTAGGTCTAGGAGGCATTTCAAAATTTCACAAAAAAATATGGTCAAACATATCAGAAAATAGTGCATGTGCGAATAATCAACAACATAACCAATGGGTATAGGCAGAACATGACTGCCAGTAGTTTAATGTGTAAACAATCAGGCAAATTAGCAAACAGTTGACTTTTTACATGGGCCTTGCGGCAATATGCAACACACTTCTCTTTCTGTCCCCTTATAATGAACAATACAGTACACTGTGAATCCTTTGGAAATAGAAATTTATTAAAAAAATGCATCAAACTCTGTAACCTAATCATAGGTCAAGTTTGTCATACAGATCAATTAATAGAAGTTTTACAAAATGCGTGCACCACATGGGGAAGAAAAAAGTTACTTACAGTCCTAATGCAATCACAGTTGCAGGTACATTCAGGAGGAACATCTTCAAATAGTCAACCGATAGGTCACTGTAAACCTATTTAGAAAAAAGATTATCACTTGGTAAAGAATAAAGATTAACAAGCAGAGCAGAGCCAAATATTTTGTTGCCATTTCACATAAGCCTATAACATAATTCTAGTAAAAGAAATAGGATTTACATATAAAACTCAGGCTATATACCTGTCAGTCAGTACATGCAACTTAACTGATTTTAAAATCATAAGTTCGATCTCACATATCACATTTTTCAATAAGTACTTCATGATTGATTTAATCAACAAGCATGATTTGCTTCTTTTAACAATCAGAACTCAAAGGATATAAAGATTTGCAGATTAGCACAAACCTTTCTAGTACGAAGACTGCATCGTGGACCCTCAACCACAATTTCACTCCCTTCCATCTGGGAAGTAACGTTAATACATGATGTCAGTATATAATAAGGGAAGAAAGAGTAACGTATATATCCTTATGAAGCAATTCCAGCTACATCCCCAAATTGGTATGATCCGCGCAACTACCATAAACGAAAAACCTTATAAACTGCAGTAACGACTGTCTTTTTATTGAGAAATTATAAATTCCATGATAATGGAAGCATTGATGTTGACAGAAGGCCAAAAGGCTCCGTGGCACAATTTAGAAGTAATGACGATGACTACGGATCAATACACTAAAGGTTTCGTTCATAATGAGCATGGCAGATTTTTATTTTCATTTTCATTTATTAAACTCTTCAATACTCTTTATTGGCCAATGAACGCCATTTCACAAATGTCCCGATTAATATACTGCGGTTTATTTATTCATGATGAGCACAGCGAACCTTTAGTTTCATTTTCAATTTGTCATACTCTTCATTGCTCATGATTGGATTTCCAGAAACATACGCAATAGAAGCTTCGAGAAACTTTTGTTCATCAGAACCTGCGTAGAGAAGCAACAGAAGTTAATTTAAAAAAAAAAAAAAGGTTAAACAATTAACATGAAGTAACTCATTTCAGCCGAAGCTATTTTTAGTAAGGATGGTCCATACTTAGCATGACAACACTACTTCCTTCCCACATAAGTTCTTCCTTGAGATTATCAAATTCCTCATTTGACATGATAGCCTTTCCCTCGTAATAGAATGCCTGTAGAAGCAGAACAGAAGCTTCAGCTTCAGCTGGTTTTGTCACTAAGAAATTGTCGTTTCTGTTCTTTTATGTCAACTCATTAAATAAGACAGAAATACATTTAAACGTTTTCCTTTTTCAAGAAAGATGGGGGACCTACTTGCAGTGCTTGAAGAAATTCTTGCTCAAGTTCACCGACCGATTTCTTCTCTTTCTTGTCAATGCTGCAATACGGGAGGATTTTACTATCAACAACTTCACCTTCTTCAACCTGGCCTGAAAGCCGTAAGAAACCAAAAACAAAAATCAGAGTTAGTAAACATCCTATCCGGAGAGATTGAGAAGGAACAAGAATTGAAGATCCAAATAGACCTTGTTGATCGGCGGTGGCCTTAGGGGGAAGTAGGAATAGCCGACGCCGGAGGCATAATTTCCGGCCATTAAACTGAATCAACCGATCTCTAGTAGTAGACGAAGATGAAAGAGAAGAAATTGGAGGGAGTGATGGTGACCTAGGAGGATTATATGGACGAGGGCACGTCAATGTGAAGGCCAATTTGCTAGCCATGAGGAGAAAGTAGAGCTATGGTGGTGATCGTAGAGACTATGTTATGTTCAGTTGGGAATGGAATTACAGGGTTATTCAGATTGGCGGGAAAGAGATAAGGCAAGAAGAAAATGTATGGCGGGGACGCGAAAGCGCTGATTCCCCCTTTGGGAAAATCGAGATTTCCATTTTCATTGGCTTCGTTCCACGTGAGATTCCGCTTTGGCATGACTCGTGTCGGTAAAAATCTGACGTGTGTTGCGTTGGCTTCCCTTAGGCCACAGGATTTGATTTCACTGGCCCACAATATGAGTCCCACGGAAACCCCTTATCCACATCACTAATGGGCCTTCTTGTTGGGCTTTAACCTCACCTGAATGTACAATCCAGAATGTGAAGCTAAAATTAGTATACTCAGGCCCAGTTAGGTTATTTATTAAAAACACTTTTCATTCCCAACAAGACGATGGGTGACCCTTGTTTTTGGCTTCAACTAAGAAAAGGGTTGA
Organism: Acacia pycnantha; assembly: GCA_025563575.1. Taxonomy (NCBI): domain Eukaryota; kingdom Viridiplantae; phylum Streptophyta; class Magnoliopsida; order Fabales; family Fabaceae; genus Acacia; species Acacia pycnantha. The sequence goes on from JAMWYP010000285.1 coordinate 419,442, forward strand.
CACTCTCACTAAAAGGAATGAAGTTCGATCTTGGAGTTAGTTAAGATGCTAGGGAGGTATCCCAGGGTCTATGAAATAACGGTATTCTAGGCTAAGGTGGAGGCATATGTACTTTAAATTATGAATTCCTTGCGGAGTGGGCTCTAAACGCCCTGCCCTTAGACAGTGAGTGAACTCAACCCCTCTTTTAAAATGTTATTACCAAAAAAAAAACAAGACGATGGGTAAGTTTTCCTAAAGAGTGTCCATATAAGGAGTTGTCAGAGACCACGACGAAGACTGGCTCGCTGGCTTCAAACACCATATCGGATACTGCTCTGTTTTTTAGGCGGAGGAATGGGCCTTGCTAATGGGCCTCAAACTGGTTTGGGATTTTGGGTGCCGCAAGGTGATAGTTGAATCTGACGCTAAAGATCTCGTAGACCTCCTGAACGATGAGAGTTCAGATTCTCGTGGTGACCTTATCCTCTGGAGCATTCGGGAACTGATGAGGAAAAAGTGGTTGATTAAGATCCAGAAAGTGAAGCTGAAATTAGTATACTCAGGCCCAGTTAGGTTATTTATTAAAAACACTTTCATTCCCAACAAGACCAAGGGTAAGTTTTCCTAAAATGTCCACATTTACCAATAGGGGTTGGTATAAGTGGTAAGCGGCTTGTGTCGTTTAAGCAAGATTTCGGGTTCGAGCCTTGTGAATGCAAAAAAAAACCCCGCTGTGAGACTCTCCCACTAAAGTTAGGTGTGCGATGCGGGTCGGATCCGGATTAGTCAGGTGAACCGGGTGGGCAACCAAAAACAAAAAAAGTCTGCATTTAATGTCGACAATGTCTCAAATAGGATTGACTTTGACAGGAGGATACCTATATTTTTATACTCTTTCAGTCCTTAATATAAGATATATTTACCTAATTTGATTAAATTAAGAAAGTTAGTTAATATGACATGTATGTTCTAAAACGCCCTAGTTATCTTGCTTAATTCTCTCATTTCTTCTTCTATTTGATTATTGTTGAAGAAATATCAATAGGGGTAAATTAGGAAAAAATTGAAAAACATGAAAACTATATCTTATATTTAAGACTAAGATCAACTCCCAAAATATGTTTTATATTGAGGAGCCGAAGAAGTAATAATTTAAATTTAAATTTAAAAATTCAGTTGGTATATGAGGAATTACTTAAAAAATACTTCTTTAGTCCCCTGCAGTAGAAGGGGTATATTCTTTTTCCAGAAGGGGCATATTCTTTTTAGTAAAGAATTAGTCCAAGTTTAGTTGTTTTGCATTTAAATCATTTTATTTCTGACTGAACTAAAGTTTGAATCTTTACTAAGGTAGAATATCATCGAGGACGCCCAAGATTGCCATTCACAAGAATCCTATTGATAATTGTTTGCAAGTCGTTCAAGGGTCCTGCAATCGGTCTCAAAAATGACATTTTTATTCCCCAGATCTTGGGCAATCATCAAAGCCCTGTGCAATGCTAAAGCTTCAGTCATAAAGGTTGAAATTGATTTGATTTGCTCTTAAATCTGATTCCAGCTTTTCAGTTACTTTTACTCCCCGCCAGGGGAATCGAGCAGCAGATTGGCTTGCTGTATCTACTAATAAGGAGGTGTGCCCTGTGGGGTGGGTAGGCATACCCTTACCTTCTTTGTCCCAGTTGCTGGAAGAAGATTGTCGGAGTGTTAGGGATCATCGGGACCACGTCTCGGTCCTGCCCAGATATTTTGATCCTGGCTGATCTGTGTGTCCCGCCTCCTACTGGGTGGCTTCTATCTTTTATCTGCTTTGTAGTTGGTTGTTTGCTTTCTTGTGCTTTCTTTTGTTGAGTTGTTTTGTGTTTACTAGGCTTATTGCCTGAGTACCTTCTTTTGTTTCCGTATCACGTTGACTCCAGTTATCAATATCATTAGAGTTGCTCTCGAAAAAAAAAAATCTTTACTAAGGTAGGTCTCCATATTTAAAACCTGATAGTACTTGGAAAAAAAAATTGTCACCAATAAAAAATACTTGTGTTTATAAAAATATTTGTTAACTCTGTTTTTCATTTCTTTATTTAATTACTGGTACTTACAAATGTGTTTTTCTATCTTCCATAACTGAGCTGCAAATTTTCTTAAAAAACTTAGTAATATTTTGCTCATAACCTGGTAATATTTTTTTAAAAAAAATCAACATTTAATTTTATTAAAAATGATTATGATATTAAATTATATTTTAAAACAACTATAAACTAATTTTTATTATTTTTATAATTAATCTATCTCGTGTGCGCTTGTGTATTAGCCAAAATCTGTGTAGCACATATGATTTATTATAACATTCAGAGAGTGTTCTATGTTTTTGATTAAGTTGAAAGTAATGAGCAAATTTGTTTAATAGTCCTATGCTGAGTTCCAATTTTTTTTTTTTTATTCTGTACGTTCGTGCTGTTATACTGTTTCAAGAAAATTCACACACGTCTTTTGTAAAATAAATAATTTAAATAGTTTTCTTGATCTTTATAAATTAGTTGCCTAAGCTCTCGTTTTCTATATATCACACTTCTTACCTGTCCTTATATCACATATTTGACTTATTGGTGATTTAACAGGGGGTATTAATGATTAATTGATTGATGGTTTGAAAAACACGCCCTAGATCTATTGTTCATTGCGTGCATAAAAAAATTAGGAAAAATTATTTTCAGGATCCTTTTAACATTGACAATTTTAAAAAAAGGCTCTAAAATTCGATAATCCCAAAAAGACCCCAAGACCTTTTCAGATTTTAGAATCTTAGGTGAAGTTGTTAACGCTGGCGATATAGTTGTTAACGGGTAGGTCTTTAACAACTAAATCAGTACGTTAACAACATTTTTGCTAACAATTAAATCAGTACATTTAACAACTACATCAGTACCCCGTTAACAACTCACCCAAGATTATGAAAAACCCAAAAAGGTCCGGGGCCTTTTTGGGATTATCGAATTTTGGGGCCTTTTTGGAATTGTCGGTGTTAAAAGGGCACGAAAATGATTTTCCCAAAAATTACTCATATCGGTAACGTAAGAATCTTTTTTTTTCAGCGTAAGACTTATTATTAGATTAAAGAAATTAGTTAATACTATCTCTGATCTTAATTATAATATCTAGTTGACTTTTTGGAGAAATTAAGAAAACTAAATAAGTTATTTAACCATTTCATATATTATGTATTAGTTTATTAGTCAAATTATTAGTTTGAAGAAAAAATAAAAATACTTTACAGTGATTTAATTATCTTTCTTAATTTTTTCAAAAATTCAACTAAGTCTTATAATTAGGATTGGAGGGAGTATAATATACTACATCAGGTTTAATTATAGAACACTTTTGTAATGTAATTTGTACTACAAAAGTGTTCCTATAATTAGGATAGGATGAAGTATTTTTAAAAAACATTATGGTCATATTTTTAATTTCCTTAATATTTCTCTTATTTAATTATTATTGAGGGAGTATTAATAGAAGTAAATTATAAAAAATTGACAAATATAAAAAGAGGTCTTATATTTAAAACCAACATTAATTTCTCAATTAATTTGTATATTAAAATTAGAGGGAATATTATTAATGGCAGCGTGTTGTAACGTGTTTAACTATTACTCACTCTAATCCTCATTATTATATGACGTATTTTAGAAGGTATTTTTGATCCCTTTTATAATGTATTTGTTAATTTCAAATAATATTAAGGGTAAACATGCACTTTTTACAACAAAGTATCAATTCTGACACAACTGGTAACTCGGTGCAAAGGGACGTTATTTGGGTCCCACAAGTGCATAGGTGTCAATTTTTTTCTCTCCATTTGACCACTTGAAGAAACAACCCAGTACCTTTACCAATTGTGCATACAGATTGCAGATCCATGAACGGATTTGTATTCTTTTCCAGCCACATCACCGAAACCGTCTCCAGCATCTGTAATCCTCTCTGCAGATTCTGGTAGTACATGTTGTCGAACTTCTCTGATGTCATCACGTTGTTTGAATGAAGGCACTCACACCTGGATCTTTGCCTGCATTCACGCTCAATTTCTTCAATCCTTCGATTTGGGGTAGACTGGGTTTTTTCACGTGAATCGGCCGATTGATAAAGGAGAATGCCAAGAGTGGTGTTGAGAATGTTATATATGATTAATTTTGTTGATGTGAAATATTAAAAGCAAAAAATTTACGTCATGTATTTATCTTATTTTATGGAGAGTGATCAATAAGAAGAGAAATAAGATATTAAAGAATGAAATTATTAATTATAGTGAGAAGAAGTCAAAGAAAAAAAAAGTTATTAAGCTAAATTGTGGAAAATGATCATCATCAAGAGGAAAAAGAAGAAAGAGTGAAGAAAAAACAACCTTCATAGTATTAGCTACTCAAAGAAAGGAAGAAACTATGAAATGAAAAAAAAAAGATTAAAAGGAAGAAGAAAAACTTATAAGCTAAGAAAAGAAAGAAGTTATTAAGATGATTTGTAGAGAATAATCAAGAACAAGAAGAGACTGGAGAAAGAAACACTACTACAAAAAACCTATTTGATGTCCTAAAGAATGCCCAATTAACATCCATTTTTAGAGGGGCGTCTTATAAGGAGACACAACAAAATTCATACTTTTGGCATGCTAACTCTATTTAGGATGCCTTATTTAAAACGTCCTTAAATTAATTCAGGACGCCTTATGTAAGGCGTCCTAAAACTCGTTAAGGATGCATTATTGCTTTAAAAACAAAAACAAAACCCGAAGGTGAAGAACCGCCTAATTATAACTGCATTTTTAACAGCACTTAGATTTGTTTTTCTAAATGACAGGTTTGTAAAATAATTGTATCTCTTATTACATCATCAGCATTAACTTGATTTCATGAATATTTTTTTGATACTTTTTTTTTTCTTGTTTATATTCTTTTGTTTTTTAACACATTTAAAATTTTCCTTTAAAAAAAAATTCTCCTCGCCATTAGTGCCCTCTTAAATATTTTTCTGGGTCCACCCTGATCACACTCTAGTTGATCAATTAAGAAAACTAATTAATCAGAATAGTGGCGTGCGGATTACCCAAAAGAAGTTTTAATATCCGGTCAAGACCAACCAAACACACCAATATACATATTTTCCATCTGTATATATATATACATGTACGTATTTATGTATATGTATGTAAATATTTCACATTACATAGAAAAAGGGAAAATAGTAATTAAAGGAAGCAATGATGGAGGTGAAGTGTAAAACTAGTAAAGAGCTTCCTTTTTCATGCAAACCCTATCGCCTTTATCCAACAAACAAGAATTGATTCGCTTTCATATATTCTATGCATATAATATCGATCTCCTTCCTCCTGATCAATCACGTGTGGGTTCCTCATAGATTATACTAACAAATCTTCTTCCGCCAAAAAAACAAAAAAAAAGTTGATATCAACCCACTCATTATCATCTCTATCACATCATTCCTTTTCACGCGGTTTCTATCTCTCAATTAATTTCCTATGTAAAATACTAAAATCACATCCAGATTCCAGCAGGGGCGGAGGGAGGGGAGGCAAGGGGTGGTCCGTCCCCCCTAAATTATAGAAAATGACCCAAATTTTTAAGAATTTGTATTTCAACCTTATAAAAATTTCAATATTTTCATTTTAATCCCTACTAAAATTTTCATAGAGGGTCTAAAATGAACATCTTGAAATGTTTATAGGTCTTAGATTCAATTTCATAAATACCTAAGTTCTATTATATAATTTTTGCCCCCATAATTGCAATTCTTGGCTCCGCCCCTGATTCCAACCCAATATTTTGGCGCAATTTGTACAAAACACAGGTTGCAATTACAAAGTTGGGTTTTTTGTTTTAAATTTGCTCCTTAATTTCTTAACGCGCAGATTACTGGCCTATTTGAATTAGATTCTAAAAATACGCTTGTACAAATCAAAACAAAATTCTTATTATATAATTATTTCACATACCGTACATAAATCACGGTGTGAAAGCAGTTTTTGTCGTTAATACAAACCATCACTGCCTTTATTAATTGGTATAGTAGCTACCATATATATAAAATATATATATATATATATATATATATATATATATATATATAAGCAGATCCAGCGAGACGACGACGAGGGGAGACGACGGTGAAGCCTTCATCACGACCCAGGCAATGGAGATGAGATGGAAGAGAGTAACAGTGGTGGAGATGAGACGAGATGGAGAGAGTCACGATGGAAGAGAGAGTGAACTGAGAGAGAATGGGAGAATGAGAATATATTTTAAACCAAAAAAAAAAACACAGAGTCAAGCGCTGGACTTTGGCGTCCTATTTAAAATGTAGGTCGCCAAAAGGCAAAAAATTTAGGTGTCCTAAATTAGATTTAGAACGTCAAAAACATTTCTTTTGGTGTCCTGAACTTCTTTCAGGACGCCAAAATTTTTTTTAGGCGTCCTAAAGTAGATTTAGGACTCCAAAAATTCCTTTTGGCGTCTTGAACTTCTTTAGGATGCCAAAAAAATTCACAAAATACGCCAAATGTTTAATTTTAGGTGTCCTAAATTAGATTTAGGGCGCTAAAAAATTTCTTTTGGCGTCCTGAACTTCTTTCATGACGCCAAAAATTTTCACCAAGCGCCAAAAAACTCCTTAGTGCCAAAAAATTCTCAAAATGCGCTAAATATTTAATTTTAGGCGTCCTAAATTTATATTTATGACGTCTAAAATCTCAAAGTAAAGCAAATAATTACGACAATGTCATCACCTTCACTCTTTGCTTCCTTTTTTTAAAACGGACGTCTTTTAGGGTAGTAGTATCTATAATTTATAATAGTGAAAAACTTGTAAGATTTAATGAGAATATCAATATTCAAGTTTTTACATGTGATACTGGAGGTCTCGATGGTTAAAAGGAAATTGGAATGGCTCAATTTGAAGTTAAGATGTCTTATATAAAAGTTATAGCAACTTAACTCTTGTGATACCTCTGGAGATGAATTTTTGATGATCACTTTGTTATAATTTGTTTTCGTTCAACATGACGAAGACTCAGTATTTTAGTCATATCTCTCAAACCACATATCCAATTAAAGTGAAACTTATTTCATATGAAACTAGACATACATTAAATGCATTTAAACAACACCAATATCAAGTTCAAATAATATCAAATGAAAGAGATAGGAATTTTGAAAATTGATGCTCGAAATTCAATCGTTCCTCTAGATCGGTACGATGTCTGGACATAACTCTCACACACTAGAACTCTGATTGAAATGAAACTTATTGTATATGAAACTAGACTCAAAAGGTGATCCAATGACACCAAGATCAAGCTCAAATAGGTTATGATGAAAGAGATGTGAATTTTGAAAGTTGACGCGCGAAATTCAAACTTTGTTTAGACTAATAGTCACTCTTTAGATTATAACTTTCATAATACAACGAATATGGAACAGGTTCTTGTTGTATTGGAAAATAGACTTAAAGAGATTTTTGGAGATATGTCATTTGTTAAGCTTGGAGTCAAAATGGGTCTATCAATGACAAGGATCACTTTGAGATATGAAAGTGATGCAGTGTTCACTTTAAAGTTTCTAATGGATCACTCGAGCAAGCACTTGAGTATGACCTATCATTGGCAAGGATCACTCCAATGATATAAAAGTGATGTTAGTCAGAGTTTTTATCAATGTCTCAGATTTATTCCAAACTCATTTAAATCTTGATTATCTTGTTCCTAACCATTTCTAATGATCACTAATCAAGTTTATGTGAGGATTACATGTGATCAAACATTGATTAGAGCTCAACGGTCAAAAAGCAACCTTGTGTCAGAGGCTTTGACTTTAACTTCCAACAGTCATATTCTAAGAAGCTCAACGGGAAGAATGTGCTCAATGGTCAAATGATATTCATCAATTTAAATAGAAGAGCACTCAAAGCCTACAAGGAGAGCAACTACACATACTAAGCCAAAATGCTAAAATCATGAATCCAACACTCCAACGTACTCATGTACTCTCTATTTTTCTACCTTCTATATCATTTACTTTAGAGAGATTATGTGTGTTGCGCTTCAGTGTTCATCTTAATCCACTTCTTGGAGAGAAGATTGATTGTAATTCTTTATCATCAAGGTTGTATCGTTACATTGTGTAAGGGGAGTAACTCCATGTGAAAATTGTAAAATGTTAAGTTAAATTAAACTTGTGAGATTGTAGATGCTTCTCTTATGCCGGGTTAAATAAGAAGATAGTGAATTGAAAATCTTATGTGGAGCTTGGGGACTAGACATAGGTCATCATAAATCAGACTGAACCAGTATAAATCATAGTTTGCATCATCTCTTCCTTTAGTATGCATTTATGGTTCATTATTTTAGTATTCATTGTTTTTATTAAGATGCAAAAATACTTTTAAAGTTTTTATTTTATATTCAATTCACCACTTTCTTAGGTGTCAACCGATTCTAACAGATAAGATCTTCTCTGGTTTCTCTAAGACCTGAAACAACCTGGTTGTCATCGATGAGCTCCTCCTCTACTAGAACTTGGCTGACACAAACCGAGTCCTTGACGAACTCAAAGAGGTTTCTATTCTTATCTTTTAAAATGATTTTCAGGGATTTTATTATTTATTTCGAAAATAATTCCACGTAGTAAAGAGAATAAGAATGTGAGTATTGGTAAAATTACCCCTTTAGCCTGATTTCTGTGTCTGTGGACTAATTTTGAGTTTGGGTTGAAAATTGTGAAGGATAAATTCATATATGAAGAGAAATCAATGGGAAAACTCCAATAGTATTTTCTGATTTTTCTTTTTAGTCTCTTTTGGGGCCTGATTTCAAGCCTAAAATGTAAAATCACATTCAAGATAGCTGATAACTTCGATGAATTGGCTGCAATGGGAGAATCTCGTGCTTTGACAGTGTTGAAGGCATTGGTAGAGACTAGAATGGAAGCGGGATTCAGTTTAGGTATCATTTGCCTGGATCTCTGGATAGGATCTGGACGGTTTAGATTTTTTTTTTTACTTTCTATTTTTTTAAAAAAATTATTTTATTGGGTAGAAAATTTAAAATAAAAATAATTGTTTAACTAATATTTAAAAAAAATGATTTTTTTATTTAAAAATCACCAGTTTAAGAAAATCATATCTAGATTGTCCATATGGGGATGATCTAAATGGGATAGGCGAATTGTGTCTATCTTTGGATAGGCACCAAAACTGGTTCTAATGGAGCATCGACTTTGCCTTCCATGTCAGCGTTACTACCTTGCCATGTCACCATTTGAGGGTTGAACATTTTTCTCTCCATTTGAAATTTAGGCAAAGTTAACGGTGTTAATTGATTTGATCAAAAAAAAAAAAACGGTGTTAATTGTTTTTAAATTGCCCCATTTTGTAATATTTATGTACATTTTAGCACCAAACAAAATTTAATGGTTCTAGATAACCGTTCCAGGAAATTTATTGTTTATATTGTACCTTTACCCTAATATTAAATGCTATTCTTTCATACGTACCCCTATTTAATAAGAGTAATAAAAGAAGTAGAAACTAACGAAACATTAGAGTTTACTGTAGTAAATAAAAATAATATTAAAAACCATTCAAGTCATGGGATAAATTTAATACGTTTAGACACGTATAAATTAGTTAGGAGTGGTTTACTGGTTTATGTGAGGGATAAAAGAAATTAAACAACAATAAAAAACAAAAAAGGGTTCAAAGTGCAAATATACTCATAAAGCATTCTCAAATAAATAAATATATATATATGGCACTATAAACTTTACATGGATATATTAAAACAGGCAAAAAAATCTCAACTGTTAATTCAACCGAAAGTTGGTTACTTTTCCCAATGTAGAAAAATGTGCCCCGTCTCTAAAAAGTAAAAAGTAACTCACGTTCACAGTGATATCATGTTTTTTACTTTTTTTTTGTTTGGTCTATCACTTAGCATATTTAGAAAAGTTGGTGTGTATTTTTTTGCTCGAAAGTTGGTGTGTATTTGATACCCTTTGTTTGGTCAAGATGTGTATTTGATAACCTAGGTAAAGCAATTAATGGTGTCATCATAGGGACAGTGTACACGGACCATAGATTTGAAGGATCCAAATTCGTTGAGGGTGGCGAGTCTACTTGACCGAAGGGTGCAATCACGTGGGCTTCACCTACTGCCCCTTACAAAAAAAGAAAAATTATTATCCATAATTTGATTCGAAGTCGTGGCTAAAAGAAAACCATTTTTTATATTAACATAATTGCTTACAATAACTCTATTTATCACTAAAATCCACATTTTCTTTTATATATGTGACTGAGGTTTTGAGATTAATATGCCTCGCTTTTAGGAGTCTTTTTAAACAAAGTGTAATTTAAATTCAGTTCGCTTATTTTGTAATATAATTAACTAGCTAGTCCCTTAGGTAAAATCTAGAATGTAGGACTACCAAACGCTTAGATCAGCTGGTAATTAAGAGAGTCTCTAACTTAACCACAGGTTTGAGTTCAAACGTGAGAATGCGGTGTGTGTGGGTGGTAGAGGCTTCGCCGAAAGGAGCCGACCCGATTTTGGTCGGATTAGTCAGGGCCATTGATGTGCTCGAAAGATGGACGCCAGGATACCGGAAAAAAAAATAAAAATAAAAAATCTAGAATGTAGGTCCAAGATCAAAAAAGTAATGAGCACGCACTATTCTCTATTCGAGTTCTGTTTAGTTACCACGACTTCACTGATTATTTGTTAAAGTATTCAACTATATATAGGAACTGATACTATTTATAAACCAAAATCATATTAAAAAAAATAGTTTTAACCGCTAATGTAAACATACATATTGATAATTGAAGTTACTTCTTCAGTTGTTAGTTGTTGTTTTGTTTATATTTACAGTTTGTTGTTGTGTATGTAATTTCTTAAGGCACCTCAGACAAATTATTTTCTTAACGAACCTCTAATGAAATAAAATCGAGAAAAATGAAAGAATCAAGTGATTGTTAGCATCTTGTTTAGAAGAGAGATACTGGAGCTACCAGGAAGAGTGAGGAGTGAGAAATAATACAGCTGGGTTATCTCAATCAGATGTCCCTCCACGGGACAGTTTTCAATTATGAACACTTGCACTTGTCGATCTCAACTACGTACATTATATTTCATCACACACACACACACACATATAATCGTCTCCTTTTGCATCATGAAACTTGAAAGAGAAATGGAGTGCTAAGTTGATCATTTTAACACTTGAATAATTGAAAAGTCAGCCTGTTGATGAATCCGTGGAGAGAAAATTTAGAAAAAGAAGTCAAAATTATGCAGGTCTTTCTTTCTACTTTCTTCTAGTGTTGTTGCCCAATAATGGTTGATTGGAACATATCAGATAAAATAGGTGAAGAAATAAATGATAAAGGGATATATCATATATATGGGTTCGTTATGGAGGCATTAATGCCCCAACCCAACACATCCACGTCGCCCCTCACAGCTGCTTATTGCTGTGGATGTTCACTTTGCAACTTGGGAATCTGTCTTTTTCAACCCACGATGATCTGAAGATGGGAAGAATGGAGAGTAGTACACGTGATTTTGAATTTTGATTTGATTTATCAGAAACATGTTATTGTGTTTTGTATAATATGGATCGAGCGGGAGATAAAATATTATTTAATACCACATCCGGCTCTAATTATAAGATCAGGTTGAATTTTTTTGAAAAAATTAAAGAAGCAAAATAAGTTAATTAATCATATCATATATTGTGTATTTTTAGATTATATATTAGTTTATTAGTTAAACTAATTAGTTTGGAGAAAAAAATTAAAATAAAAATACTCGAAAGGAATTTAATTAAATTCATTAATCTCTCCAAAAAGTCAACTTAGTCTTATAATTAAGAGCGGAGGAGGGAGTACTGTACAGCTGTATGCTAAATGCATGGGATCATTACGAACGAGTATGTATGATAAGACTTGTAAGAAGCAATAATTTTTAAAATTCTAACCCATATAAAATGTCAAAATAAAGTATATGGATGCATGAGTGATGAATAAAATGCTGGCAACAACTTATAAATGCGTTCCTGTCTTAGAAGAGACACTTGTGTTGGAAGGAAGAGTCATGAACACAAAATTAGATATCAGATGATAATATAAAAAAAAAATTTACAAATTTTTTTCTTTAGTAAAAAAATAATAATAATGGGACGACAGCAAATAAATTAAGCAAGAATATATCATACTAGGGCAAACAACAATTAGCCTTTTCATATCCGAAACACCATAAAACTATGTACACTATCCTCTCATGTCTTAAAAAAGATAGGAGCTAGGAAACTAATTTGTATAGATTAAAAAATTAATTAAGTTAATTATTTGTTAAAAAAAATCTATTGGTTTCTCTCATAAGCCACCTTAGCTTTTTAATCATTTATATTGATAATAAATACAGTCCTTAATATCCTTGATCAATAAATAAAGTTTAAGAAATAAAATTATAAATTTAAGAGATTGGGTGATTCATTGAACATAAATGATCCACGTGCAAAGTGTGGTACAAGTGGACCTGCATTCTTTTTTTAGCTGGCAAAATGGACACGTGTTTTTCCCTTTTTTTGGGGGGCCAACAGACACGTATTGGGCCATTAGCAAATGATGTATAATTCTTTTTTGGAGCCCTAATGCCTTATAAGTTTGAACCCTTAGCTTTTTCGTCCCATACCACTTTTCATGAAACAAAGATACGTGGGACTATATATAACCTAGAAACCATGGTAAAGTATTCCTATAACCTATTCACCATTGTAGAGTACTCCTATGGAACATTTAATATTTTCATCAACTGATTTTATTCTCATGGCACACGTTTGTCTTGCTTACATAAGTATATGTTTGGACATATGTTTGGTTCTTTAGATTGAGATCGAATTCGTTTCAATTTTTAAAAAAAAAAATAGTTTGTTTAAGTTAAAATATTTAGAACCAATTGTCATTGAACGATCCTGGTTGTGTGGGCAGAATTACTTGGTGATCGAGGCGATTCATTAATTAAGATGCAACAAAACAAATGTCAAAGAGAGAAACGACGACGTTAAAGCAAGACGGAGAGTATTAAACCAAATATTCTACGTTAGAAATTAACGAAAACTAATAAAAAAATCACCCCTAAGTACAACTTAGTCACAATTAACTAATAAACCAAATGTCAATCTTTAACTTTTTATGTTGTGTGCTTTGTCTATTTTATTTTATTTTTATCCCAACAACCATAACCATGATCCACAACTTTCTTCATTTTATATGTGTGTGTGTGTGAGCTTGTCTATTTGGTACATCACTTTCATTGATCCATAACTCATTTTTTCTGGTGACGCGGCGTTTTTCTTTTATTTATTGTTCTTTGTTTTCTTTGGTTCATCATTTTCAAAAACAGTGACGCCTTCCCCTAAATACTCTCTCTAGTTTTTATTATAAGATATTGACTAATAAGTGTATTTGGTCTTTTTTATAAAATATTTTCTTATTTCCAAAGAGTATTAAATATTGTTTTATTTATGTTCATAATTAATAAAGATAGTGTGTGAGAATAATAATTAATAGTATGATATAGTATTCTGTATAGACTATTTACATGGTCCTCTGGATTTTTCCCTAGAGATGTTAGAATAATGTCAATGCTAAATATAAGACTCAGTTGTCTTTTTTTTTTGGAGAGATTAAATGTTTAATTAAATTATTTTAAAATATTTATATTTATCGTTTTTCTCCTAACCAAGCATGATTTATAAATATATATATAACTTAATGATATACAACATATATATTATATGATTAAATGACTTATTTAATTTTTAAAATAAGTCAACTAATTCTTATATTTAATATTGGGAGAATTATTTTGACTTGCTTCTAGAAGCGCAGGGATAAGATATTTAAAGATTAGTAAAATCTCAATTTGTGGTGACGGGAGGCGAACGTGTCCTTCTTTGGGTGGTCCTCTCTCATCTTCCTAAAATCATAAAATCATATGTGTTTGAATTAGCGGTGCTGACTTTTATTTCATTTGACTTATTTGTAAACTTAAGTTAGATAAAAATTAGATAATGTATTATGATTTATATTTGGATTAGCCTTTTATATTCATGGTTGCATACAGTAGGAGAAGGTTACTTGTTTTCCTCTCTCCCCCCTTTTTCTTCTCTCTCTCTAATTGAACTAAAAGCACCTAAAACCTGTTTATGACTGTGTGAAAATTGGGTGAAGAGGTTCTTAGAAAGAAAATTATTTTGTTTGGATTTATGTTTTCATGTAACAAGTTGAGCATGATTAACATCTATGCTCCAACTTGAGGGGAGTATTAGGAAATATATCAATGTAAATATATTATAATTAATTAGTATCGCATATAATATTATAAGAATTATGAGTGATTAGGGAATCAATCATCATAATAAGTCATTACTCTTTTGTCTTTCTCTTATGTATAAATACCGTATTGAGCATATGAAAAAAGAGAATAATATTTTAATAATTTAACAACAATTCTAATGTAATTTTTATTTAGCCCTTTGATCCTCAGAATATTTTCATATTCAATTAAGATTTATTTACCATTAAATTAAATCTTTACTGAGAGTCTTTGTGATTCTCCCAAAAGAAATTGAACTGTGAATACTATTGTGGGTAGAAAAATGGAGAGCTACCCCAGGGCTTATTATTAGCTTCTCTCCAATAGCTTATAAGCAAACTAGCTATGACTATGCGTGTTCCCTCTTGCTATTCTTTTATTATAATTTTGAATAGTTAATGTCAATTTTTAACTCCACAAGTTAAAAATTATATTTTATTGAAGACTATTATGTTGTTTATTGAATACAAGCTAGTAGCAAGGTCATGGAATGTGTTCTAGAATGGATTAAAAGTCTAAAAGTAGAATACCGTTAAAAGAAACGATGGATATGGGTGAAGGTTAGGCACTGAAAGGGAGGTACAACCGCAAGCTTTAACCTTCCAGTCAACCCCAGCACTATTCTTTGATCGCCAGGACTCGCCAGGTAGAAAAATCTAACCACGTGATTACTTGCGTGCTCATTACAGAGTTTGGAATATTTTTTTTTTTGTTGACGTTTTGTTGCATACACTCGCACTCTCTAGCTTGTTTTATATAAACCCTACGAGCCTGGCCACCAGAAGTATCACATATCAATGCACTGAAATCACAATCACAGCCCACTAAAAGAGGGACTTCCTTTTTTGTTAGTTTAAGAGGTCAATAAAAATGGTGGTGACTAGTTCTTTGGCAGTGGTTCCCAGCAGAGTTGAGAGCTTGTCGAGTAGTGGCATTAAGTCGATTCCGAAGGAGTACGTGAGGCCTCAAGAAGAGCTGGACAACATCGGTAACATCTTCGAAGAGGAAAAGAAGGAAGGACCACAAGTTCCGACGATCGACTTGACGGAGATAGAGTCGGAAGATGATGTGGTTCGAGCCAGATGCCACGAGACGCTGAAGAAAGCTGCTCAGGAATGGGGCGTCATGAACCTGGTCAACCATGGCATCCCGGAGGAGCTGTTGAACCGCCTCAGGAAAGCAGGTGAGACCTTCTTCTCTCTCCCCATTGAGGAGAAAGAAAAGTACGCCAACGACCTGCAGGTCTCCGGCAACGTTCAAGGCTATGGAAGCAAGCTCGCCAACAATGCCAGCGGCCAGCTCGAGTGGGAAGACTACTTCTTCCACCTTATTTTCCCCGAGGACAAGTGCGATCTCTCCATCTGGCCCAGAACACCAGAAGATTACATGTACGTTCCACCCTCCATAGTCTTCTCTCAGGATTTGGTTCTGATGCCAAACATTAGGAATATAATATACTATGTTTGTCTTTCGGTCAAAATAACTTATGACACATTCTAATACCGCAGCGAGGTGACAAGCGAGTATGCAAGGCAACTGAGAGGGCTGGCGACGAAGATTCTGGGGGCGTTATCTCTGGGATTGGGGTTGGAGAAAGGGAGGCTTGAGGAGGAAGTTGGTGGGATGGAGGAGCTTCTGCTTCAGATGAAGATCAACTACTACCCAACATGTCCACAACCAGAGCTAGCTCTTGGGGTTGAAGCTCACACGGACGTTAGTTCTCTCACCTTCTTGCTTCACAACATGGTGCCCGGTCTGCAACTTTTCTACAATGACCAGTGGGTGACGGCGAAGTGCGTGCCCAACTCCATTTTCATGCATATCGGCGACACTATCGAGATCCTCAGCAACGGCAAGTACAAGAGTATTCTGCACAGGGGCTTGGTGAACCAGGAGAAGTTGAGAATATCGTGGGCTGTGTTCTGTGAGCCTCCCAAGGAGAAGATCATCCTGAAGCCGCTGCCGGAGCTGGTGACCGACGACCAGCCGGCTCGCTTCCCTCCTCGCACCTTCGCTCAACATATTCAGCACAAGCTTTTCAGGAAGGCGCAGGAAGCTGGTCTCTCCAAATAGCCCTTTTTCTATATTATCTCTTGAATTCATTCCATCTCCCCAACGCTCATTTGTGCCTTTTCATCCGCGTCATTTATATTGTGTTATTGATTCTTATATATGTCCCACTTTATATTATCATATGTTGTGGCAGTAATATGCTTTTTCTTTGATAGCTTCATATCTGCACTTTCTGTTTAATAAATGATATCCGGCCATATGCATGCTTTCACTTTGGTTACTCTGATCTCGTAAGCAATATATATATATATATATATATATATATATATATATATATATATATATATATATATATATATATATAGTTTATGATATGAAGTGTATGCCGTTTAGTTCTAAATATGATGTAGTGTTTGATTATTATTTTCCTTTAATATATCAATGGATTCAGAATGATTTTGTCCTATTGATGATTTTGTGTTTTTCCCGGGATCTATAATAATTCACGCGTTACCACATGTTTGGGTATTTTTAGAAACGCCTATTCTTTGGTCGTCTCATTTTCTCAACATCTTCATCTGAATCTTGAAATATTTTTTCAAAATCTTAAAATATTTTTTAAGATCATGAATTATTATTTTTAGTACCAATTAGTATCATAAAGTATCTTTTAGTACTATAAACTATTTTTTCAGTACCAGTTAGTATCTTAAAATATTTTTTAAATACCAGTGAGTGAGTCGAAGCATTTGAGAAGTTGAAAATGATTTTTAAGAATATAATATGGATGGCCAAGATTAAGTGACATCAATGATATAGATTGACTTATAAATTATAAGGGATGATGAGGGATGAAAAGAAAGTTGGATCATGAGAGAATCGGTTCCCATATTTTCATGCTCCACTTATTCTATTTGACTTGACTTTAATAGAAAAATTGGTTAAAAGTATTTGTTTATTACTTATTTAGAGCTGCTTATTATATAGGCTTATGTGAGCCAAAATAAATATTTCTCATATACTTACATCAGATGTCCTAAACACTATTGAAAAGTTGTTTTTAAATATTCTAATTATTATTCTAAACAAAACCATGAAATAATTATTGGCTAAAATTATCTAAATCAGAGTAGTGGCAACTTGTGATCAATAATGCAACTTTTTTCTAAATGTGCTACGTATTTTAGTTATATGCGAATAATTTTTGCTTTCACATGACTTACACATAATTAACTAAAAATAAGTTTATATGGTAAACAGGTACATTTGAACAATAAACTTCTAAAACACCAATTTTCCCTGGATTTTATAGATCATTTTTCAAATCTGTTTCCATCTCTTTTTTTTTTTGAATATTTCTTTATTGTGGGTCAAACGCTGTAAGAAAATAAGCTACTCAACTAATTTTCAAACATTTAACTGCCTCTCTTCTGCAGAGAACCTGCCTTTCTCCGTTGAAACTATTTTAAACATAATTTCTAATTTTATAAATTTAATCATACGGATATATATATATATATAATTCTTTTGAATTCATTTGTGTATTTTGGAGATGTCAGATTGTTTTTTAAAAGCTCCGGTAAAACACTATAAACAAAGTCTTTGTACAACATTATATTTTTTCTAAATATTTTAGGAGAGCAGATATTTAAAATGTGAGAATTTCAAGTAATTATATTACTATATATCCAAGATAAATATTGGTCTATAATTGTTTTTGGTATAGATACCTAGTCTATGCTAAAAAATAACAGACAGTCGTGTCATTACAAATGTGCCCCACTCAAAGGAGACCGGCCAAATGCCGTTAGGAGGAGAGAAAAAAAGGAGGTGAGAAGAAAATATGCCCACTACACTCAATTTTCAAAAAAATTTCCTTCCTCTCATTTTTTTCTCCCTCCCTCCCTCTCCCTCCCTCCTCAAACCAAACATACCCTAAATGCCCACCCGCCACCCTCCCATTTATTTACCCTGTTCCTCTCAAAATTAAAGCCATTGATTCTATTGAGGAATGGACTATTATTGAAGGTTTACAGCTGGCTTGAGATCTGAGTTACTACAAGAAAATTATTTTGGAGTCAGATGCTGATAGCGTTATTAATACGCTCCTTGATTTTTCGTGTACTTGTAGCAATTTAGTGTTGAAAGCTAGGGTTTTGTTGGGGCTTTTTGACCAAAATAAATTTTTTTAAAAAAATTTACCTAATTAAAGCAGATTGGAAACATTTTACCAAAGTAATGCAGTTGGTGGCGCTAGAAAAGGTCACGTCACTTGTGGCGTAAAGATTTACGCCACCGACACAAAATGCGTCGGTTGTGTCATAGGTGGCGTGAGCTTTATTCACGCCACAAGTGGCGTGAATCAACAATTGTGGAATCAGACCCACTCTTGTGGCGTGGGTACAATTTGGTTATAACAACATATCACAATACAAGGGATCATAATATTGACAGGTGGATGTTAGAGTTATTCCTAAGGATTGTATGAGAATAGCGGATATCTTGGTCAAAAGGGGCATTGCTGAATCTACTCTTTTAGATGAGTGTCTTGCTAGTTTAAGGGTCTGGGTTGACCAAGAGTATTTGAGATTTAATTCCCTTCTGTGTAATTTATTCTATTTCTATGTAGGTTTTATGCCATCTTTTATATAAAAAAAAAAAAAAAATTAAAGCTATTGACGACGATGCCTTTGACCAAAAGGGACTAGCCCATAGGCCATCTGTATTTGTTATGAAGGAACTACTCGCCACTCGTGACTCGTGAGAGATTGTATTTTTCCTTTTGTGTCGAAAGACTCGTGAGAGATGGTTACATCTCCAGTGACCGTCCCTTCTCAGTGGTTGTGTCATCTCCATACCATATTAGAGGAAATGGGAAGAACGTCACCTATTAAAAATTTTAGGGAAAGCTGTGTAACTAAATCCCAATTAACAAACTTATAACGGTAACCAAGTTCCTTAAAATTATCAACTTGCATTGAAGTCCTAAAGAACCTGGATGTCATTAATTCTAAATGTAAAAACACAGTTTTGTCCCTTATTGAATTTGAAAAAAACCCTGGAATTTCAGGGATCAGTGGTGTTCAAAAAAGTGAAGCATTTCTCCCTCACCTCACCACACTTGCGCTTCACAATATTGGAGTGAGAAGAAAAGCTCAATTTTTTTAAACACGATGACTTAGCCTAAAAATTCCATCTTTTTTTCTCTTCAAATTCACTCACGGATAAAACTATATTTTTACGTTTCAAATTAATTGCACCCACATCCCTGTACTTTAATGATTTTAAGGGACTTAGTTGCTATTTAGTCTATTAATTGAGATCTGATTGAAATTTTCCCACAATTTTATTAACTAAGATGGAACTTCAAATATGCCCTAGGGAACCTCAAATTTAACACATGGCCTTGGCTGCGAATATTTGGTCTGATTTGTTGGCTCGTCAAGAAAAATAGGTGCAAAAAGTGTTTGAAGGCACAAGCATTAACCCAGTAACATTATGTAACGTTGCAACCATACATTACAAAGAGTAGTAGAGAATGTGCATTTTATACACAAGATCTTTCACGTTTCAAACTAAGTTTATGATAAATGGTGTACCCCATCAGATGGCTACGTTCGAGTAGATGTGGATGGTTCACTAATAACTGATAGACAAGTAGCACGCAGAGGCATAATTTAGGATACACTACTACAAAATATGGATATTACTACCCTAAAAGACGTCCTTATTTTAAAAAGGAAGTAAAAATGAAGGCGGTGGCATTGTCGTAATTATTTACTTGATTTTAAGACTTTAGACAACCTAAATATTAATTTAGGACGCCTAAAGTTTTTTTAACTACCTAAATTTATTTTAGGTAGTCTAAAATGTAATATTTGGCTAAATTTAGGATATTTTTGGCGCGTGGAAAATTTTTGGCGACCTAAAAGTATATCAGTCGCCAAAGTGCGTATTTTGGCGACCTAAAAGTATTTCAGACGCCAAAATTAACATTTTTGGCGCAATTTTGAAATTTGGGAAATTTTTGGCTCAGATTTTTTTTGGCGACCTGAAAATGAATCAGGTCGCCAAAAGCAGTATTTTTGGCGACCTGAAACAAATTTCAGGTCGCCAAAAAGGATAAAAAATTTCGGAAAAAAATTTCGGAAAATAATCAAATCAAATCAAAAAAATCGAAACTAATACTAATCAAATCTAATCAAATCCAAACTTTTACTAATCAAATCAAAGAAATAAAAAATAATACTAATCAAATCAAATCAAAGAAATCGAAAATAATACTAAACAAATCTAATCAAATCCAAACTTTTACTAATCAAATCAAAGAAATAAAAAATAATACAAATCAAATCAAATCAAATATATAGAAACTTTTACTAATCAAATCAAAGAAATCGAAAAATAATCAAATCAAATCAAAAAAATCGAAAATAATACTAATCAAATCCAAACTTTTACTAATCAAATCAAAGAAATAAAAAATATATATTTAAAAAACATTTTAGCATCCTAAAATATATTTTAAGACGCTTAAAAGGGAAATTTTTTGGCGCCTGGGTAATTTTTAAAAAATTTGGCGCTAGGAGTAATTTTTGGCGCCCGAATTTGTTTCAGACGCCAAAATAGATTTTGGCGACCGAAACAAATTTCGGTCGCAAAAGGATAAAAATTTTCGGAAAAATTTGTGCCAAAAATAGTATTTTTGGCGACCAAACAAATTTCGTGTCGTCAAAATACTATTTTTGGCGACCTTAAACAAATTTCGGTCGCCAAAATACTATTTTTGGTGACCTTAAACAAATTTCGTGTCGCCAAAAAGGATAAATGTATTTATTAGCATTTCGATCCGTCACGCGCGCGACACAATCGATCTCCCTCACACAAAGCGCTAAAAATCCTCTCCTTTTCCACTCGTCTCGTGCCTCGTCCTCCCTCCATCTTCCCTCCCTCGATCCTCTCGCTCCTCCTCCGATTCAGCCGTCGTTAGTTTTGCCTCGCCTCTTCCCCGCCATGAGAAGTTCGAGAGGAAAACAGATCTAAGTTTCCGCCATCGAGATCCGAAACCGAGCGACACCGGACGCCACCGCGGATGAAAGCCACAGCTTGATTTCGTTGCGAGATCTGTTCAGGTGGGTTTGTTCTAGGTTTTTTTTAAGATAACCTTATCGCTTGCTTCTTATTTTTGATGTTTTCTGGATTTGCTCCATGGCATTTTTTATTATTCTAGATTTGCTCCTTAGCATGTTTCTTGAATTTCAGATCTGCTCTTCCTCTTCCCAAATCGTGGCTTGCTATCTTCGATCCGCTTGGCTCATCACTATCTAGCTCCCCGAAATTGAGGTTCGGGGGATTTTTTTAAAAAAAAGGCGTCATGTGAGGCGACCTGAATAAATTTCAGGACGCCTGATATTAGGCGTCCTGAAATAATTTCAGACGCTTTGATATTAGCGATTCGAATTTATTTCGTGTCGCTTAATATCGAGCGTCCCGAAATTTATTCAGTCGCTAATATCAGCGTCCCGAAATAAATTCAGTCGCCAAACTTAAAAAAACGACTACCCGACCCGAGACGTCCCTCCAAAAGAACGTTAATTGGGCCTTATTTAGGTCGTTTTTCGCTTTTTTGTAGTAGTGATAGACCTGAATCCTGGATATAAGGATTTCAACAGAAACTTGGAAGCTATCTTTTTTCACTACAATTAAGATTCAAGCAATTAGAGTAGGGTTTGCAAGTGTGCAAGAGCCAAGGTTTTAAGAAAATCAAGAAGTTGTTTTTATTCCATTGAATATCTACAACTCTTGTTAATGGATCATAGCCCTTATCACCTGTTGGCTAAGGAGATTATTTATGTTCAAGCTTTAAAATTCTCTAACTGGGACATTCAAGCTGATTCACGTACAGAGAAGCATTTCAGTGTGCTGATGATGAGTTAGCTAGAATGGCTCACAGAGTGTGTACAGTGAGTTGTCAATTTTACATGCCCTGAGCCTTTGTTAGAATCAAATATTAGTTGACTCAGATTAAGATTTGTGAAGTGTTTTGGCTTCTGATTAGATGTGATATTGTATTTGTGATACTCCCCAAACTCTGTCCTTGTCTTTGTCGTTCAAAAAAATTAATAGGACCTCAATTAGCGTAATTAGTAAATTGTTTGCACAATTTATAGATTATTGATACTTTGTGTGTATAAAAACTTATCACATCACTTTCACTAATAAACTTTTTAAAGGTGGACTTTTCACCAATTTCCCTTTATATTATGCCAAATAATAATAATCTACATAAAGTAAATTGATAATTGTTTTGTTAAAAATGTTGATGTGGAATCAATAATTCATTTGAGATGTGATTGAACCATATTTTTATAAGTTTTTCTGTGACTAATTTAAAATTTTTAATGCATTTTTAGAACACTATTGTATGATTAAACAGTAATTTGAGTTAGAAACATTTATTTTTATAAGTTTTTCTACGACTAATTTGGAATTTTTAATGCATTTTTAGAACATTATTGCATGATTAAGCACTAATTTGAGTTAGAAACATTTTTAGGATTATCTTTATGTACGGTTGAGACATGATTATTGTTTGGATAGTCTTGTGGGTTCAACCTATGTGATTAGGTTGGATTTTTGTAGCTTGTTGGATTCACACACACATATTTGATTCATTGATATTGTGTAGATAATCACACCTCTTTGATTCATTGATATTGTGTTATCTACGTGTTATTATTAGATAATATGACTGACTTGAATCAATTGAATGTTTTATTATCGCATTCATATCAAGAGGAAACAAGTTATATTTATCCATTTCAATTGCTCATTAAGTGATTTTAAACAGTATCTCAAGAGGCAGTAGTTAGCTATATTTGCAAAGATTACTAATAATTGTGAATATTAGACACAAGTGTTATTTTGGGGTTTTTCTTAAGACTTAATAAATTTTTAACTCTCATAATCTTTTTGAGTAAGGATAGTTACTTTCTTAATTACCAAGAACATTCATTATTCAAATTTGTCACTCCATACCATACCATTTCATTTCCTCATATTCATTTCATTTTTATAGAAAAGACAAAAAAATAGTTTAGCTTTTAATTAAATTACATTACTCTTTTAGTTATTAATTTGAAATATCAAAACCAATTTTCCCTTGTTTTATTGCATTTGCATGACATTTAGTGTAACATCCTCCATTTCTATTTTTTTATTAATTAACGAGTTGATTAAGTCATTCATCAATATGTTCTATGCAGATAATTGAGCTTTGGATTTTAATAGGCCCATACTTTTTAACTAAATCTTGCTTCAAGGTTTATTAAAATAATTAAAATATAATAGAGTACGCCAAGTGAGTCATAATATGACAATATACAATAATTCAACATGTTCCAAAAAGTGGAAGCACTACCGCTAGCAAAAGCAATTTAAACTTCCGAAGCCTTCTCTCGATAGACCCACTCGAGAACTATTACATGAAAAATATTCGTAACCATCAATCAAGCTGATTATAAATGCTAATATGTGCTTATGAGGTGCCAAGTGAAATATTTTATATAACAAAATATTATATATATAATTTGCAAATTTATCAAATATAAAATTATGTAATAAAAATTTCATATCATGAATCACATATATAACATGCCAAGCAAAATATTGATACCCCGACCATCCTATCACCCCCACACTTATCACTGCCGAGTAATCCATGGGTCAGTAACATAATAGGTTTAGTCTCTTTGAAAAGACCGCACCAAGCTCTCCAATGATGAGGTATAACCCGGTCAAAGACTACATAACTCATATCGGACAATGGCTTCTCTTTCTTTCGAATAGAGAATGGTGTCATTGTCCCAAGGGTTGACCCTTAACCCGACCAAAGGAAAATGGTGATACCAAAGGCCTTAAGAATGTCAAAGTCATCCACTATACATCAAGTGGTGACATACCACGTGGTATTTTTACATAATAACTCTCATCTCCACTCCTCATCAATCCATATAAACAATCATAATCTTAACATGTATATACGAGTTTCAAATGAGATTTATAAAGATAATGCATCGTTTCAATAATTATTAAGATAACAATATTATTTCAACTCATGAAATCATAATAAAAGTGGATTTTCCAACAATATAATACCATAATTTTTGTATCAATAACCATTTCAAAAATACTCACAAACAACATATTAATACATATAATAAGTGAAAAGTGGTTACCTCAAGTTCTTGACACAATAACTAAACTTAAGAAACATCAAGTCCACTCTAAAAATAAATATATAATTATATGTTAATAGAATTAAAAAAAATACCAACTAACACAATAATAAATTATTAATTAAACTATAATTGTCTCACTTTAGTTTTCTTAGAAAACGACAATTTATCTTTTCATTATTACAATCCTATTTTCTTGTTTCATAAATTATTTCTCACCAATTATGATTATTAACATACCATCGATCATATCCAAAATACCCAATTTCCTATAATAAAAGTTTTACCTAAAAAAATTCATTTTTATTTATAAACCTCAAATCCAATCCATCCATTCCTCAATATAACCTCCAATAAATTAAAAATGGATTATAAGCCTGAATATAAAAACCTATTTTCACAAATCTCAATTTCTCAACCTAATACTAACTTATATAAGCATAATCCAATTTATTTAACAAATTTTCAAATCTCCACATAATCAAAATCATATCAAACTTTTAACTTAAATTACAAATCCCAACTCATAATTATATATAGTTCAAGATTTAGTCAAAACCTAACATTTTAAACTAATAATAATATATTTATTAATTCAATTAAATTCCTTAAGCCTTATTAAATCGGTATAAATAGCCTATAAAACATATATCCTAAATCCTTTTAAATAGAAAATTGCTTTAAAATTCTTATAACAACGAACTAATAAATCTGAATCAATTAAAATTATTTATTAATCATGTTTTATAAATATACAGTCATTTATAATCAAAACTCAAAATTTTGTCGAATTCTAATCCCAAACTTTTTACTAATCAATACTATATTATCTTCACTAGAAAAATAAAAATATGTAGAATAACTTTCACGAAGAAAGCTTGTTAAAATTTTTTTATTTTAGTTACCTAAATAATCTTATAAAAAATTGACACACCCTAAAATAACCTCTGACTCTTCTCTTCTTTTCTTTTCCTTTTTTCCTCACTCTCCGTCTCATCCTCTATCTCTCGTCTCATTTCCCTCAAACTCGCACAACACCCCACCCACCTACCTACACACGCCCACATATATATAAAAAGCTAGAAGAGAAGGGTCCCCCCGGGGCAAATAATTTATAATTTCGTGGGCAGCAGGTGCCCACGTTGCTGCTCACAACACTACACACCCAAATATATCATGATTATTCAATCTTTTTTTATAAAAATTCATATATCATGATTACTTTTTTTTCTTACTTGTAATTAAATCCTAATATCAAAATTAAGATGTTACATTTAAATTTTAGGAACCAATAAAAGAGAAAAGAGATAACGATTTTATGTCATTTATACGCAATCTTTAGTTAATTTTTTATTGTAGACCCTAAAAATGACGTGTATAAAAATGTCCTCATCAAGATGTCAAATGTTTTTTTGTCCAGAAAAAATGTTTAAATTTATTATGATAGAGTTTAATGTTTTTGCTTTTGCAGAAATATTTTTTCATCACATTCACATAAAAGTGGGTAGGCCCTATTGTAAAGAAAAAGAGAGAAAATACTAATGAGACCCATTACTTTTATATGAGTATGATAAAAAAATATTTTTGTAACAAAAATAGAAACATTAAACCCATTATGAGAAGTCCATTATTTTTATCAGCATTGGGATAAAGAATATCATATAGGGTTTTAGGCCAAAAAGTAGAACGATATATATTGAACTCTGAAACTATGAAGATACTGGGTTGTTTTATAAAAATGACTATATTTACATGTATAAAACATCAGTTCAACATAACACACGATACAACAACGCATCCCAGCCAATACCAACATAAAAAAGACTCCACTAATGGATCACCATTTTCCTGTTTATGGTTAATTATGATTCTCATCTAATTTTACTACCGATCGTAGGTTGCTGCATCCTTTTACTTTTAGGGAAAATTTAAATAAATACCATTTCAATTTATAAAATCCCAGAACTGTCGAATTTATAAAAATCGAGAAGACTAAAGCATCATGTAGATATATACAAATTCACTTGAAATTACCCTTAATAGCCGACAGCCACCGATAGGATTTTTTTAGGGGGTGGTGAGGGATTTAAACAAAAATTACATTGAAATCGTGGGAGTGGGGTTCGAACCCTCACATCCCACACTTTGTTTTATATATACTGTATGTGGGAGGTGGGGGTTCGAACCCACCCCCACACTTTCAATGTAATTATTGTTTAAATCCCCCCAAAAAACCCACCACCGGTGGCCGCCGCCACTTAGCCGGCGCACGCAGCCCTCCGGCGGCCGGTGAATGTTTTTTTTTAATTGAAGAGGGTAAAAGAGTAATTTCACGCGACTCAGATATCTCTCATAGTGCCTTGCACTCTCAATCTTTTACAAATTCGACAGACTTCTGGAGGTTTTACAAATTCAAATGGTATTTATTTAGAATTTTTCCTACTTATTATGTTGGAAGTTTTAATTTGGCTGTTGGTTATAGGACTTGTCGTAGTCGTGTCTTTTTAAAAAATACTGTTTGTAGCTGCCTTGGAATTCATGGGATTTAGGTACTTTCATCGTTTTAAAATATGAGTTTTAATCTAATTACACCTATACTTTTGATTGCAATATTTAATACAAATATATAAACAATAATTTATCAGCATTATCATTATCATTATAGAGTGAGATCTTTTAGTTAATAATTTATCTAAAGATATGATTTTCGATAAAGTACAATGACATCGCGCAATCCATATAACCAACCCCACTTAGTGGAACTAAGACTTTGTTGTTGTTGTTGTAGTATCATTATCAATATGTATTTAAAAATTGTAGGGTTAAGTGTCGGTTTTCACCGAGAGACAATTTTGTCTCGACTGTTATCTCAATTATTTTTTATCGTTAGTTGACCAAATATGCTGATTTGGTAGTCTACATGTCATCCACGTCATTTTTATTAAGGTGCGATTTGATTTAAAAGTTTTAAATCTAACTTTGAAAAAATGAAGTAGATGACAAATAAACTTTCAGGGTAAATTTGTACTTTAATAAAAATGACGTGGATGTCATATAAACTATTAGTTTAACATATTTAGTCAACTAACGATTAAAATTAACTGAGATTAAACTGTCAAGGTAAAATTATTTCATTTTTAAACCTTTTGAGATAAAATTGCCCTCCAAAAAACTTTCCATTCATCCTTTTACTTCTTATTATGTTGGAGGTTTTAATTTGGCAGTTGGTTATAGGAGTTGTAGTAGTCGTGTCTTTAAAAATACTGTTTGTAGCTGCCTTTGGAATTCATGGGGTTTAGGTACTTTCATCGTTTTCAAATATGAATTTTAATCTAATTACACTTATAATTTTGATTGCAATATTTAATACAAATATAAAAAAATTATCATCATTATCATTAGAGAGTGAGATCTTTTAATTAATAATCTATCTAAAGATAAAGATATGGTTTTTGATAGAACACAATAATATCGTGTAATCCATGTACTCAACCCCGCTTAGTGGAATTAAAACTTTGTTGTTGTTGTTATTGTGGTATCATTATCTGTATATATTAAAAATTGTAAGGTTAAGGGTCAGTTTTCACCGAGAAACAATTTTGCCCTTGAAATTTTAAAAAATGAGTAATTTTGTCATGTTATTTCAGTTAATTTTGATCGTTAGTTGATCAAATATGCTGATCTGGTAGTTCAAATGTCATCCACGTCATTTTGTTAAGGTGTATTTGAAAAAATGAAGTAAATGATAAATGAACTTTCGAGTAAATTTACATTTTAACAAAAATGACGTGGATGTCATATAAATTAACCGTTTAACTTATTTAGTCAATTAAAATGAAATTGAATTGTCAAGGTAAAATTACCCCTTTTTTAAATTTTCAGGATAAAATTGCCTTCAAGAACTTAATTACCCATATGTGACCCAAAATTGTAAAGAGAGTGTTCAGCTCATCAATAAAAATAGGGTTAAGGAGCAATTTGGCCAACCAACTATTGGCTCAGAGCATCCAAAGACAAAAACTATTAAGGCACAAAAATACCAACAAACTTTTAAAAAGGAGCGCCAAAGACAACGTGTTAACACCGTTAACAAAAAGTTAACCTCCGTTATCTAACCGTTATCTAAGATGCAGACGCCAACGAACTCTTCTTCAGAGCGCCAAAGACAAAATTCTAAATTTTACTAAATTAAAATTTTTTTCTCAATTATCATTATTCAAAACTACTTGTATAGATATCTATGGACAAAAATTATTAATTCTTTAATTTTGTCAAAATTATAATTTGCTAAAATAAACAAAAGTTTTAATTAAAAATATAATTATATGATTTAAATAAAACTCAAGGTGTTTTATAATTTATTATATATGTTAAACAAAAAATTATATGATTTATTTTTATAATAAAACTCACATAAATTTATTCTAAAATAAAATAATAATTTTTATGAGAAAAAGAATGTATGATAAATGATATGAGAGAATTAGAGTAAAATATGTAAAAATGCACTTATTAATCAAATAAATTAGAGTAAATTTATGTATGTATTTTTACTCTATCATGTGAAAATTATTCGTTTCTTTTGATTTTGCCGTTAACTTAGTGTCATTATATTCAAGATAGATAGTGTATCGTTGGGAATAAGTTATACGGCAATTGACACAATTGAGTTTTAAGAACCTACTAACCTAAATTTCTTGCTTTAATTTAAAGAGGGAAACAAATTATACTTATAAATTTAGATTAATAAGACTTATATTTAGAAATCAAATAAAAATGAAAATCATATTTAATAAAAATGAAAGTTAAAGAATGAATACTTTTTGTCTATAGATATCTATACAAGTAGTTTTGAATAATGACAATTGAGAAAAAAAATTATTTAATTTAGTAAAATTTAGAATTTTGTCTTTGGCGCGCTTCAAGTAAGAGTTCGTTGGCTAATCTGCACCTTTGATAACGGAGGTTAACTTTTTGTTAATGGTGTTAACGGTGTTGTGTTGGGTGCTCATTTTTAAAAGTTTGTTGGTATTTTTGCACTTTAATAGTTTTTTTTTCGCGCTGCTCAACCAATAGTTGGTTACTAAAATGCCCTTAACCCTAAAAATATACATGACTACACAGTACAATACCCGAGTACTTATTTTTCATATTAAAAAAACTAAAAATGTGTATAAGGGGCAAATATATACTCACAGGGAGAATCGGAGAATCTGGGCTAAAGAGACGATGCAATGGAGGACGGGGGGAAAGTTGCTTCCAAAGAAGGCGTCATTGCAAAGTTGAAAGACGACGGTGACTTTGACAGGCTACGTTTGAAGATCGTTCGTAAACTGAAGGACAATGTATGCTTCCTCTCTTAATTCATCTCTCCTTCGTTCGATATCTTCTATTGGCTTTGATTTTGTTCTCTTTCTCTGTTTAGGGTTTTTAGATTTTAGGTGTAATTGCTCTTCAATCCGGATTCGCTTGATGTAGGCGAATTTGGATATAGTTTCTATATTTGTCTTGGTTTGAATTGAATTGGACATGTGAATTTAAGTTCTGAAATTGTAGTTTGCACCGGGAATTTTTTTTTGGAATTGTAGTCGAAAACCGTGAACCTCGACGGTTACTGAGAGCTTCCATCTGGAACAAAGTACCGAAATTGATTGTTATTAGCAAGCTTGGAAAGTTTTAGAGCGTGGCTGAATGTGCTAAATTCAAGTGTGGTTGACGCTATTGGTTATTCTTTTATTTTGGTAATTTTAATTCTAAACATGCGGGCCATTAGTACTGAATTGAACAATTTATGATAGGAAGAGTTGCGAGAACACATTATTTCAATTGTGAGGCAGTCGGCCGTGCTTAATCGTGATGGAGCAGAAAACATGAAACCCAGACAACTATCCGATGCCATATATGAAGAAGTTGGGTAATTAATCGTTTCCTCTTTTCTACTGTATAATTTTGAACTGCATTTTTGTGTTTTTGCTCGTACTTGATCTCCAGGCACATTCCATTGTTTAAACCTTTGCTTTGTACAAACATTTGAAGTGGTTGGGTGAATTTTCCATAGGAACAGACAATTTATCTCGATTTATTATCTTTGTCCAGGGATAAAGTAATGAGCCAGATATCCGATAGTTTATGGCAAATAATCAGATCAGATGATGATGGCATGAAAAGTGAAATTATAGAAACAGTGCAATCTGTCTATGATAAACTGGTGAACCCAAAAGGGAAGGACGAGGTCCAGTTATCCACCTCTGATGTGATGCCATTTCAGCCGCAAGTTCAAACGGCTCTGGCTGCTGAAAGGGATGATACATTGCATGAAAATGAGCCGAATGAACCACCCGGTTTTACTCTTTCACATAATCATCTGAATAACCACCACGATGACCAGAATAGGGAAAGGAGCAGGCTAATGTGAATATTGGTGTAGAAGGATCTAATGCAGAGCAGAAAGAAGAGCACCACCCATCACAAGAGACGTCTGGCGTAGAAGACGCCAGTGATGATGGGCCACCTGGATTTTCAATAGAGGCGGAGCACATTCCACCATCTGATTGTGGTGATGAGGACCCTGATGTTCCTCCTGGTTTTGGATGATGAGTTGTGTTGTTGGAAAACACGGCTTTGGCTGGAAACTACAGATATAGATTTTTCTGTCATCAGTTTTGAAGCTGTCCTAAAAAATTGACATTCAGGAGGTCTCTTGGACAAAATGAATCTCTAGAAGGTACTTCCCCCCTGACATCATGAAAGAGATAGAGAGGGAGAAGCTAGAAATATTATGATTTCTTTGTCTCAACATTTTCTCTTTCTCTTTTATTATTTCACCAGAAACCTGACTCCAGGAACATTGTTTTGTCTATTCCCACATTAATGAAAGCTAATTTCATATGCTTCAGGCCTTAAACATGTTCATGGTCATTTAACAGAGTAACTCATTTAATCCTCCACCTTGAGCTGTGAGGTGGTGGATGATGAAAGGTTTACGAAATGGATTTTAAATCAGTCGAGCTCAAATATTAGCATGCTCTACAACTTCTCTGAAAACAGACTACAAGAAGTACATTTAATCTTTTGTGTGAACTAAACCCAAAAATTTATATAGGATGGCAGTGTAGGGCTACGACTGCTTGGTTTTGGCGCCAGTATTGCTCTTCCATCTTAATATTAACAGCATTTAACTTGGTTGAAATGTTGCATTTTGGTTCTTGGAAATGTCAGTTGCCAACAACATATTGAGATCCTTCCATTACCTAAAATAGACGGATAAGATTCACACCAAATTGAAAGCGTGTTGTTGGCGTCATCTATGGAAAGAAGCCTATGCTCGCATTAAATAATTTTACGGGGAAATTTATCAAAATATTTTTTTTTTAAAACCAATTTGGAGCACTTTTGAAACTATCTACCAAAGTAATGCTGACGCCACTAATGGCATCGTACTTTCTGACGACACCACTCAGTGGCGTTAGAAGGTGGCATCAGACTGACAGACGCTACTAGTAGCGTCGTACCTTCTGACGCCACCACTCAGTGGCGTCAGAAGGTACGACGACGTCAATTTTTTTCATTTTTTAAAAAATATAATTTTATAAATATATTTAAAATTATAAATAATAATTCTACTTAATTATAAATAATAATAAATATTTATTTTAATTAAGAATTAAAATATTTAAAAAATTTATAAATCTCAGGATATAAGACTAACTAGTGAATTTAGTACTCCCTCTGATTCTTATTATAAGGCACCAACTAACAAGTTTGTTTGGTCCTTTTTATAAGACACTTACTTGTTCCCAATGAGCATTAATCATTTGTTTCCACGTCTGCCCATAATTAATGAGGGTAGTGGGTGAGAATAATAATTAATATAATATTAAAGTTTAGTGCAATTAGTAGGGGTAATATTGGAAGTTACTTAAATCATAGGGCAACTTTATTGACTTTAACTGTTTTTATTGGTTTGTGAGAATTGTTAGTTGGTGCCTTCTAATAAGGACTAGAGGTAGTATAAACCATAAGATAGATGACTAATTATTTAATATTTTGTACATTAATAATTTGATATATAAATTTTAAAATATTATTAGCTAAATTTAATTAAAGAAATTTGTGAGAATAATGATTAATATTTTTATTAATTCACTAATCATTATTCTCACAAATTTATTTAATTAAATTTAGCTAATAATATTTTACAATTTATATATCAAATTATTAATGTACAAAATATTAAATAATTAGTCATCTATCTTATGGTTTATAATAAATTCATTAAGTAGTCTTATATCCTGATATTTATAAAATATTTTAATTCTTAATTAAAATTATTATTTATTATTTATAATTAAGTAGAATTATTATTTATAATTTTAAATATATTTATAAAAATATATTTTAAAAAAATAAAAAAAATTGACGCCTTCAAAGTAGAGCTGGGAAATCGGGCCAAGCCCATCGGGCCGGCCCGTTTAAGCCCTGGCCCGTCAAGGGCCGGGCTTGAAAAATGGACAAGATATTTGAAATTGACTCTAAAGGGCCGGCCCTGGTGGGCCTCGGGCTTAAACGGGCTAGCCCTGGAGGGCCTCGGGCCAGCCCTGCAGGCCCTTTTCACTGTAGTTTTTTTTATTTTTTTTTCTTTCTTTAATTTATTAATTTATATATTTATTGTATTTGTCATAGAGTTATTTATCCATTTAACTACAAATACATAATAACTATACTCTAATTTTATGATTTGGTTTATTGTTTGTTGCAAATAAAGATTATGGATGTGTTCATGATGCGGGAGAAGAAATTCATGATATTCTTACTCATGAGCCAGAGGCTACTACTCAAAATGAAGAACAATCAAATGTCGTTAAAATTGATGATAGTGGCGAAGATGACGACAATAATAGTCATCGTATTAATGTCGCTTAGTGATATGCTCTTTATGTTTTATATGAGTTATTTGTGAATATAGTTTGCTTTTGATTATGAATTAATAACTATACTTATTTGTTGGATGATTCGTGTTGTAATTTACTAATTATATTTCTTTAAAAAAACGAAGGAAAAATAATTAAAATTTGGAATAGTAATTTTCGGACCCTGGAGGGTCGGCCCTCCTGACCCTGGTGCTCTCGGGCCGGGCTTTAAAAACAGATATTTTTCTACCTCAGGCCTCTGAGTGCCGGGCCTGTTAGGGCCCTCGCCCTTCACGGCCACCCTGAAGGGCGGCCGCCCCGATTCCCACTCTACTTCGACTAATGACATCGTACTTTCTGACGTCACCACTTAGTGGTGTCAGAAGGTACGACGCCACTAGTGGCGTCTGTCAGTCTGACGCCACTATGGCGTTGTACCTTTCTGACGCCACTGAGTGGTGGTGTCAGAAAATACAACACCATTAGTGGCGTCAGCATTACTTTGGTAGAAAATTTCAAAAGTGCTCTAAATTGGTAATTTTTTTGAAATTTTTTTTTTTGGTAATTAAGAGTCACCATGAATATGATTATGGATAATAAAATTTCTGTTAAGTTGGTTAGCCAAGTATAACTTTATTTGTAATGAGGATTTTACTATTTTTAATTCTCCTCTAGCAGGGGTGGTAGATTTTTTGTACATGGATACTGTGAGAGTTGTTTACCCACGTCTAGGTCCTGGTTAATTTTAGTGAAGTAATGGGTGATTGAGCCCCAATTTTTACCAAAATAAAATCAAATACTGGTAAGTTGAACAACGTGACTTTGTGTCTTGGTAGCTAATTAATCAATTCTGTGAGCAAAATAAAAAATAATCAATTAAAAATATCCTTTTTTTATACGAATAATTTTACTCTTAGTTTTTATTTTATTTGAAGAGATGAGGTAGCAGAGAGTGATACCACATTACTCACTAATTTGTTTTGGATTACCATTTTTGGTCTTAAATATAGAAGCTAAATAAATGGTTTATTTTGGTATTAAATATAAGACTTTAATTTATTTTGCCTGCCAAATTTATATTTTTTCTCTGAAGTATCCTTTTTAATTGTGCATAGTAATGGGGTTTTCATCACTGGTTAGTTACAACTCACTTGATTACATGAATATATGATTAAAAATGGTATTTTAGTAAACCAACACATTTTTGCTATAAATAACCATCTTAACTAGTTTTCTTTTTTTAATATCTATGAATTAATTATCTATCTCAATGGCATATGGTACAATGTGAATCAGGTCTGTGAGTTTGAGAAACCTTCATGTAAATTTGTAATACTTGGCACCCGCCCTCCTGCATACATAATGTAATACTTAACAGTACTCGAAAGTGTATTTTTTCTTGAAGTGTCCCCACCATGATTATATATATTCTCTGGTATCAAATGGTCTGCGAAGAACCATATCTTTTCTTCTGTGGGTTATGAAATTCTTAATCTGAAATTAAATGTACTTCAGACTAGATCCTACATTTAGGAAATGATGATAATATTTCCATTTTCATTTACCTCCACTGTCATGCAGCTTTGTATTTCATTTTTCACGGGCTTCTGCGAAACTTCTCGTTATTAAATTCAGATTTTACATATGCATGGAACGAGCAAGGAAATGAAAGCGTTGCCAAGGACAAGGACCATAGAAAATCACAAGGAGATTGATTTTTGATGCAAGGACGATTATAAGAAAGCAGTTATTCATAGTTCATATGCGGTAGGACAACTTTTAAATTAAACCCCCGACAATAGTATGTCCCAAGGCCAAGATGTCACTACCAACCTTCTTAATATCTTACCCAAACTGGACAGAGATGGGACTCCTAACATTGTGCTTCACAGAGACCCATCGTAGATACCCTTGAGCATATTTCCCTGTTTTATTTCCCGACCCGGTTCGGCTGAAAGTGATCGAATATGTTTTCTTCTGGTTCACCTCAGAAAAATAAAGCTTATCTGGCTGGACCTTCACGTCAACCTCATCCGGTGCCGTAACCATGACAACATAAGATGAATCACATTCTCCGACATTTGTGACAGTTCTTGTGAATGTCTGTGATGAACCAAGCACAACAGAAAAAGAAGGATAGTTGAGCTGTCCTTGTGGAATGCTTGATGTTTCAGAGCACTTAATTGCTCTACCAGCAACAATCCCAACTTCCTTATCTGCGTACCCTAAACCACACATATAAGGAATATAATCATCCGGTTCAATATCATAAACCAAACCCGGATCGTTTGCTCTTGACGGGTTCACGTGGCCGGAGCCAGTGGCGAATAGATCTGCCGGCTTGAGTTTTTCATCAAGAATGAGTTTACCACCCAAATGAAGTGTGTCAGCAGTAGTCATCATAGCAGATTTTATAGCAGCTGGCGACCAATGAGGATGAGAGCTTTTTAGCAAAGCCGCAATACCACTCAGATGAGGACACGACATAGATGTTCCAGACATAATATTGAAATTAGGTTCTGAAGTTGTAATGTTATTTGGTGGGAATGGCCAGGCAGCAAGGATGTTCACACCAGGTCCTATGATGTCTGGTTTCAAAATCCCAGGGCTTACCGTGTTAGGGCCTCGTGAAGAGAAGGAAGCAACTTCAGGAGCTAAGACATTTCCTATGATAGTTCCTTTAAACAAGATTGTTGCTTTTGGTGCTTCTGTAGAATTTATATAAGCCTTTATCTTCAGCCCAGCTTCATAGGTTACATGTGTCGCAGGTAGAACATGTACATCAGCTGAGGTACTAAAGCCACTAGCTTCATCATTCATCAAGATCATCGCGACCCCACCAGCTCTTTTCACTTCTTTGCCTTTGTCAATTCTTGCAATGCCTCCTCCTCTCTCACATAAAACAACTTTTCCTCTGTAATCATTGCCACTCAAGGATCCGTTAGCACAAAAGTTTGAATCCTTTTGGCCTTTTTTGCCGGCGTATACCAGCGGCAGCAATGACGTAGGGAAGTCATGAGGCTGGAAAACAGATTCGCCGTTAAATTCTTTGCCGTTTCCCAGCTTCGCCGCGGCTAAAATGGTTCTGTCAATAGTGCTTGCTCCAACTGTGAGAAGCCATGGGGCTCCGTTAAGAACAGAGCCACTGGCAGGGCCAGTGTTTCCGGCGGAATTGCTCACAAATATTCCCTTCTGAATTGCTGCAAATGAGCCAATTGATATGCTGTCATTAAAGAACGGTGACACGTTGTCAGAACCGACAGACATTGATATTACATCTACGCCGTCTTCGACGGCGGCTTCTAATCCGGCTAGTATATCACTTTCAGGACAATCGTCAAAGACACATACTTTGTAAATAGCCAAGTGAGCATAAGGTGCTATTCCTGATGCTGTGCCTTTGGCATTTCCGAGAACTTGAGCGTTGTCGACAAGTGCACCGGCTGCCGTACTCGCCGTATGAGTTCCATGGCCGTCGTCATCAAAAGGCGAGTCTATTTTCTGTCCTCTGGCCTTAGCCGCACTGTTGAACGATCTTGCTCCGATTATCTTATTGTTGCATGCCGACGACACGTTCACTTCACATTTGCCTTTCCATTTAGGAGGTGGCGGTGGAATTCCGGCATCCCTAAACGAGGGGTGGTTAATCACAGCGCCGGAGTCTATCATTCCGATGATGATCCCTCTTCCAAAGTTTGATTCTTTCCAAAATCCTCTGTTTTGCATTAACCCTAAAAACTTGGGTGTGTGTGTGGTTTGGCGATGTAGGATTCTCTCCGGATGAGCTGAAACAAAGCCATTTTTCTGCTGCATAGCTCTCAGTTGATCCTGAGTGAGTCTTGCGGCAAAACCACTCATTACATTCCGATACGAATAAAGCAGTCGTGGTTGTTCCTCGTCGGAGCTTATAATTGTCGGCGGCAAGAATGAACGGTGCCAGCTCTGTAAATCTTCTGACTGCGCAAGTATCCTACCCTGTGGTCGCTCGACATGAACAATGTATGTTTGTGGACTACTCTGAGCAGAATTAGTGTAGAAACTCAGAACAAAAACGAGAAGAATAATGTAGGAAGCTTCCATGTTTAATTAGTAGAACAAGGAAGCCTTTTTCTGAATGAGGGGAAGATGGAGAGAGGAATATATAAAGGAGTTGCGGGAGAGGAAGAAGACCGACACTTACATATGAGTGTGGCCGGTTACGAGCTTGGCCAGCTCTTACGGTTGTCTGTCATTTTTGGTTTTTTCTGTTATACGCCATCAAGTCGGCAACATGGAATTTTTAAATATGTTTGAGAGATTTTCCTGTTGTCCTACTCTGGACTTGTTCATCAAGGAATCCACATTAAGGAATCCTTCATTAGGAGCTGGCTTCTCTCCGTTCCAACTTGGGTCCGCTGCCGAGTACTTTTCTCAAAACTTTTTGGGTGGGTGTAAAAAAATATGGGGCTGAACTATTTTTTTAAAAAAGAAAATGGTGTCTAGTATTTTGGAAGTATTTTTCTAAGAGGATCTAGTACTTTAAAATATTTCGTAAGTAGTATACAGTATTCTAAAATAATTTTTGGTGCTTTTAACTCTTCAAAATATATTTTTAATTGTACCCAGTATTTTAAGAGATTGACTACAATTTTACCTTCAAAATATTTTTCTTAGTAGTAACAAGCACCCAAAACTTAGGATAATGATTTATTGATTTCCATCCATTCTAAAATATTTTTTCAGTAGTAGCCAATGTTTTAAAGTAATTTTTGAAGCTGAAAAAAATACATTAAGGCTAAATTTGCAATCAGTTTGCTTAGACACTGGGTACAACTGAAAAAATATTTTTAAAGGGTCAAAAGCACCAAAAATTATTTTAAGATGCTGTATATTACTTAAAAATATTTTAAAGATATTAGATACTTTTAAAAAAATACTGTAAAATACTAGACACCATTATTATTATTATTTTTTTAAAGTTCAGCCCCTACCATTTTACACCTAAAAGGCTAAAACTACACTAAAACGGTGTAGTATTTAGAGAATGACGGTAACGGATCCAAATGGCAGCAGAGAGAACCCAGTTCCTTTGTTCAAAAAATGTTAATTTAAGTGAAGTGGGATGAGAAAGAGACCTTGTCCTCTCTGAGCTTGTCTGTTCTGACCTTGTAACATTTTTTTGTTACCTTTGCAAGTTTTTTCTTTCTCTCTCTTTTGTTTTTTCCTTCCAACAATAGGTTTTGTTCGAAGTAGAACATAAGTGTCTAGCCCTAGGTGGACTATTATATTGATGTAGGATCAAACAGCTCTCTCCCAAGTATCCATGGATGAGATACCTAAGAGGATAGGTGATCTCTGTGCACACATGAAGGCTTTCACCAAAGGGGTGGGGTGTGTGCTCTGTGTGTTGAATCGTAAATGAGAGAGCTTAGAAGATGTATACATTTTAGGTTAACCTACTATATATAGAGGCTACCTTAGGGTTAGGGTTTGGACTTGTTGGGCTCTTGTGCCTCCAAGCCCAAATGTACTAGATGTCTCTGTTGAGCCACACTACCATTATTATTATTATTATTTTTTTAAAGTTCAGCCCCTACCATTTTACACCTAAAAGGCTAAAACTACACTAAAACGGTGTAGTATTTAGAGAATGATGATATGAGATCCAAATGGCGCAGAGAGAAGCCAATTCCTTTGTTCAAAAATGTTAATTTAAGTGCGGTAGGATGAGAAAGAGACCTTGTCCTCTCGAGCTTATGCATTCGACCTTGTAACATTTTTGTTACCTTTGCAAGTTTTTCTTTCTCTCTCTTTTGTTTTTTCCTTCCAACAATAGGTTTTGTTCGAAGTAGAACATAAGTGTCTAGTCCTAGGTGGGCTAGTATATTGATGTAGGATCAAACAACTCTCTCCCAAGTATCCATGGATGAGATACCTAAGAGGATAGGTGATCTCGCGCACACATGAAGGCTTTCACCAAAGGGAGTGGGGTGTGCGCTCTGTGTGGTGAATCGTAAAGGAGAGAGCTTAGAAGATGTATACCTTTAGGTTAACCTACTATATATAGAGGCTACCTTAGGGTTAGGGTTTGGACTTGTTGGGCCTCTTGTGCCTCCAAGCCCAAATGTACTTGGATGTCTCTGTTGGGTCACACCTATGGTGAGCATAATATTTGATTCCATAACAGTTGCCCCCAAGCTCGGTAGTTCAGGTCTCTGAGCTGCCGAGATTAATTGATCGACTGCTTTCCGAGATCCCCTGAATCCGACTTTGCTTTCGTATCAATTTTTCCAGGCTAATTGTCTGGTTTATATTCCTGCATTTAATGACATGTAAGCAAATCACAATAAATGGAAAATACCTACTATTTGTGCAAATCGTTCAACGTGCTCATTTCGGATACTTGTCAGAGCTTGCATTAAACTTTTTGGTTTGCATTAATGTCGGTTATTGATAACACGCCTTTCCACTTAAGAAATTGTTGTCCACTCTGTTTCCCCCAGTCTGGTAGTTCAGGTTTCTGAGCTACCAGGATGTGTTACTTTCCAAACCCGGACTAGGTGTTCGCGACTGTTGGGATTCCGTGCGTGTTGACCTGAGATTCTGGGTTTATAAACCCGGATTTTAATTAGATTCAGTTAAAATCGGGTCCACCTTCTTAACTTTACACAGATCCCTCATTTAAACTAGATTCAGTTAAAATCGGGTCCGCCTTTTTACCTTTACACGGATCCCTGGTTTAAACTAGATTCAGTTTAAATAGAGTCCGCCTTCTTAGCTTTACACGGATCCCTGGTTTAAATTAGATTCAGTTTAAATCGAGTCTGCACGTCATTCGACGTGTACTCATTTCAGATACTTGTCCGAGTTTGCTTTCCATTTTGGTTTGTAATAATCCCGGTTACTGATAATCATGCTTTTCCACTAACCACTCGTTATCCACTCTGTTGCCCCCAGCCTGGTAGTTCAGGTTTCTGAGCTGCCAAGATGTGTTATTTTCCAAACCGGACCAGGTGTTCGTCATTGTTGGGCTTCCTTGCATGCTTACCCGAGATTCCGGGTTTATGATTCATGAAAACGGGTTTGTTTACCCAAATTCAATCAAATAAACTTGGCGGCATTGCCGTCGCAGAATGATTCCAATAAAGGAATCTAAAATAGACATGCCGCCTCAATGCGGGCCCCAGATTTTTAACTAGATTAGTTAAAAGCGGATCTGCCTTCTTAACTTTACCTGGATTCCTGATTTAAACTAGATTCACTTTAAATCGGGTCCGTCTTCTTAACTTTACCCGGATCCCGGTTTAAACTAGATTCGGTTTAAATCGGGTATGCCTTCGCCTTGTTCTGCAAAACTTTAATGAGAACTTATCTCGGCTTTACCGTGTTCTAAAGGTAGCACGTTTTAACCGTTATCTTCACGGAGCCCGAATTTTAACCAGATTCGGTTTAACCGGGGTCCGCCTTCATCCCTTTTGTAGGGATGGAACTCCACCGTTTATCCGGGGTCCAATTAAGGAGCGCGGATTTAACTGCAAAAATAGACCTGGCGGTATTATCGTCGCAACATGATCCCTGAAGACGAGTTTGTGTACCTCGGATTCACGCATGTTTAGGCTGGACATGATTTTCGAAGACGGGTTTGTTTACCCTGAATTCATACATGTTTTCCTTCGACATGATTTTCGAAGCGGGTTTATGTACCTTAGATTCCTACATGTTTAGCTTTGACATGATTTTCGAGGTGGTTTCTTTACCATGACTTCATACATGTTTAGCTTTGACATGATTTTCGAAAACGAGTTTCTTTACTCAGAATTCGTACATGTTTAGACTGGACATGATTTTCGAAAACGGGTTTCTTTACTCAGAATTCATACATGTTTAGACTTGACATGATTTTTGAAAACGAGTTTGTTTACTCAGAATTCATGCATGTTTAGAGTGGACATGATTTTCGAAGACGGGTTTGTTTACCGTGAATTCACACATGTTTAAACTGGACATAATTTTCGAAAACGAGTTTGTTTACTCAAAATTCAGACATGTTTAAATTGAACATAATTTTTGGAAACGGGTTTATGTACCTCGAATTCCTACATGTTTATAGACTTGGCGGCATTGCCGTCACACATGGATCTCAGATTTAAACTAGATTCATTTAAACCAAGTCCTCCTTCGAAACTTTACACGGATCCGAGATTTTAACCAGATTCGGTATAACCGGGGTCCGCCTTCAAAACTTTACACGGATCCCAGATTTTAAACTAGATTCGTTTTAACCGAGTCCGCCTTTAAAAATCATATATTTTTCAAGCATTGAAATATCCAATGGAAACATCATATTTTCGGACATTGGAACTCTAGGAATAATTTGCCTAGATTTTTTATCTCTACTAGTGCAGTAGTTATCATTGAGCAAAACCGAATGGCCACTATCCACTAACTAGGCAGATTATGAGATAGAGTAGGAACATGTATTACATCATGTACAATTTTAACATTACCATGACTTATAACAACGCTAGTAGTACCTTTACTTTCGACTTGGATATGGTTGTTGTCACCAAGAGTTACATCGATTTTGGGACTCATCAAGCTCCTTAAAAAAATTTGTTCTTCCAGCGTCTTTGTCAACGAGAAAATGCATCAAAGTCATAGGCTTTAATTTAGCCATTGAAATTGAAGCCTTGCAATTGTTCTGGAGCCGAACATTTGGCTTCAAGTGTAACCAGACTTGTTTAGTCTGATATTCAAAAAACCTTTAAGCTGATCTCCTACATGAATCAGGCTACCTCGCTCTGTAATTTGGAGGTTGCCCCAGTGAGATATTGCAATTTCATACTCTAGCTCCTCAACAATAGCAAATTGATTGTTATTTTCAAGATGAACAAGTTCAAGAGCATATGAATATGGGGTTTGATTATCATATGGCCCCTATTTGATCAGGTACGAGCACGTTTTGTAGGCTCCACCACTTGTAGAAATCCCCTTCATCAAATCATTTGATCTCACGAGCACGTTTTGTAGGCTCCACCACTTGTAGAAATCCCTTCATCAAATCATTGATCCAAGACTATTTGCACGGTATTATATTGAAGCTTTTTTTTTGATTTTTGTGCCAACAATATTGTTGATAATGTCAAAGCTTGTGGCCACCCGGAATCTCGGTGTACGTTTTGCAGCAACAATCAATCAAAGCATTATAGGTCACAACATCAGGAATTTTGAAGAGCATTTAGGCGAAACAGGTGATTAGCTTCCCACAATCTCCTCCTAGTTGCCTTCTTACCTCCGGTTTGCATGCTAAATTTGCAGTAGGGACTTATTAATGTTGCTGATGGATCAACTAGTCTGCTCATAGTGTATTTCTGAGAAGAAGTAACAGCCCCCGGTATTGAATATTCGAAGTGGTTCGCAGTCGACATTCTCATGATCTTGGCTGTGTTGTGCCGCTCGGGCTTGTGACAGTTGGCGAGGCATTTTGATTCATCGATCAAGTTATGAGTTCGAGTCGGCAGCGTGAATCACTTCAGATTCCCATTGCTTGACCGAATTCAAAAGACTCGAAATATTGATCGAACCTTGACCGAATTCGAATATGAAGAATCTCGGCTAAGTACCCGCCATATCTCGGAGTGTGCATCTCGGATGGTGGCCATTACACACCATGCATCTCGGCACCTTGCATCCCGGCAATCTCTAATTGAACCTTGACCGAATTCGAATATGAAGAAGCTCGACTAAGCTCGGCTAAGTACTCCTAGCATAACTAGGCAATCTCTAATTGTCAGTTTAATTCTATCAGAAAGATGTGGATCATCGTGCTTTGGAACAATAACGTAGGTTGATTTGTTGTGTGCTCAGGAGCATTTTATTTCAAGGTGCCAAACAAACAATGCTCGTATTGCCTTAGAGCTTTCCAACACAATCTATCTTTTGCATTGATCATTAACGGGTTGCCATCATTAACTCATTCTTCAATTCAGCTGGTACGCATCTTAACGTCAGCAGATACTCAGATGAGAATACTTCTCAGGGCCTCCTCCACTTTTTTCCCGACATTTAGTATTGCTTTGCACAAACTTTGAAACTCGGTTTTGCTCCATCCGGATTGACGATCTGAGGTAACTCTGAACCTCTTCAATAAAATTAGAATCCTGGTTGATCATCAGCAAAGTAGGAGCCCAGAAAAATATAGCCCGATTTGATCCTCCCGTGATGTTAATATTCACATTAGGCACTGGGACCTTGACAAAAAGAGGTAACCTCCGCTGCTTTTCGGTATCCCACTGAATGATGAAACTCCTCCGCCTCCTCGATTTAACCGCCAACTTAGTATTGCGATGGTGGTGGGAGGCTCAATCATCTTTGCAACGAAGTAGACATCCGAATCTTCCCAACCCCTTTGCCAGAGCCTAAAAGATTAAGATGATCTTTGCTAATGCTCTTCACACATACGTCTGCTCTTCTCTTCTCTTCATCTCTTTGATCTCCCATGAACAAAGGTAAAGAGAGATTGATGACCCCCTTCACAAAAAGCTTCTCCAACCACCCGATGATTAGTCGTTTGACGGTTGGGGATTTAAATTATGACCATCTTTGGTCGCGGGAATCCAAAATTTATCGACTCCCCACGGACGGCGCCAATGTTCTGAAGTAGAACATCAGTGTCTAGCCCTAGGTGGGCTAGTATATTGATGTAGGATCAAATAGTTCTTTCCCAAGTATCCATGAATGAGATACCTAAGAGGATAGGTGATCTCTGCGCACACATGAAGGCTTTCACCAAAGGGGGTGGGGTGTGTGCTCTGTGTGGCTGAATCGTAAAGGAGAGAGCTTAGAAGATGTGTACCTTTTAGGTTAACCTACTATATATATAGAGGCTACCTTAGGGTTAGGGTTTGGACTTGTTGGGC
Source organism: Acacia pycnantha (assembly GCA_025563575.1). NCBI lineage: Eukaryota > Viridiplantae > Streptophyta > Magnoliopsida > Fabales > Fabaceae > Acacia > Acacia pycnantha. Next base: position 463,921 of record JAMWYP010000285.1, read on the forward strand.
CTCTTGTGCCTACAAGCCCAAATGTACTAGATGTCTCCTGTTGGGCCACACCTATGATGAACATAATATTTGATTCCATAACAGGTTTCTTTCTCTTTCACTCCTTTTTTGGTAACAGAATAAAAGGGAAGTTTGAGGAAAACAGAGATAGCTAGAGATAGAAAAAGACAAAATAAATCAAAATGTAATAACGTACATTGTCACTAGTAAAATGACGACTATGAATTTCACTTATACCACCAACTTCAAACTTATGTTCAAGTATGAGATAACTAAATATAAATTTTTCATGTATGGTATGAAAGTTTATGAAATAAGTTGTTTATGATTTGTTAATATCATTTGTTTTTCACTTCTTTGGTCCTATTTAGAGGTAGAGAGTATTTTTAAGGGGGAATTACAATGAGGTTCTACGTAAGAGACTTAATCATTGAGAAGTTTTTATAAGAAGTGGGGTGTTGTCCTTTTTTATCCTGAAACATGTCATTGTCTACTCTTCAGTTGTCATTATGATTTATTGGTAATTAATTCCCTTCCTTGGGACTTCATTATAATTCTCCTATATTTTATAGTCCTATTTATAGGGCATAGAAAGTACCACTCTAGTTCTATTTATAAGTTTATTTTGACCAAATCTCACATACCAAGGAGAGTTAGTTAACTCAATAATTATGGCGTAAATTTTCAACTTTGTCCTTATTTATGATTGATATTTTTTTAACTGTTTCTTCTCTCTCTATCTTCATGAATATAATTAATATAGGTAAAATTGTCACAATCTCATTTATTACTTGAAATTGGACCTATAAATATGACCAAATTTTTTTGTCAAAATAGATTTATAAATAGCAACAAAATGATATATTCTTTAGTCTTATTTCATCCTTCATTTATTATCGTGCACATTGCTATTTTCTTGGAATGTGTGCATTTAAATAGAGATGAAGTTAGAAAGTTGTTGGCTTTTAATGCAGAGTTACATTAATGAAATTTAAGGTTTTTCTGAAGCTATATGAAATATGCTAGAAGTACTTTATAAATAGGATTAGAGGAATAATTTATATAACACACACATGCCTATACACACACACATAGCATTGACAACATTTTAAAATTTATGATTTGTTAAAAATTAAAGTTGTTGAGAGATATATATGTTTTGATTAACAACTTATTCAAAGATTTGATTATTAATATAGCATAATGACGTTGTGTGATTGATATAGCCGACACTACTAGTGAAATAATATTTTGTTGTTGTTGTAGCATTATTCTATGATTTAACCTAAATTAAACATAAAAATATATAGAGCTATAAAATTCTAGAAACAGCTTTGATTGATTTGTGAATACTAATCGTAGGATCATACATTTCATCAATGGCGGCGTTGGCCTTTTAAAATTATTCAGGGAGTAAAACAATAACTAGACATCTGATTCATGCCTCTTATTTCTTTAGTGTCATCATTTCACAAAATTTCACTTGAAGATGACAGATATGGGAATGCGCACAGTGTGTGCATCAGACACCCACGAGAGAGACCCCTGGGAAAACTCAACATCATCATTTCTAGCTTCTTCAGGTACCGGAGTAAACTCAACCGAATATGTAACCCTCTGATACATGCCCGTGAAATTTATCTGATGAGGATTCACATTCATCACAACTCTTTCAGGCACCTCAAGCTCCAAATTGTAAACAGAATTTCCAAGTCCAACATTAGTCACTGTTCTGGTGTAAGACTGTGAAGAAGACCCCATTTGAATAGAAAATGAGGGATAGTTTAGCTCTGCTTCCGTTATGCTCTTAATCTCCGAGCAATCCACTCTCCCTTGAAAAATAATCCCAACTTCTCTGTCTGTGTATCCCAACCCACATAAATACGACACGTAATCTTCCGTATGGATATCATAAACAAGACCAGGATTGTTCGCTTTGTTCGGGTTCACATGTCCTGCTCCAGTTGCAAATAAGTTCGCAGGTTGAAGCCTTTCGTCCAATATGGGTTTTCCTCCTAAGTTCAATGTATCAGCTGTTGTCATGATCGCTGATTTAATGGCTGCCGGAGACCAATCTGGGTGCGAGCTTTTAAGCAGAGCAGCGATGCCACTAAGGTGAGGGCAAGACATTGAAGTACCTGAAATGATCATGAATGGTGGGGTAGAATTGTCCACAGAAAAAGGCCATGCAGCTAGTATGTTCAATCCTGGTCCTATAATGTCCGGTTTAAGAATCCCGGGGCTCGCAAGGCTTGGCCCTCTCGAAGAAAACGAGGCAACCTCCGGAGCCAGAGGATTCCCAATCACTGTTCCGTTGAACAAGATTGTTGCCGTAGGAGTGGAGGTTGAGTTTATGTAATTTTTAATAGCCAACCCATCTACGTAGCTCACCTGAGTAGCGGGAAGAACATGCACGTCAGCAATTGGATTAAACGCCTCTGCTTTACTGTTCATTAGGATCATGGCGGCTCCGCCAGCAGCTTTAACAACTTCTCCTTTGGCAACTCTTGCAACCAGTGGCGGAGCCACACTGTTGCATGTGTCTGCAAGTGCAGACACTAAATTTTTAGAATACATATATATTTTGAAGGGATTTCTCATTAAGGAGCGCTGGTGGTGTAGTGGTAGGATGTTTACCCTGACACTTTTTAATCCCCTGTTCGATATATTTGGTTTGAGAAATAAATATCTCATTCTTCTTTTACTTTATTTGAAGTCCGAGGAAGAAATTTAATTATTCTATCATAGACATTTCAAATTCGCCTTGCATGGTCTTAGAAAACTCAATTTCATATTTCTTAAGAAGCTCTCGCATGATATTTGGTTTAGAAAATAAATATTTCATTCTTCTTTTGCTTGATTTGAAGTCCTAAAAAGAAATTTAATTATCTTATTGTAGACATTTCAAACTCACCTTGCATGATCTTATAGAACTCTATTCCATATTTCTTAAGAAGCTCTCGCAGGTATTTGGTTTAGGAAATAAATATTTCATTCTTCTTTTGTTTGATTCGAAATCCTTAGAAGAAATTTAATTCTCCTATTGTAGAAGTTTCAAACTCATCTTGCATGATCTTAGAGAACTCTTGACACACTTATGTTGAATGCGATATGTTTGTTAAGATTGATGATGAAGATATAATGTAATATTTTTAAGGGCGAAGAATCGAAGAATCTTTGTGAATCATTTTGTTGTAATAGTTTAGTTATTTGTTGATTTTTATTTTTCTATGTTAAGTTAAAGTTTTCTTTTATTTTATTGTTTATATTCTTTTGTTTTTAATACATTTAAAATTTTCCCTGGAAAAAAAAAAAATTTTGAAGGCATTGCCCCGAACCCCCAAATACCCCGCTAATTGTGCGAGTCATAAATAAAAATTCTGGTTCCGCCACTACTTGCAACCAATCCACCTTGCTCGCATAAAACTATCTTCCCTGAACATCCTCGTTCTCCAATGATCCAGGGGCACAAAATGCAGATGATTCGTTCCCATTTGCACCGGCATAAGCAAGGGGCAACAAAAATAATGATGAAAAATCCTTTGGCTGGAACACAGATTGTCCTTCGTATAGTGCTCCATTTCCAAGTTTTGCTACTGCCACGATTTTTCTGTCGGTGGAACTTGCACCAACGGTTAGAATCCATGGGGCTTCATTAGACATAGTGATACTTTGAGGACCAGAGTTACCAGCTGAACATGCTACAAAAACGCCTTGTTGAACTGCACTAAATGCACCCAGGGCTATTGGGTCCTGGAAGAAAGGCGACGACAAACCACCGAGAGACAGAGAAAGAACATCTACGCCGTCTTCAACGGCGGCGTCCATTCCGGCTAGGATTGCACTTTCAAAACAACCATCTGGCTCGCACACTTTGTACATTGCTAAGTGTGCATAGGGTGCCATACCAACTGCTGTGCCCTTAGCGTTGTCAAAAACGCTGGCGTTTCGGACAAATCCTCCGGCGGTTGTACTGGATGTGTGTGTTCCATGACCCACCTGATCAAACGGTGGGTCTACGGGTAGAGATGAGTTATTGACCAAGTTTCTTGCACCGATGAGCTTGTTATTACAAGTCCTCTCACCATTGAATTCACAAAAGCCTTTCCATTTTGTCGGTGGGGCCGGCATTTGTTCGCCGGAGAAGGACGGGTGGGAGGGTTCTATTCCGGTGTCCAAAACTCCGATTATGATGCCTTGGCCAAATCTGGAATTTTCCCATAATCCTCCTAGTTGCGGCAAGCCTAGGAAGTTTGGCGTATGAGTTGTGTGTAAAGAATATAGGGTTAAGTCTCAATTTTATCCCGAAATGCATGGCAGAGCAATTTACCCCCTTAAGTTTTAGGCGGAGCAATGTTTGCCTGAAGTATCGAAAGCGAAACAATGTTGCTCTCTCAGTTAGAAACCCTAACGATCAGCGTTAGTTGACCTAACGTTGATCGTTAGGGTTTTAACAGAGAGGGCAACATTGCTCCGTTTTGATATTTCGAGGGCAACATTCTACATTTGGTGGAGCAATGTTGCCCCGAGTTTCAAAAGCAGCAATGTTGGCCTCCAGTTGAAACCCTAACGGTCGCGTTAATTGACCGTTGGGGTTTCTAATGGAGAGAACGGGGTGCTTTCCGTTATTCCGGTTGAATTTCCGATTATGCTTGCCAAATCTGGAATTTTCCATAATCCTCCTAGTTGCGGCAAGCTAGGAAGTTTGGCGTATGAGTTGTGTGTAAAGAATATATCTCTTCAGCTTTTGCTGACAGAATCTCTTCCTTCTTTTCCAGAGCTTTTGCTTCTTCTGGAGTTAACTTGGCAGCAAATCCAGAAACGACATTTTTGTACGAGAAAACCATGCGCTGTTGGTTCTGAGTTTGTGCTGTGGTGGGCAGTAATGAGTGGTGCCACTTATGTAACTCCTCGTCAGCAACATCGTGAGACTTTATAACGTGAACGATGTAAGTCTGTAAATTGCTAGTTGTTCCTCCGAGTTCTGGATTTTGAGTGGCTGATGAAGAAGTAGAACAAGCTATGAGCATAAAAATGAGACCAAGAAGAAATACGATGAGCTTCATCTTGGTTGATGCTCTTTGCTTGGTATATTCTCCATGCTAACACAGATACGCAATATATATACGTGTGTGGGTGTATATGTCTATATCGATCTAAAGACGACTCGTTTGAACAAGAGGTACATAGGTTTTCACAATATTGGAAATACCAAAGTTTAAAGTAAATGAAGGCGATTAATTTGCATGGTAATACTCGCTCTATGTATGCTATACCGGTATAAAATGTTAAAACTTGTTGTAACGATGGTTTTTATTCGATCGATGTCAATAACCGTCCACGACCAGGCTATACAAATTTATGGCAAAGAGAAATCTTGTTTCAAACATCACTTTGTTTACTGATAATAAGAGAAATCGTGTTTCAAACATCACTTTATTCACTGAAATGAAAAAAAGAAACCCACTTACTGATCAAAATCTGCACTCTGTGAATTTATAGCAAACAAGAATGAGTACTATTATGGTTATCCTTTATCGTCACACCTGTGTATAAGCAATAGAGGATTTACCTCGTGCTCAGATTATTATTCACAAGTTCTGCAACAATTGACAAATCTATCCTTATGTTCAAGTCTGGGCCTCTCAACAGCGTAAAGAAAGTCGTATGACCTAATTTTGGGAGTTGCTTTCATTTTCCAATTGCTATATATTTTTTATGAATGTATTAAGGTTTCGATTTACACTATACAAGCTCGTCTGCTATACTGGTTAAAGGTTATTATATACTCCCTCTGGACTTTACTATAAGAACCTGGCAATTTTTTTTTTTGAAAAATTAAAGAAATTTGAATAAATAACTTAATCATAATATATATTGTGTATCATTAGATTATATATTAATTTATAAGTCAAACAAATTAGTTTGAAGAATAACGATAAATATAAATACTTTAATGTAACTTAATAAGCTTCATTAATCTCTTTAAAAAAATAAACTAGCCTTTATATGAAAGAACATTTATTATACATAACAACTAACAAGTGTAGGTTCGTTGTTGTTGCTTTGAGTACAAGAAATGATTCATATTATTGTTTCTATAGTTCATATATATACACAGCTTGTCAAAAATTTCTTATATAATATAGATATATTGATAATTAAGACATCTTTCTCATTTTGTTTTTTGTGTAATGCACGAAAAGAGACAATAACTAACTTTAAAACTTATAGGCCAGATTGTATTAATTTGTTTTTTGCATACGGATTGAACATCGTACATGCGTACGTATCCGGTGACTAGTTTCATGTTAGTTAATTTATAAAAGGAAAGAAAGTGCCGTTGATTGGCCGGCTACTGGTTTTCTCGTCTCCTTGAAACAAGGATTATTTTGACTGATAATGACAATGTGCTTGAATGCAGAGTTTGGAATAAAATAAATTGTTCAACCAAGTTGAAAAGAGAAAATTCAAAAGAATAAGTACCATCGGTGAATTGGTTTCCTTGCTCGTCCAAAGGATAAGTGGGGAGTTCGTCCGTACGGATGAGCTTCTAACTATCCAAATCAGTCTAGATCTTTTTTTCTTATCTTATTTATTTGTAAATAAAAAAATTATTTTTTAAAAAAATGTTAGTTGAGAAATTATCTTTATTTTAAATCATCTATCCATTAAAATTATTACCTTAAAAATAAAATAAAATAATCAGATCGGGACGGTTCAAAGCTCGTCCGTTCTGTGCTCATCCAAAGGACGAGCACAGTAATCGGGTCCATACCCTCGGTGTTTTCACTCTAGGTACATACAATCCTATACACATCCAATATTTGGGGAGGATTCTCCTTTTTCCTATCTATTTTTTTCCCATTAACTTTATAGTACCATTTTAACATTTTAATTTAACATTTTATAAAATTATTATTATCATTCTACATAAAATAGATAAATATGTTATAAAATAAAAGAGAGATAAGAAAGAAAGAATATAAGAGGAAGAGATTAGAGAACAACTCTTATTCATTATATATTCTGAAGTATATGAAATACATAACATATGGCCTTTATTTGTAGGCACAATTCTCTAGTCTACAATTAATATGATTTTATAATCATAAAAAATAATAAGGATATAAATATCCACAAATATTATTTTCATAATAAAATAAGCTTAAACAGTTAAAATTACTCTTCACAATTATAGATTATTATTAAAATATTTTTATAAAATACACTTTTTCTATTTTTCACTACTTTAGAATGATAGTAATAGTTTTATATAATATTAAATCTAAATTTTTAAAATTTTAATCTAAATAAAAAATGAGAGGACAGAGAAAAATTAAACCAAAAGCATAGAAAACTCAAAAGCAACTCACATGCGTCTATAAATTATCAATAAGTATGGGAAAAAATCGGAAATCTAGTATTTTTTTAAGGATATAATGGAATTCCAGTAAAATTACTATTAGTCTATTACTATATTAACATGCGTTTAAGTAACATCCAAACTAAGGTTTTAAAAGCTCTTTTCCGCTGAGACAAAACTCTTATAAAATACTTATCTCATAAATCGTAAAAACTACTCTTTTTAGTCCTTATTATAAGGCACCAACTATCTTTTCTCACAAACCAATAAAAGTAGTTAAAGTCAATAAAGTTGTCATAGAATCTAAGTAATTTCCAATATTACCCATACTAATTGCACTAAACTTTAATATTATATTAATTATCACTCTCACCCATTACCTTTATTAATTAGGGGCAGACATGAAAAAAATAATAATCAATGTTCATTGAGAACAAGTAACGCCTTATAAAAAGGACCAAATAAACTTGTTAGTTGATATCTTATAATAAATATCGAAGGAGTAATATTCAAAAGCTTATCTAAGCATGTTGAGTGTTTGGGAAACAATAAAACCCCTGGCTTAGAAGCCATTTCTTGGAAGTCGAGATAAAACTTTCTCATATGTTTACCTCATAAATCATAAAAACTATTCTCAAAAGATAATTCAAACAAGCATATATGGTTTATTTGCCTCGTTCACGGGATGATCTGCAACTTAAAGAAGATCAGAAAGAAACTTCAGACTGAAAATATCATGTGAAAGTGCTTATGAGCTGGTTCAATTCGTTAGGAAGGATTGAAGGCTTGAGCATAAACTAAAAAGATAACAATTTCATCAAAAGTTAATGAAAATTCACTATCGCACTCAGCCACTGGAACAAAGTTGAGTTTGACTCCTTTATTTCGCCAGTAAATTAAAATGGTGTGCCTTCGACCATATTAATTGACGTTCATCACTTGAAAATGACAGATATGGGGATTCTAACACAGTGTTGTTCAGAAACCCAAGAGAGGGAACCCTGAGCAAAGGAATGATTGCCTCTGTTTTCTTTGATTTGTGGGATGAACTCAACCGAGAAAGTAGCCTTCTGGTATACCTCTGAGAAGCTTATCTTACTTGGGTTTACACTCATACCTAACGCCAGAGGCACCTCAAGCTCCAACGAGTAAGTTGAATTGGCGGGTCCAACGTTAGTCACTGTTCTTGTATAGTACTGTGAAGTAGACCCCATAATAATAGAAAATGAGGGATAGTTTAGTTGTGCTTCTGGTATGCTTTTGATCTCTGAGCATCTCACTTTGTTGCCCACTATCATTGTAATTTGGCTGTCTGTGTAACCCAAACCACACAAGTAAGGAATGTAATCATCAGGATGGATATCATAAACAAGCCCCGGATCACTCGCTTTATTGGGATTAACATGTCCGGCACCGGTGGCGAAGATGTCAGCAGGAAGAAGCCTTTCGTCCAATATTGGCTCTCCGGCAAGATTTAGAGTATTAGCGGTGGTCATGATGGCGGACTTTATGGCCGCCGGAGACCATTCTGGGTGAGCACTTTTGAGCAGAGCAGCAATGCCACTGAGGTGAGGGCAAGACATTGAGGTACCAGTAACAACGTTGTACGCTGGTAATTTGTCGTCTACAGAAACACCCCATGCTGCTAGAATGTTCACACCAGGACCAATTATGTCAGGTTTAAGAACTCCAACGCTTGCTTGACTTGGACCTCGGGATGAAAAGAAAGCTACTGCTGGAGTTTGTGAATCCCCAATGACAGTTCCTTTGAATAAGATAGTTGCTGTTGGTGTGTAGGTTGAATTAATGTATTGCTTGATTGCCAATCCAGCAACGTAACTCAAATGGACTGCAGGTAGAACATGAGCTTCAGAGAGAGTGGTGAAACCATTGGCCTGTTGGTTCACAAGGATCATGGCAGCTCCACCAGCATCCTTTACTGTTTGCCCTTTTTCAATTCTAGAAATTAGTCCCCCAAAATCGCACAAAACAACCTTTCCCTTAACATCCACATTATTCAATGACCCAGGGGCGCAAAGAGCAGAGGACTGGTTTCCATTGGATCCTGCATACACTAGAGGCAATAAATTAGAAGAGAAGCTTTTTGGTTGGAATAATGTTTGTCCGTCGTATTCTGCTCCGTTTCCAAGCCTTGCGGTTGCTTTGATGGTTCTGTCAATGGTGCTTGCACCTACGGTGAGAATCCATGGAGCCTCATTGGACAGAGTAGCATAGGCAGGGCCAGCGTTAGCCGCAGAGCAACTGACAAAAATGCCCTTTTGAACTGCGGTAAATGCACCTAATGCAATGGGGTCGTTGTAAAAAGGAAGAGAGCCCAAACCAAGTGATAGAGAAAGCACGTCCACGCCATCCTCAATGGCAATGTCCATTGCAGCTAACATTGCACTTTCAGAGCATCCCACAGTCCCGTCGCAAACTTTGTACATTGCCACGTGAGCTTTAGGTGCTATGCCAGCTGCTGTGCCCTGAGCATTACCAAAAACGCTCGCGTCTTCCACAAAGTTTCCGGCAGCCTCGCTGGAGGTGTGGGTTCCATGAAAGAATTCCTCAAAGGGAGGTTCTTGGTTAGCGGTTCTCATTAGGTTCCTCGCGCCGACGAGTTTGTTGTTGCAAGTCCTCTGTCCATTGAATTCACAGTAGCCTTTCCATTTTGAAGGCGGTGCCGGCATGCCTTCGTCCGAGAAGGAAGGGTGGAATGGGAATATTCCGGTGTCTATAAGCCCAATTATGACGCCTTCACCAAAGTTGGAATCTTTCCACAGTCCTGATCCCTTACTCAACCCCAAGAAGCTTGGGGTGTGGGTGGTGTGTAACGAAAGGGTCCTTTCGGGCCGAGCGGACAGAATTTCATCTTTCTCTTGCAGGGCCTTGGCTTCTTCCTCTGTCAATCTGACAGCAAATCCAGACGCAACATTTTGATAGGAGAAAACCATGCGATCCTTAAACGAGGTTTCTGCAGTAGCTGGCAGAAATGATTGGTACCAGTTATGCAGCTCTTCAGATTGAAGAGAAGCAATACCATCGGGCTTTTTGACATGAACGATGTAGGTTTGAAGCTTGGCTTGCTCTTGGCTTTCAGCCTTAGAAGCTGAGAAGACGCTGAGCATGCAAAGCAGAGCAATAAGCAACACAAGCCTCGTCATTGCGAGAATGCCGAGCTGATTTCTGCTTAGAGGAAGAGTCCTGAGATTAGATAGCTTGAGTCGGTATTGCTTAACTTGCACGAATATATATAGCACAAGACAGATAGGTCCAGATCCCCTGATGCTCATGAATTTTGTGCACCTTCGTACAATGGTCATCAGGTGTTGCCCACATTGCTCCTCACGACATGTACTTGCAAAATGCAGTCCTAGGACGGCTCTTTCTTTGCTGACATCTGTTTGTTGATTAGTTTTTATATATAAAAAAGTGTATGCATAACATATAAGGTAAAATGATTACTCACTCAGATATTTGATGCAAGAGCCGGTTGATTTTTTAAGATTAAAGAAGTTAAATAAATTATTTAATTATAGTATATGTTACGGTAGTAGTAACATGATGCATGATTCCCATTCATGAATCATTGCCATATATTTATACCACACATAATTGCCATACAATTTTTCTATAAATAGTCATTCATTCTTCACTAATTCTTCACACCATCACCAAAAACTTCTCTGATCCTTATTTGAGAAGGAGAGAGGCATGAGTTTAGAGTATAGGAGAGTGCTGGGAAAAATTCATAAGAAGGAAGGAAGAAGGAGTTGAAGCTTATGGTAAAGTTCTTAGTCTTTTAAGCTTTTAGTTCTTCATAAAATTGTTGTTTAATCTAAGAAATTGTTAGGAAATTCCTTTACTTGTCCTCCATTGCTTTTAAAATGCAAAATGTGGGTAAAAATATGTTGGGAAATAATTTTTGATATTAATGGAGCAATATTGTGAAAATTGGAAAAATTCCCAGATTTTAGTTTTTCTGGAGTCAGTCAGATCAAGGGCATTATTTTATGTATAAATTCGTCTTTAAAAATCATGAAATTTTGCAAAATGCTGGAGATTTCGTTTTTAATAAAGTGTAAGGGTAAAAATGGGATAAATAATCCACTAAGGGTAAAAAGGTAAAAATAACCCTTTAGGATATTATTCTAAGATATATGATATTAAGTGTAATATCATATAAGTTATGGAAAAGGAAATAATCCGACGATAATGTATAGGATATCCAGGATCAAGTCCAAAGTCGGATTTGAAAGTCGGGCAATTTGGTAAATACACAGTGGAAGGTACTTCAAGCAACTCCGATGGTTGGTTAAAGAAGAAAACCAATGAAAGAAATTAGTCTATAAGGTAGTGGACTTACCCTACTTGCATGTAGCTAATATTATTGCTTGTATGTATATGTATGAATTCTATGCTTGCTTGTTATGTTTAACATACTTGAATGATTGAAGTTCTGTTTACGATTATGCTATGGCCATGAGTATGAGTATTAAACATTGAGCATGCAAAAGTATCATTATGTTGGCATGAGCCTGATAAGTAGATATTTTATAATTAAATAACGGTAGATTTCGGGATATATTAGATTGAATTTATTGATATTTGGTACTTATTTAATTATCTTTATGTACTTATCTATCTTTTAACTAAATATAGGATAAAATGATATTATAACAGAAAATCTATTGATATCGTATTTTATTATGCAGAAATATTATGTGATCTAAGAAGGAGATAAAAAGGAATATATATATATATATATATATATATATATATATATATATATATATATATATATATATATATATATATATATATATATATATAAAGAGAAGAAACGTCTAGCAAGTTAACATAGTATGATATATTATCTATAATATATTAATTGATGAAAAGAAGACCGTGGACCCCACGCAAAAGCAATTACCATAGGATTTTAATGGTTGAAATGATATTGTTTAAATATGATGGATATTATTTTGGATAAGAGATACACACGAGACGCAAAGCCATGCCAGTGAAAACCTTTATATATATTAAAAGAAGACGGACGCGCAAAAAAGGAGGAAGCGAGCGTAACGCCGCGAATGAGAACGCGGTGGAGGAACGAAAAGAGGAATTCGGTCGATGCGAGAATAGTTTGTTTTACATTTCTTTTAATTTGTTAACCTAGCCTTGCTTGGCTAGTTTTCTTTAGTAGTTAGGCGATGATGAACCCTATGTGAATTTAACGTATTTATTTGAATTCTTATTTGATTATTCTGAATGGATTACCTGTGCTTAACGCTTTCTTAAAGAGTGATCGCCTTTTAGATTGTTCATAGGTTGGTGTATGACAATAGAGATGTTGGTACATTTAACTAGAACCGTTAATTCGTCGTAGAATTGCATGACCTAGACATAGGCTTACGAATTTACGCGATCTCATAATTCTGGTAAACAAATTGATTTTTCCAAACAATGCTAAGACTAGGTTGTTTTCAAAGATAACGGATTAAGGTAGCATCAAGACATTGGGACTTAGTCTAACTATAGAGAATTGATCGTCAATTTAGGAAAGAATAATCAATTAGGGATTCAATTTAAACACTTGGAGGAACATAGGGGGATTCTCAGCCCTAACTGCGCTTTTCTTGATTAGAGTATCTTTTCCATCTTGAAATTCTTAATTCTTATTCTTTAAATTCTGTTTGGTTACAAATCAACCCCTATTACTCATTGATCCAACTAAAGCTTAAATAACGAATTAGTGGTTGGAGTACTATTCCTCGTGGGACGATCTCTTTCTCACATACTTTATTACTTGTAACGATCGGTGCACTTGCTGAAGTCGCTATCAAGTTTTTGGCGCCGTTCTTGGGAATAGTTTTATTTCAACACTAAGAGTAGTTATTGAAACTCTAAATTGGATAATTACATGACGCTTAATAAAACTCCTAATTATCTTGGTCGAATTGATTAAGCATTAGTAATTTTAGTTTGTAAATATTTTCTTTAAAAAAAAGGATTTCAATTGGCAACCAACCTGGTCTTAATGATGAGAAGGAGATGAATTCTTTGTCTTCTACACAAGAAGGATTGATTGTTTGTTTTAAATTCTTTGAATAAATATAGGCAACATCAAAGGAGCATAAATGATAGTTGTATTCCATATGTTGATTCTTCTCAATATGTTTGCATGTCTTGTGTTTATTGTGGAGGGAATCATTTATATGAATATTGTCCATATAATACAACTAGTCATTTTGTGAGAGATGATTTCACTAGGAACCAAGCTTGTTTTGATAACTCATTTTGTCATAGTGAAGGTTTTGAGCAACAAAATTTTATGGATCCATATGTCTATTGTTCTTATGAAAATACCCTCCTTGTTACTCCTATTCGTATGTTGAAGAACACACCATTGAGTGCAGGGAAAAATCTAATTTGGAAAGATTAGTTGAGGAGTGTGGGGAAGCATTAGAGAAATTAAACCTGATGACCACTTCTTATGCTAATAATGATTATTGTGAGGAAGTTGAAGGTGTGGAATTGCATGAGACTATGGATAATGTAGAAAGTGATTGTAAGCGTAACATTGATTTAGATGAGAATATTGGATGTTTAGAAGAGGTTCCTTTGTGGAGCCTAAGGATTGTGATGTGGGTGATCCAATAGATGTAGATGTCCCAATTGTTGTTGTTCATGACCCTACTCTTGAAGTGTTGACTCTTCGATGAGAGTCAAGTTGATTTTATTGGATGCTCTAAATTCTTGGATGTGGCTATATTTATTTTCAAAGATATGCATGTTGTGCTTAATTTGAATTCAGTGAATACTTGTATTCCACGATTGTCTACGATTAAGGAAGTACAAGTAATTAACTTGAATGATCAATTTTTGTGTGAGATACCTTGTTGTTTGATAAGAAATGAAGACAAGGTAATTATGGTGTTTGATACTTATGATTAGTGGTTTGTTTTGAGAAGTCTGGCTGAAGACTATAAATTTAGCGCTTCTTGGGAGGCAACCCAAGGGTTTTTCTTGCGATTATTATTATTATTTTGTTTTTTTTCTCTTTCATTTTTCTAGGTTTAAAGATGATCACTCCTCTTGTTGTTGCCAAGTCTTGCGTGTGCACTCGCTCCTCTCTTCAAATTTGAAACATCATGGATGGTACCGGATGAAGAACTCCACATCGGAGTTAAAGACCTAAACCAGGGGAGTACTAGTTCCTTTCCCTCTTTATATTTTTGCAACATTGAGGACAATGTTTGATTTAATTGTGGGGGAGGGATATGATTTCCTTGGTTATGCTTGTCCTTATACAATCGAAAATATTTTTTTTATTGTTTAGGATTGACCTTAATTTTGAGTTTTCCCCATCTTAGTGAATATTATCAAGTCAAAAATTAAAATAGAAAAGAATGTTTCAACTAAGTCTCTAAGCTTTGAATTTTTGTAGCGATCTTGATATGGACTATGAGAATAGGGAATAGTTTGTAATAGGATCAACAGATTATTAGTTTAGGAATATTTTGCTACATGATTTCTTTAGAAAATTAGATGATGACATTGCTAGCTAAGTAAACCTTTTGTTCAGGGAAATGACTCAAAAAAAAAAGCATAACAACTCCGCTGACATCTCTAGACTTGACTTAGTAACCGGTCTTGCATCACCCATGTGCAAGGTCGCGTCAAACGGTAAAGTCCAAGAGAGTTATGAGTTGGGCTAAAAGCCTCTTGAGGTGCCTGTTGGAGTAACTGAGTAACCGGTGCTGCATCACCCATGTGCGGTGGTCGCGTCAAAAGGGACCTACAACGGCTCAAGACAAAAAAAAAACAAAAAAAACAAAAAAAAAAAACAAAAAAAACTATGAGGATCCCTATTAAGTTTAATAAAAAGCTTGGTTTAGTGAGGGCATTTGAATTTTTTTTGTAAAAAATTGAGTAGCATAATATTCCTTCACTAATCTTATTGTTGAAATTATTGCTTGCGATCTTTTGATCATAGGATGTGGAAAGATTGTTACAATCGTTTAAGGCTATTGACTTAGTGACCTATTCTTATAAAACATTAACTTGAATAAGATTTGATGATATAATCTAAGTGTGGTGGTAAAAGGCTCTTAGAATGACTCTAATTTCCTTCAATTCCTCCTCTCTCTTTCCCACCATTACTACGAAGAAGAAGAAGAAGGATATCGATAAGATTTCATCGACGACATGGTTGAATTGAGCGGACACCACGAAGTTGAATGCCACTAAAGGAACATTGGACTACGGGTGATGGAAATCAAATGAAGGTTATAGAGGAGAGAGAGTGAGGGAGATTTCAGCATAATATTTGGCACGGAGGGAAACCAAAAAAATGGCGCTGGACTGGATAGGAGTGGTGTTGGAACTGCATTTAAGGATTTAGGATTTACATATTTATAAATGTAAATAAAATAAATTTGAAATAATGCACAAGTACTCTACTAGATCAATTGATTAAGATATTTTGATTCCAATTATGTGTTTGAACCATGTGTGCATTATGAAACTTCTTTTTTTTTCAATTTTAAAAAGAAACGAAAATTTTAAATTAGACTTTTGGCGGCGACAAAAAGTCGCCACCAAAACACACTTTTGGCGGCGACAGATGACTGTCGCCACTGAAAGTACTTTTTGCGGCGACAAAGAGTCACCACCAAAACACACTTTTGGCGGCGATAAATAGCTGTCGCCATCGAATGTATTACAATTTTTTTAAAAAAATTTAAATTAGACTTTTGGCGGCGACTAAGAAGCGTCGCCACGGAAAGTAGTACAATTTAAAAAAAAAAACTAAAATTTGAAATTAGACTTTCGGCGGCGACACAATGTCGCCACCAAAACACCCTTTTGGCGGCGACATATGACTGCCGCCACCGAAAGTATTACACTTTTTTAAAAAACGAAAATTTGAAATTAGACTTTTGGCGCGACAAAAGTCGCCACCAAAACACACTTTTGGCGGCGACACATAGCTGTCGCCATCGAATGTATTACAAATTTTTTTAAAAAAATTTAAATTAGACTTTTGGCGGCGACTAAGAACTGTCGCCACTGAAAGTTGTACAATTTAAAAAAAAAAAAACTAAAATTTGAAATTAGACTTTCGGCGGCGACATAATGTCGCCACCAAAACACCCTTTTGGCGGCGACATATGACTGCCGCCACCGAAAGTATTAAACTTTTTTTTAAAAAACGAAAATTTGAAATTAGATTTTGGCGGCGACAAAAAGTCGCCACCAAAACACACTTTTTGCGGCGACTAAGAACTGTCGCCACCGAAAGTAGTAAAATTAAAAAAAAACTAAAATTTGAAATTGGCGCGACACAAAGTCGCCACCAAAACACCATTTTGGCGGCGACAAATAACTGTCGCCACGGAAAGGCATACTTTCGGCGGCGACATGAAAAGTCGCCGCCGAAATCTGACTTTCCGCGGCGACATTAAAAGTCGCCGCCAAAGTCGACTTTCCGCGGCGACATTAAATGTCGCGCCGAAAGTCGCCACTAAAAGTCCTTTTTTGTAGTGATACTTCTATTACGGCAATGCTGTCTCCATGATTTAAAAAGAAAATTATTACGTCATATGTTAGACATGGAGTTTTGAATAATTGGTTATAGCGTCACTTGTTATCAGAAGTAGAATGAATACATTTGATGCATAATCCAAATAGAGGTTCGGTCAGTCGGGCCTCTCAGCAGACTGAGTCGTAATCTGGCTTGAGCTGCTCATACAAGTGCTACTACCTCCGGTCTTAAATATATTATGCAATTTATACTACAAACTATGCACCGGACGAGTATTTAGGACTAAATGAGAAAGAGTAATTGAGTTTAAACAGGTCATGCTAGTACTTAAAACTATGAAGCTTACTTTAATTTGTAAGTCTGTAATTGATAATTAATATGTCTCCTCTCGATTTTTCTACAATTATTTGGTATACATGATCTAGTATTTTATAGGGATAATATATTTACCAATGCTTATAATTTCTTTGGTTTTTGAATCAGGTCATCGTAATTCTTTTTCTTTTTATATGTACCCTTTGAGTTTACTATGTTATATCAGATAATCCCTTATGCTGAAAGCCGTTAAATTGGAGCTAATGGTCTTAGAAAGCCTTTGAGGTAATTAATATGTAATTTTTATTGCTGAGTGAGAAAGAAAGAATACTAGCTATATATAGCAGAGTTGAAGTTTTATTGATGGCTTACATTGGATTTCAATAATGTTTATGTCTGTCTTTAATTATTTGAAGCCAACTAATTCATAGCAAGTTTAAAATCACGTAATGGAGTAGAAGTGTTGTTGAAAATCAGTACCGAGATGTTCTTTCTTGCCGAAGGCTTTGAATATGACTTGGGATTGGGATACTCTTCTTTTTCAACGTCGTTCGATGTTAAATTACTGCGTGGCTACATTTTTTAATTGGATGCTTAGTCACAGTCCATCCTGTCAAAATATTGCCGGCAATCCCCGGCATGCTCCACCTTACATCCATCTTACGGAATTTTTAACACTGTCAATTCTTATTTAACGGTTTTATATATAAAAGACTAACAGGCTTAATGGAGAGTAAACTAAAAGATCTAATAAAAAAATAGAAGGACCTGATTCTAAATTCGAGTAAACTATAAGGACTCACAGATATATTATCCCTATTTTATATTGTCTTTGAAAAAGTAATCATAATTTTTTTAAAAAAGAAGTTACTACCTCTGCTCTTAAATATATGATATATTTTATAGTGTAATTTGCACTAAAAACTATGACCTATATTTAGGACGGGAGGAGTATTTATTACCTGCCCTCTCTTTAATCTTCTAAATAGAAATGTCCCTGTAATACCCTGATTTTATTATACGGAATATTATGAATAAAATGGATATTTCGATAAGTGAAATTAATGTCTCTGACTTGTGTGAATTTAGCCTATTATTCTAAGTTGAAACTCTGTAGGAAAATAGAGAATTTAAGGGCCAAAGTGTCAAAATGACGAAAATGCCCCTAAGGGACATAAATAAACCTTAAATATTATGAAAAATCCTAAAATAATGCAAGAGTCATGAAGATTCTAATGTAAAGGAAAAAATTTGAAGATAAGGAGTATCTCAATTAAGAAAATTATCAGCTAGTAAAAAGAAAGTAATTAGGTAATTATTGGCTAATTACTTAAGCATAAGCAAAGGAAATTTATGAATAATTATGTGAAACCCTAAAATTAGTGGTTTTTGGTTTGAAATTAGTAAAAATATGTTCACTAATTAATTGGAAATTTTGGAGAAAAATAGTTGAGTTTAGGTATTTTTGAGCCTAAATACAAGAATGGACCAATTAGATAATTTTGTGGAATTTTTGGGAAAAATTAAATGAGTAAATGATTAAATAATTAATTAAATAAAAATAAATAAATATTAAAAAAATAGGGCCAGCCGAAATATGCCCCAAGAAAGGAAAAAAAATTAAATAAGAAAAAGAAAAAAATAGATGCAACTTGCAATTATAATAATAATATAATTAATTAAAGTAAAAATTGATGAATAGTAATTTAATAATTAGGAAACGGATCCTATCTAGAGATCTAGGAATGGGATTTCCAAAGTCAAGGTAAAATATTGATCAGTGAGTTTTTACCTTCAAGTGACATTTTTCCGGAAATCAATTCTGAGTCCGTTTGTGCATTTTCCTAATAAAACAAAATAGGGAAAAATGTAGATAGGCACATTTTTGGATATGAAGAAAATAAATTCTAACTCAACATCTAGGAATGAGTTTGAATTTATATGGACATATTTGGAATCGGTGAATTTTTTCAAGAAGTTGATGATTCCGAAATGCGTTCAAACCAGGACGCGTTCGGACACGTTTTGAGAAAACTTCAACCTGACCGTTGGAACCACTGTAAGAGACCGAAATCTAAGTTAAATTAGATATTATTGATAAGGAAGAGAAGATCTTGAGTTATGAATTCGAAGTTTGAGATTTCTCCGAAATCACGCGAATCGGGTACCGTCGGGAAATTCTATTAGGCCGGGCATAAAGCAACCCAAGTCACCATTTTTGGGCCAATCTTGGGCTGCCACATCAGCTCCTAAGTCGACCAAGAGGCTCCCATGGACAAGAATTTTACACCATTTTTGCTTGATTTTCCATGGTTGTAAACAACTTCAAAATTCCACTTTTATCCCTTGAATTGTCTATAAATACCCATGCTTCTTCTTCAAATTTTTCACACCATTTTCCACTCCTCCTAGCCGAAATATAGAGGGAGAAAGTAGAGAGAAGCTCGGAAAAATTGTGAAGAAAGTCTTCAACGGGTAAGTTCTTCGGCCTTTAGCTTTTAAGTTCTAGTTTTTAGTTCAATAGTTGGTAGAATTGTTAGTTAGATTTGGGAAGTAGGGGATGAAATTCCTATTCTTGTTTTAAGCCTCATTGCATTGAAAAATATGCCCGAAGAGGTAAAAACATAGTAGGGATCGAGTCTCCGAAAAGTTGAAGCTTTTGTAGTTCTTTCAAAAGTAGGGTTATAATGCTAGAATAGCCTTTAATTTTTCAAGTATGATTGGATATCATATGGGAGGCTATTTTAGTCTTTATTTTTGAAAATCAAATGGCATCAAGTTCGGCAAAATTTTAGGAAGAAAATTAGTCGAGTAACGAAGCGTGGCGAAATTCACATTAGGGTGAAGGGCAAAATGGTAATTTTTACCTAAAATGCCGCTTATAATGTCAAATCACTAATAGAAGTGATATTATTCTTATAGGATATCGAATCTCGATTTGTCGCCGCTTACGCCGCCCGACGAACCGTGTTTGAAGTTCACGTTTTTCGTAAAGCACGTTTTCGCCAGGTAGTACCTAACGTCGCAAACGAAGGTACGGACGCGCATCGTAACACTAATCTTGTGCTGCTTAAATGCTTATATGTCTAAGATATGTTCGTGAGACCGTTATACGCATGCAGCTTTTATACGGGTTATGTCTTGTAATACCGTTATGTTTTCCTAGCGGGACACGAGTGAGTATCGTGGCAATTGGTGAATAGTGCAGTTGTTGTTGTTATTGTTTACCTTATGGGGCTTTACATATTGCTTTGTGCTTATGTTTTGTCGGCATAATGATCATGCATCTTGTTGTATGCTTATGATATCTTGTTGTATTAGCTCTAGAATATATGTTGGCAATATCTTGTGTTATTTGGGCTTGAGGTTAATTTTACCCGAGATTCAATGTGGTAAATTGAATCTCGGCTATAGCTTCAGGTCCGGAGGACCGCGAATCGAAGACCGGGGCAAGCAACGGGAGTAGACTTGCGGACGAAGTCACCTTTATCTTTACCGCTTACGTATTACCTTACGTTCTCTGCTTTCTTTCCGTTGTTTACTTTCCGAATCTTAGGATTACGTAATCAATACAATGTTACACAATGGTTAATGTTTTGGCTACAAACCAATTACTCTTTCGCTCTATTGCTCTACTCTGATTGGAAAAAAAAAATTCCGCGTTTCAAAATGGGATGTTACATTTTTGGTATCAGAGCCTAACTTTCTGGCAAGTATTTAACTATGTTACCACGAACAGTTTGGTGCCGAAGGCAAGGCTAGTCTACGTGGGTGTGCCAATCGGTCACCGTATAAGTCGGTGAGGCCCCGTGGTAGACACTTACGGCCATTCATTCGGATAACGGAGTTAGGTTCTTAAGCCTTTTAATTTTGAGCATTGTTTTTGAAAATGAGTGCGATAGGACCATTGGTGTAATGTGTAGAGATGGACAGGACCGAAGTCCCATATACGCGTTATTACGGCCGATGGTATCGTGCTGCTCGTAGATCTGTAGTTCCACCGCTTGTACCAGAACCTGAACCTCCGACAAGTCCACAGGACCCTGTACTTGAGTACTATCATAATCTCCTCATCCCCAGTCACTATTAAAATACGTCTGAACCCTCCTATCATCCTGCCTCAGGAAATTCTGACTCCGAATCTCTTGGTCCTGACCAGAACGACCTAGAAGTTGAAGACCAAGTTGTACCGGGAAGCCCTGTTGGGTCAACCCACTCCTCAGTTGACGACAACTTTGACTACTGACATCCAACTTGTTGATGATGAGGAAGCCGACTGAAGACTACCATTACGTCCTAGACGATAATACACCATTAATTATTCGTTTAGAGCACTATCTTGTTGAAGCTGAGAACCACACCGAAACCGTTCAAGGCAAATATCTGGTGTTCCTAAGCCTGATCAAGAGTTATCAAGCGCAGTGTAACCAACATTCACCGCAGATTGGATTCGGTCCACTCGTATTTCTTTCCCCGTACCCGCTTTTGGGCAAGACTTATCAACGAGTCATTAGACGACGGACCCATTCTAGGTGTCGTATTCACCTTCGTTACACGAAGAGTATGGTTCGTCCGTACATGTAAAGGGAAAGCGTCGGTGCAAGGAAGTCGTGGATTGTAGAAACTAGGAAGTTTAGTTAGTATCTCCAATTATTTTAGGAGATTGTAAATACGTTTGAATAAGGAGATTGTACAGTATGACTTGTATTAGGATTAGACTGACTGATATGTACAAATTTTATGGAATGAATATATATGTTTGGTGTGCACATTGTGGTGCCATTTCTAATGTTTACATATCTGTTATAATTTTTTTAAAGGAAAAAGAATAAAACATGGCCATTATAAGAGGCGCCGGTGCACCAAGGGAAGAGGCCGAGGCCGAGGTCGAGCCGAGGTAGAAGAGGAGCGGCAGACCTCGGGATGAACGAAACCAAGTACCGAATCAACTGGACATGAGGAAATTGAAGAAATGCGTAGAACTCTACAAGAACAAAGAGTTCTGATTGATGCTCTCTTGGCAAGACAGAACCAACAAGACCAGGAGGCACAAAGACAGTTGGACGCACATCAACATGAGGAGGAACGAAGAAATGAAGAAGATAACAACAATGACGAAGAAGAAGAGTATGATGACAATGAAAATGACGAACGTGATGAAGAGCCTGAGGGGTCTGAGAGATCCCAATCACCACTAAGATTTTGAAGTTATCGAGTGCCAGGGAAATCGGAAGGCACCGCTGGCCATCTACAAGCTAGAAGGCGTGCCCACAGATGGTGGAAGAGCGTTTCCACAACTCTGCCAAGTCCTGTTACTTGGGAAATGTTCTTGGAGCAATTCAACGAACAATACTTTCCTCCCTCGACACAGGTGATCAAGGAAGAGGAATTTCTGCAGATCCAGCAAGGAAATGAAGAGTCATTCGACGACTACTTCGCTCGCTTCACCAACTTGTCTCGCTATTCATCATATTTGAAAAATAATGTGATGAAAATTTGGAAGGCAAATCGACTTGTGACCGGGCTGAGGTACGAAATAAGAGCGAGGCAGTATCTCACCAATTCTCTAAGATGGCCCAAGCCGTAGGATCCTGCAGACTGACAGAGCGCAACTTGAAGGAATTGCGCAAATCCCGAGGCCAGGAAGGCAACAATGCAAACCGCGGTGGGTCTAACCGCGGAGGTTCCTCACAGAAGAGGAAAGCGCCTTGGAGCGACAACCGAGGCGGGAACAAGAAACCCTACCAACAGTACAATCTGAGACAGCCGGGATCCCAGACGTGTCCAAAATGCAAGAAGTACCATCCAGGAGCCAACTGTGATGGGAAACAAGTCTGTTTCAGATGTCAGAAGCCTGGACACATTAGCCGGGATTGCCGAGAAAGCTGCGAGGCGAGACCTCAGAGCGCTGGCCGGATCTTTGCGTTGACTAACACAGAGGCCAGAAAATCTCCTTAGATGGTCCAAGGTACCATCTATCTCAATGGGATCTATTACAAGCATTGTATGACTCGGGTGCTAGTCACTCGTTTATTTCCTATGATTGTGTGAATCGCTTAGGTTGCATGCCTCTAGATTACCATTTGATCTTGTAGTATCTACACCGTTGGGTGTAAAATCTTTAGCATCCGATGCATGTATAAATTGTACTGCTAACGTGGATGGACGAGTTTCTAAAGTGGATCTTATCTGTCTACCTCTTCACGGCATCGACGTCATACTCGGTCTGAACTGGCTGACGGCCAACGGTGCGATGATCGACTGTGGCAAGAAGGAGATATCATTTGCCGGAGATAAGGTTGAAGTGAGCCTGAATTTTCTCTCCGCTATAGAAGCAGATCGGTGCGTGAAGCAAGGATGTCATGCCTACATGGTATTCTTTTCCGTCAAAGCAGAAGCTGACCTTTCACTCCAGGATATCCCTGTGGTGAACGATTTTCCGATGTATTTCAGGAGGATCTCACCGAGTTACCTCTACCCGAGAAGTGGAGTTCAACATTGATCCGATGCCTGTGGGATCAATATCAAAGGCGCCGTATCGTATGGCTCCAAACGAGATGCATGAGTTGAAGAAGCAGTGGAAGAGCTTTTAAAGAAGGGGTTCATTCGACCCGGTGTATCACCGTGGGAGCCCCAGTACTTTTGTAAAGAAGAAAGATGGAAGCTACCACTCTGATCGATCACCGCGAACTCAACAAAGTGATCAGAAAAACAAGTACCCACTTCCCTGGATTGATGATCTTTGGATCAATTATCCGGTTCCACTGTCTTTTCAAAAATTGACTTGCGTTTGGGATACCATCAGTTGCGAGTTAAAGATGGCGATGTTCCCAAGACAAATTTCGTAACAAGATATGGGCATTATGAATTCCTTGTGATGCCTTTCGGATTGACAAATGCACCTGCGGTATTCATGGATTACATGAACCGTATTTTCCGACAACACCTAGACCAATTTGTGGTGGTGTTCATTGACGACATTTTGATCTACTCTAAGAGCAAAGAAGAGCACGGAGAACATCTCGAGAAAGGTGTTAAGCATACTCAGGAAAAGCGACTCTACGCTAAGCCGAGCAAATGCGAATTTTGGCTGGAAGTGAAATTTCGGGCCATGTTATATCTAGCGCGGAGTTGCGGTTGATCCAGCAAGGTGGAAGCGCTTCACGGACTGAAACGCCGAGACCGTGACGGAGATCCGAAGTTTTCTTGGTCGGCGGGATACTACCGCAGATTCATACGGATTTCTCGCGTCTTGCCCTACCTTTGACAAAGCTTACGAGGAAGAATCAACCCTTTGTAATGGGGAGACGACTGTGAGAGAGCTTTTGTGAGTCCGAGGGAGAGGTTGACTAAAACACCGTGTTGATTATCCCCGATCCAGATGAGACCTATGTTGTACAGTGATGCCGGTGGGCAGGGATTGGGATGTGTCCTAATGCAGCGAGGCGAGTGGTGGCTTATGCCTCTCGTTCGATGGAATTGATTAAAGATTACAACCTGGAGATCAAGTATCATCCGGGTAAAGCGAACGTTGTTGCTGATGCTCTTAGTAGAAAGACGGTGCAGGTGGCATACATGATGATACAAGAGCAGAAACTGCTGGAAGATTTCAGAGATCTGAATCTATCCAACCAAATCCTGCATGGGTCCGCACGCGCTCACCGATGCCTATCTTGCTACTCTTCTTGCGAGGCAAGGGGAGTATGATCCGAGAGACGAAGTTGAGAAAGCTCGAAACAAGATGATTGGGCAAAGAGATACGTGAGAAGATCACTCAGTGAGACCCAAGACCATGACCTATCACTTAGTGGTTTGGTCAGTATAAATAGCGAGTCTACATACCGCCAGCCTGATGAATCGAGGCGAACGATAATGGACGAGGCTCATAAGAGTGAGTATACTCTACATCCGTGCATGGTCAAGATGTACAGTATGAAGTCCGAACTTTGATTGAAAATAGGTAAATATGAGGTATCAAATATGGGAAGGGATTTATCATAATTTCTAGGGCAATTTCTAGTGAAACTAGAAGAAATAAAGAGCTAAACTGCCCTAAATGAACTAAGAATAATAAAATATTGTGATAAATCCTAAGAGGCAACATAATAATTATTAAAAATTAGGAAGTATGTTGTCTCTAATTTAGATAATTTTGGGATTTATTTCCATGGAAAATAATAAAGCGGAATTAAACATTTTTTTGGGACATAAGTTGTCCAAAGATGTTTAATATTTTACATGACCAATGGGAACACTTAAACATAAGATATTTTTGCAAGTAGAAGAGCATATTCCATGGCCAAGAAATGACCATGAATTTGAAATAAAAGGGGGTGAGGGATTTTGTTATTTGGTTAAAATATTATAAGCATTAGAAAGCATGGGAAAATTGGCACATGGGGGTCATTTATTTCATGGAAGAGGATAAGATAGTTGAACACATTGGAAGAATGAAGAATGAAAGGGGAGCACAGTCACTTGGCTTGGCAAAGAAGAAAATTATGGTTTAAATATTAAACAAACCCACCCACATGATGGAAAAAGAAATAAGGCAGATAGTAGAAATGAAAAAATATAGAAAATAAATCCTAACTCAATATCTGGGGATGAGTTGATAAACAACTGAACGTTTTATGAATCAGTGAATTTTTGTCCAGAAGTTGACGTTACCCGAAGCGGTTTTCGTAACCGAAGGCGATATCCGAAAATCTTCAGCGAAATAGGAGAGGCCCTGAATGGGATCAAAAATTTAGTTAACCCAAGTATTTTGAAAGAGGAAGAAGAGATCTTCAGGGCTATGTTCCCGGAATTTTGAGATTTTACAAGATTACGCGATTAGACACCGAATGTGGACTTCATCGGTATAAAACTTCTTGAGGAAGTAAGTGACATCATCAAAGTACATGGGTGACATCATTGCATGACATCATGGGCTTGAAGAATGATGTAAGGAGGTGGATTGGATGGCCAAGATTGTGCCATTTCAATGAAGTGCGACCCTACGGTCCGTAATCCGTCTGGTAAAGCATGAATAGTACACCGAATTTGCCTATAAATAGGCATTTTCTCCCATTTGAATTCTCACACCAAAAACAATAGCTCAATTCGAAATTGGAGCAGCAAGGAGGAGGAAGGAGTCCGGGAAATTTGTAGCGAAGCTCGAGTAAGTTCTTCGGTCCTTAGTCTTAAGCTTCGGTAGTTCTTTCTTAGTTAGAGTAGAAATGCTAGTTTGATCTTTAATCTTCCAAGTATGATTAAATATCATGTTTTAGGGGTAATTAAGGTATTAATTTCGAAAATAATGTTGGAGGAAGAGTTATGGCAAAATTTTGGAAGATTAGAGTCAAAGTAACGAAGTGTCAGAAATTCACTAGATTAGGGGGTCGGGGTAAAATGGTCATTTATGACTAAAATGTCCGTTATAATGAATGATTACTAATAAATGCGATATTGTCCTTATAGGATATCCCTGATTACGTTCTGACCTACTGTCGTACTGTATCCCGACAGAAGTACCGTATATCGTCAACGAAGGTACGTTCGCATCGTAACACTAACTCGATAGTTATATTATGCATGTGTGTGATGTGTGTATGGTATGTATATATGTGGTGTGTTGTTGGAATGCATATTGATGTTAGAAGATAATTGTATGCATCTTTGGGAGCGATATATCTCAGTAGTGCCGGGAGCGATACATACGTAATGCTAGGAGCGATACATCTCGTGATCTTTGGGAGCGATATATCCGCATGCCGGGAACGATATATTTGCATTGGTTGGGTGTGATTCATATGTTGTGTTAATGTTGTTCGTAACCCATATGTGTGTATGTAAACATGAGGTTAATGCTACCCGAGATCCGTGCGATCTCACTCTTAACATGCATCGAGGGTCGGGAAGACCGAGGACCGAGGAGAGAGGGAAGCAAGAAGCTTAGAGATCCGCTGGAGACTATCTTTTGTTGCCACGGCGTAGGGATCGCTGTGAAGGCACCTTTGTTGTTCTTACTTTTGAAAACTCTCGGTTATCGTACTGTCTCCGTAATTAGCCATGGGCATTTTGAATATATATATCAGCCACTCTTGCTCCGATGCTCTACTCGATGAAAAATTTTATCGCTTTTGAAAAACAGATGTTACAAGCGCCCGTCTTATTAGCCGAAAAGGCTCCATCACAATTAAATTTAAGCTTGCCAAAGAAGTGGAGGGACCAGAAAACAAGATGAGTAGGAACAACCCTTTGGCCCTCCTGGATTCTTTGTGCTTTTTATCGCAATTCACCCAGAAGTCAAAATTTTGTTTCCTCGCACATTCAATGACAACAATAGGGTTATGATCTTTATGATTAAAAACCAAATTATTTCTTTGCTTCCAAATAAACCATAAGATCCAACAAATTAATGAAAGATTTTGCTTACTCAGATCAAACAAACCTGTAAGATAAATCCACCACGCATTGAAGTTTGAGATACTAGCAACATCAATCTTTAGCTCCGAGGGAACATCCGAACCAGACACACCTAGTTTAGGGGCAATGGAAAAACAAGTGCTCCACTGTCTCCACGTGATCATAAAAGACAAGGAATGTGTTATTTTGAGATCTCTTTCTTCTATAAAGAGCAACATTAGTAGCTTACAGTGTAATACCCGGATGATTATTTATCTTAAATATTATCTTTTAATAAATAATACCTATTCTAAATAGGTGAATATGTGGTCTCAAGATTTATGTATTGTGTTTATTTTATTTCTAGGCAATTTTCCTAGAATAAGAAGAACCAAAGGCTAAATTCCTAAATACATTTATGAGTCATAAAATACCCTAAGATCAAGTATGATCTTAATTGTGTCTTAAGAGGCAATTAGATACCTACTTAAAATAGGAAAGTATGTTGTCTCTAATTTTACTAATTTATTAGTTTGTTTTCCTTAAAATTTAAAGAGGTAAAATCCAATATTATTTTGGGAACATAAGTTGCCCTATGATTTTAAAATAGTGCATGGTGTATAAATGACCAATGTAAACACAAAAGTTGTGAGAAAATAATTAACCCAATTTAAGAAAATTGTCAACAATTAGTAGATGATTAAATAAATAATTAATTGCTAATTGTTTAGACATGAATAAAGGAATGTCCAAAGTTAACTATATAAACCCCTAATTAAAGATTAATGACCAATGAAGGGTCAAGATTAGCATAAAGATAATTGCTAATTAATTAGGCATGATTAAGAAATGTATAAGATTAAATACATGAAATCCCTAAAGTCTAATTAACCAACATAGGATATGTTAAGGATTACTAAGCATAGGATTAAGACACTAAACAATCTTATTAATCAACTTTGACAAGTCAAACATGAATCAAGGGCTAGGATTAAACCTCATTAAGCAAGATCCAAAGGCTTACAATAATTCTAACATTTAAAAAGTCTAAATCCAAGTTATTACCTAAAGAACCAATGAGAGAATTTCTTGCTATGTAATATAAGATAATTAAAGCATAATATAAATTAATCAAAAGCAAAGTTGAAAAGTCAAATATGGGGGAGGGAGCCGAAATATTTGTGTGAGTGAGTGCATAGTCAAGTGGTAGAGAGAAAGGAAAGTTGAAGATATTTGAGAGATATTTTGTTAAAGCAAATAGGATAAATGAGAACTGATAGAAATTAAATTGTATTTTGAAATATGTGAACTAACTATCAAACATCAGGACTTATTATAAACAAGTGTATTTTTGTCCCGGAGTAGGTTATCTCCAAAGTCATTTCCGTAACCATCGGGGTTAATCCTAAAATGACTAAAAGGCTAGTAAAGACCCCTAATTGGACCATAATCCTTGTTATTCCAAATACTTCTCAAGTGATTACATAAACTTCAAAGTTTACCTCTAAAAGTATTTGAGATTTATAAGCATATGCAAGTAGAACACTAAGTAGGAGAATTAATCGGTAGAAGGAATACCCACATGGGAGCACATGGGCTCATAAATGAATGGAAGAGGATAGGGAAGAGAGAGAGAGGGTGAGAGGGACGTTTTTGAGAGGTGTGTGGTGAGGATGGAAGATGAAAAAACCCCTAGATCCGACGGTCGAGAATTGAGCGAAGAAGTTCAAAGGAACTACCAAAATGCCATAGCATTTTCCTATAAATATGCCTATTCTCCATTTGAAATATTCACACCAAAACCTCTAGAGCATTTCTAAATTCTAGATAGAAGAGAGAAGGAAGAGCTTTGGAGAAGGAGTAGCAAGGTTAAGGTAAGTTCTTCGGTCCTTAGTTTTAAGTTCTAGTCTTTTTGTTCGGTAGTTTTAGTAAAAATGTTAGTTAGATATAGGAAGTAGGAAATGAAATTCCTATTCCTTTTTTAAGCCTCATTGCATTGAAAGATGCTTGACGAGGTAAAACATGGTACGAATTGAGTTTCGAAAGTTGGGAGTCGAGTAGCGAAGCTCGCGAAATTTTATCGGGTAGCGATTTTCTAAAGTCGGGGTAAAATAGTCATTTATGACTAAAATATCTGTTAGGATATGGTTTATTAATAAATACGATATTATCCTTATAGGATATCGTGATCACATTATGGCCAGACAAACGCACCGTATTCGTCAACGAAGGTACGTTCGCGTCTCGTAACACTAACTTTGATGTTTATTGTATGCTTAAGTGTGATGGATGATAACTCGCGTGTGTATGTATCTTGTTGATATGTGATAACCGATAACTCTTCTATGGGTTTATGTGCTATTGGGATACGTTTCTTGATGGTGACACATCTGCCGGGG
The DNA here is from genome assembly GCA_025563575.1 of Acacia pycnantha. NCBI lineage: Eukaryota > Viridiplantae > Streptophyta > Magnoliopsida > Fabales > Fabaceae > Acacia > Acacia pycnantha. The sequence goes on from JAMWYP010000285.1 coordinate 493,940, forward strand.
CTTATGTGCTATTGGGATACGTTTGTTGAGGGTGACACATCCGCTGGGGGCTTATGTGCTATTGGGATACATTTGTTGTGTGCTCATATACTGTTAATATTGTGAATATCTGCAATCCATATATTGTGTATATAAGCATGAGGTTAACCGTTACCTGAGGTCCGATACGCGTTGGACCTCGGCTCTTAACATAGCTTCGGGGTCGGGAAGACCGAGGGCCGAAGAGAAGGGCAAGTAGCACGTTTAGAGACCCGATTGGAGACTTTCTTTGTTTTGTATTTACTTTTATGTTAGACACTCGGATTAATGTACCGCTCTCGCGATTAGCCGAGACATACGACGGTTGGCATTTTAAATATATGTGTCGGTTACTCTCTTGCTCCGATGCTCTACTCGATGAAAAAAAAAAATTATTATTCCGCTTTTGAAAATGAGATGTTACGGACAACATTATTTAAGATCGGCTAAACAAATTGTTGAACTCTCGGGGTAATCTAGATCTTCCAAATGGACTTCCAGCGAGGCTTATGTGATAACTATAGAAGACCCAGCCTTGTTGACCTCAGAAAGCATGTTCCCTTTGCTGTTATGATACCCCCCCTTTCACTGAATAAACACCATTCTTAGCACTAGTCCACACCAGTTTATCAACCAGCCCATTAGATGGGATGGTAATATCATAGATAGCACTCTTGACTTCTGATACATACTGGTCAATGGGAGTAAGATTCCACTCACCATTGACAATAAGACCACAAACTCTACCCTTTGTACTAATAGGATCATTAAGATTACTGGGTTTCTCCGGGAAATCAACATGTGGAACCCATTTATCATCCTGATTCTAAGAGTCGTGCCATCGCCAACATCCCAGCGCAAGTCCTTCACGAGAAATTTCCTACCATCCAAAATGCTAGACCAGCACCATGAGGCTTTATATCCTTTGTTTGCCTTAATAAAATCATCATTGGGAAAGTACACACTCTTCAAGACCCTAGCCCACAGGTCATTGGGGCTCATCAGCAGTCTCCATGTAGTTTTAGCCAGAAGAGCATCATTCATGACAGAAAGTTCTTGAAAACCCATCCCACCAGAACTCTTAGCATTCGTTCAAGTCCCCCAGGGTCCTCTGTCACGGAATGCCCAAGATTCTTCCAACCGTATTTTTAACATCATTAGGGGTACGAGAAGAAAAAGGATACTTGATTTATCAAGATTGATGACTGACTAGAGGCGATGCAATACATCTTCAAGATATCGGCCGAGATGGTTGCAATTGAGTTGAGTTGCACGCATGTACTGAAGAGCATCGTCGGCGAAGAAACTATGAGTAAGCTCGAGGCAAGCTGTGACTCAATTTAACTCCCTTAATAAAATTATCCGCCTAGCTCCTTCTAATCATAATGGAGAGAACTTCAACAATAATGGTAAAAGATATGGAGAGAGAGGATTTCCTTGACGAATGCCTCGACTTGGAGTAAAGGAACTCACTTTTTCACGATAAGCAAATATTCATACTAACGAGCAAACACATTTCATCGGAAGAGACACCCACTCTACACGAAACCAAATCTCAACAACACATTTTCGAGAAAATTCCACTCCACCCTATCATATGCTTTGCTCATATCCATTTTAAGAACAAATTCATACTTACCCCAGTTTTCTTGCGACACAGATAATGATATACCTCATTGACAATAATAATATTATCATGAATACACCAACTGGAACAAATGCACTCTGGTTTTGTGAAATACAAGTATCAAGCAAAGGCCGCATTCTATTAGCCATGATTTTAGAAATGATCTTATAAGAGAAATTACACAAACACCTGGGGCGAAAATGGGAAACATGCTCGAGCTTATGAAGTTTAGGAATAAGAGTGATGTTAGTTGAATTTAAATCATTAAGCACTAAATGACACGCAAAAAACTCTTTAACCAAACAACAAACAGATTCACCGATTTCGGATCATGAGGAATGATATAATTTAGGAAAAACCATAAAGTCCGGATGCTTTTGTGCTCCCAAGACTAAAAGTGTTGCTTTAATCTCCTCCGTAGAAATTGGTAACAAGAGACCGTGGTTCATATCCGATGAAATAGAAGGCTCGATGAAACCCAAGATAGTATTCATTGGTCTTGTACCGAAGTGGTAAACAACTCTTGAAAGAAGCTAGAAATATTATCCGAGATAGCATTCCTCTCATACTGACCAGTTACCCTCATCATCTCTAATACACGAGATTCTGTTTTTGCTACCTCCTCTTGATAGTATTTCACCGTATGAAACTATGAACATTAAAGTGTATGAAACAAAACGAAAGGTATAAAGTATAATTAAAATGAATTATGTATAATAAAAATATAATTGAATTAAATTATTTTAAGTTTTTCTATACACAACATTTTTATTTTGATTTCTCTCAGAATCCTTTATCTCATTTTATTATTAGAATCTTATATCCACACTTAGATTAAAAAAATATATGGTTCGAAATTCATATTTTATAAAACTATTATTTTAAACATAAATAAATTTAAACTTGAAAATTTGATCTATACAATTCATATCGCAACACAAACAAAATTTTTAAAAAATTATAAAGTACTATAATGATAGTTTTAAGAAATATTAAATCTGAACTATTGTTTTTTTTTAATGAGAGTGAAGATGAGATTCTAAGAAGAAAAGGAGAAAAGGATTTTGAGAGTATCATCTTTCAACATTTTGAGGTAATAAGGTACTCTCTTCGGTCCTAATTATATGACAATATTTGGGAGTTGGTTTTGGTTCTAATTAAATGACAACATTCTAATTTTTGTCAATTTCTTCCTAATAATACCTCTAGTGATACTTTCTTAATAATATTTAATAATTTAATAATGCACCTATATATAATTAAACACATTTTAATTTAGTAATGCTTGCACGTCATTAACGTCATATACACCTTAATTCTACTGTTTTTTTATAAAATAATTGAGCAATTTTTTTCTTCATATTTTTCCCATATCACCCCTAATACTTCTTTCATAATAATTAATTTAATAACACGCTTTTATTCATTAAGTGAAAGATTCAACTTTCTTTTTACTCAAATTCTCTGTTAAACGTTGAAGCGTCGTAATTTAATTTAATCAAGGCGGGCAATATTTATTATTTTACCGGCATTACTAAATTTGAGATAAATCACTGTATATACTAATTACATTTGCATAAATTTCACAATCATGTCTGGACATTTACTTTAACACGGCAAGTGGGCCAAAATGAATGATAAGGAAAGTTTCAGAGTTTTCTCCAATTATTCTCTTCAGTTTGGATCACTCAATAAGAGCAAGTCAGGAAAGGGTTAAGCGGGAAAAAAAAATCAGGAAAGGGTTAATTTAATTTATTTAAGGATATTTTAGGATAATGTGTAAAATTAACTAATTTAATTCCTATATTTAATCCTCCAAAATCGGTTAAATATATTCTATAATTAAGACGAAAGGTTGTATAACCCAACATTGTATTGACCTTGATTTTAACTCTTATTTACAGTCATAGCAAAGGCAACATATATAACATAAATATATATAAATGATTAAAATGAATTATGTATAATAAAAATATAATTGAATTAAATTATTTAAAAAATTCTATACACAACATTTTGAGGTAATATTGTATAACCCTACACTGCATTGACCTTGGTTAGAAATGCCTTTTATACGGGTTGAGTTTCTCTCATTATCTTTTCTCATTATCTCTCATCATCTCTAAATCCTATCCATCCAATCAACCATAATACCACTTTAACCTTTTTCTCACCTTCCCAATCAATGGTCAGATGAGCTAATGAGGAAAATGAGAAAATGGATGAGAGAGAATCCTCTTCCCCTTTTATACATGTCAATCACCACTTTTTGTCAATGATACTTATATTAACAGAGGATATTTTAGCACTCGCTTGTGTTATAATTTATTATATTTTGAAGAATTTCTCTGTTCACGGACTGATTTTGTAAATTCTCTTTTACACTGACCTTTTGATGTATTTGTACGGCTCTTTTTTTTTTTTTTTGATGAAATTCTCCATTAGTTGAAAAAAAAAAAAACTGTAATCTTGGATCATGTTGAGATGGTGATATGTCTTGCTATCGAAGAGATAGTAGTAAACCTGCTCTTTATATTAAATTTTTCTAGTTGAAATAATTTAATTTAACAAAAAATAGTAAATTAAAACAGAAAAATACATATACAAACCTAGGGCGTATACATACACTTAATTAGTTAAAACTCAAAAGGCACCCACATATACGGCTTTTTTGGGACGAAATACCACTTATACGGCTTTATTTATTTATTTTATTTTTATAACAACCACTTATACGGCTTTATAATTACGAATTAGTATAGTAAAAAATCGGAATTTTAGCACCGTACTAATTTTTGACCATCTTAGTCAAATTATTAATTGCTACTACCACTAAGTTTGTTTATTTGGAATGTTCACCAGTAGGGTTCCGCAGCTTAACGAAGATCGAAAAACTAAAGTTTCATTGGTGACTCGGAAGGAGAATTGATGGTTTGTGCAGAAACTCGAGAAAATTATAATTCCATCAAACTGAACGCCAGTGAAATAATCTTCTAACATTAAAAGTAGACATATTTACAATCACATATAAGTGATATATAGATGCGAGTAGTCTTGGAATGAATATAAAGCTGGTGTGATGTTCATCACTGAAAAATGACAGAAATGAGGATTCTAACAGTGTGTTGTTTAGAAACCCACGAGAGGCAACCCTGTGCGAAAGAATGATTGCCTCTGTTTTCTTTCATTTGTGGGATGAACTCAACCGAGAAAGTAGCCTTCTGGTTTACCTCTGAGAAGCTTATCTGATTTGGGTTTACACTCATACCTAACGCCAGAGGCACCTCATCAAGTTCCAGATGGTAAGTTGAATTGTCGGGTCCAACATTAGTCACTGTTCTTGTATATATAGTACGTACTGTGAGGTAGAACCCATGATAATAGAAAATGAGGGATAGTTTGGTTGTGCTTCCGGTATGCTTTTGATCTCTGAGCATCTCACTTTCTCGTCCACAATCATGTTAATTTGTTCGTCTGTGTAACCTAATCCACACAAGTAGGAATGTAATCATCAGGATGGATATCATAAACAAGCCCTGGATCACTTGCTTTATTAGGATTAACATGTCCAGCACCAGTGGCGAAGACATTAGCAGGAAGAAGCCTTTCGTCGAGTATTGGCTTTCCGGGAAGATATACAGTACTAGCAGTGGTCATGATGGCTGACTTTATAGCTGCCGGAGACCAATCTGGGTGAGCCCTTTTAAGCAATTAGTAAAATATTGATAAATATGAAAATCATGTTTTATATTTTGAACTAAGATTATATTCTTAAATATATCTTATATTAAAGATGGAAGGAGTATTAGTGCCTGTTTGGGTAAAGGGAAAAAACACTTTTGAACTTGAAACCATGGTTTGGGAAAGAGTAGCCAACATATGAAAAAAATGGGAGAAGCAATTTTTTTATCCCAAATCATGGTTTTGAAAAAGCGAATTTTTCCCCTTTTTCTCTTTCCTTCACCCTTATATGCAATTATTACATTATATACTGTTATTTTTGATAATTTGTCGATGAAAAGTGATCATGATAACAATATCTAAATACTCTCATTTTATCAAAAATTATTTTACTCAGAATCTAGTTTCTTAAATCACTTTTATTTATATATTTTCTTTTTTCAGATGCTATTCTTTAAAAGTTAATCTCATCACACTCTTTAACTACTCTCATTACTCTCATCACACATAGTTAAGTGAACCATGTTCATACGCATTGTTGTCAAACTCGCGAGTTGACTCTCCGAGTTTACCGTTTTACGTTCCTACTTTACTAAATCGAGTTAAGTATCTAGTAAAATCGTCTCGGCTATAAACTCGAGATAAACTCACGAGTTTACACATTGAATTTACCGTTTTACGTTTTAGCTTACAAAATTGTGCTAATTTTTTCAATTTTGTCATCCTCAATGACTTTATATATGAATTTTATAGAAATTTCTTTATTAAATATAATAAATTATGAATGTTGATATATTTAATTTCAATTATTTGGATTTAAAATATATTTAAATTAAATCATTGTCATTTTTATATTTAAATTATTTAATTATATATTGTTCATACATATTTAATGATAAAAGTAAACTCTTACGAGTTTATCGATTCAAGTTTACGATACGAGTTAATGTCGCGGTCACGAGTTTGCTTAGACTCGTGAGTTTGACAACCTTGATCATACGACATGTATACCGTTCTAATTTTTATTATAAATCTAGTTTAATTAATCAAATTTTACATATCAAACAATTGGAATTTAAAGTATTTAATCTTTCATCATCAATTGATTGATTTATACATTTTCTCTCATGTACGTTCAACATGGTTAAAATTGAAAAATAATCATTAATTAATGATTCTTAGGGAGCTAGGGATTTTTAATGAAGACTTATATGTAGGACAAACTAGATATTTAAAGAGAACCAAAGTGGTACATATACAATGCTGTCAATGAAAGATCATTGATTTTAAAACAAAATATTGCTTCGTATGTTAGTCAGGCGAAGAAGAATAATAATAAAGAAAAAATTAGGGAGAAGGACTAAGATAAAGAAATATTTATTGATAGGGACCTTGAAAATTGTAATTATTTTGAAGGATAAAAATTAAAATATAAATCTTCAATTACAAAATTGATCCTGATTGAACTTTATAAATTTTCACTAACCTCATCTTAACTATTTAACGTTTACTTATCAACTAATGTTCCCCAGTCAATTGCATCCTTAAATTGAATTGGCTTTTTCTATGAAAAATTACATATTTTGAAAAGAAATTTATCATAAGATATTTTTGTTTGTTTTTGTTTTTGTGTGTGATTAAATAATCTAAATCTAGAAAGAAATAGATTTCTAATTATTTATAAATTTTTAGGCTATTTTAACTTGGGTAAATTTTAAGATAATTTGATGTGTGTACAAGATCGAATATCATAAAAATATTGAGTTCAATATAAATGTTTTTTTAATCAAAATATATGTGGAGATATCATTAAATTTAATAACTAACCCTCAAATAGTTGAGATGCGTTAGGGAGGGTTAATCTCGTAATTAAAAAATTATATTTTAATTTTTTATCCTTAAAAATAATTACAATTATATTTTTAAGATCCTTATCAATATTTTTTTCCTAAGTCCCACTCCATAATTCTACCAAGAATAGATAACTTTATATCTGCATTACCTAAGAGAGTTAACGTCAGTTAGCACTAAACACACTCAGCATATATCAATTGTTCATAGATATATATTGTTCGGTGTAGAACACAGATTGTTTAGCCCGAGGGGCTAGGATGTTGGTGTTGATTGAGACTTGACCTAGGAGCGATTCCTAGGGCCTACGTACTCGAAGAGGGATCAAAGTCCACGTAGTTCGAGTATTGATGGAGGCGTTTAGCCTAAAGGGGGTGCATGTCTGCTCTGTGGTTTGTATGTGAATAGCCGGAGTGTAGACCGTTGTAGATGATCTGTAGAAGATGAAGATAATAGATAGGAGAGAATGGAGATAGGAGATTCGAGATAGTCGAGAATGATCCGAACCTTAAGGGTTTTACTCGTATTTGTAGAGTGTACCTTAGGGTTAGATCTCCCGCATCGTGTGTCATCGTGTGTCCATGAATCTCGGCAACCTCCCCTTTGAATAGGTCTTGCAGTTTAGATCTGTGGGTTGGTTGAGATAATGGGCCTTGACCAGTCCATAACAGATGCCCCAAGCTCGGTAGTTCGGTGTGCAGTTTGCCGAGGTTAATTGTTTGCTTATTTGTGAAATACTGATTTGGCCGAGATATGTTCAGCTCATCCGGGTTGTCTGTGAAGACATAAGATCCCTTGCTCGTGTGCGCAAATAGTTTAGTTTGCTCATTTCGAATGCTTGTTCGAGTTTGCAAAATCCCAGTTATGGACAACTGTATAATAATTGCCCCCACACAGTAGTCAGTCTCCGGGGTCTGCGGGTGTATCTTTTGTTAAATCCGGATATCGTATCGGAGTTGCTACCACTCGTTTGATTTTGATAAAGTGTCTATCCGAGTTTCAAAGAACTTCAGAGTTACTTGTCTTCGATTGAATTGCCCCGGACATGTAGTCGGGTTAATTTATTGGGCGTATCGACTTGATCATTAATGAAAGTTTGTTCACTTCCGATCAATTCGAATATTTATGTAGTGTTTCATCCGTGTCCACGATGAACCGATATAGTGAACTCCCATTTATTTTTGAGTACTATTGAGTGGCCGGGCCGGGGTCAAAGGTGTGATATGCAGAATCTGCGAAAGTGCATCCGGTATTGAAACCGTAAAGTGGTGAGGGTCAGTATTCAAAGCGCCTCGTATAATTTCGGGTTCGTTGACCGGTCATCCTAGGATAAAGGAAGTTGTCACTTGCAGAGTTCGGTTTTTCACCAAAGCGTCAGAGCATTTTGACTTTGATCGGGGCCCGCATGTGATTACGCTTGATATCCCGAGTAAGTTAGGAAGCGTCCGGGTTGCGATAGCTCTTGGAGACAACTTCTTCCGCGAAAAGCCGAGTTTTAGTCTTCAATTCGTATTTGAATTACGACCGGGTTCAGTGACCCTGCATTCGCTCTTTCGTTCATGTCTTTGTCGTTAGAGCAATTTGAGGAGATTGAGTTTACACGGACTAAACTTTACTTTAGACGGAGCCAGGACTTTAAGCGTATTAAGTGTAACAGGGGTCTACCTTTTCGTTTTACGAAAGAATTTACGCGGAGCCGGGTTTTAAGCGGGATCGGTGTAACCGGGTCGGTGTTCTTCTATTTTTAGAGGTGGATTCTATCCAGTTTAATATGGTACCCTTGCGCCCGGTGATGGGAGGGCACCAATAGCTCGAATGAAACACACGTGATATGTGGATTTGAGGAAATATGAAATGAACAATTATGGGTGTCGTAATCCGAATTTGTTTATCCAGTATGAGTGTCGTAACCCCGAATTTGTTTATCCGGTATGGGTGTCGTAACCACGAATTCGTTTATCCATTCTGTTGCCCCCGGACCGATAGTTGGTCTTTGAGCTACGGGATGTGTTGATTTACCAACCGGATCGACTGTTCGTGATTGTCGGGATTGCTTGCATGTTGACCCGAGATTAGGGTTAATTTTTTCTACAGCGAGTTTGTTTACCCGGATTCATACTTGTAAATAGACTTGGTAGGATTGTCGCCGCAACACGGAGCCGAGATTTTAACCAGATTCGGTGTAACCAAGGCCTGCCTTCAAAATTTACACGGAGCCGGGATCTTAACCAGATTCGGTGTAGCAAGGTCTGTCTTCAAAATCACACGGAGCCGGGATTTTAACCGATTGACTGTAATGAGGTCCGCCTTCTCTCCTTTGCGGCATAAGTGAAGCAACACCCACTTGCCGGCATAGAAGAACCATAGCCACGATGTTTACTAATGGTAATGACCATATCCTTAAAATCAAGGCACATAACACTTTGAAAATGTTGCCCAAAAAAATACATCAAACGACACTCCTTTAATCATGGAGAAAGCATAAATGTCACCAATCCATGATGGATTTCCTCGTTGCATCAATTTTAATAGATTATTCGGCAAAATTAGGCCCACAAACTATCATGGTGAAATCTGCAATTTCTCAGGTTGGGGTTTTTGGGGTTGTTATCAAGAACCAACAACCAAGGGAATCTGATTCCTGCAAAAATAATTTCAACGAAAAACATGTGGGTGATTTTCCAAAAAATCTCTCCAGGTCAAAGCCCGCCACTGCATCTTCTAATGCCTTTGAACGTGGGCTCAATGTTAAAGTTTTGCAATTGAGAGATTGGAAATACATATTGCAAAAGGCAGCAACATCCGCAAGTAATTCGATACGAGGAGCTCCATGAAAAGAAATGAATGAGACAAATAATAGTCTCCATTGCTACTCCACAGGATAAAAAATTGATTCTTTTAATCTTATGCCATGTCGCATCCGTGTAGTGTGATAGAAGTGCAAGAGAAATTCCAAAAGAAAAAAGTGGCACTTGAGCTCAAGTTGCAATAATTAGGCACTGAATTTCTCTCAAGAAAATTAATCAGCATGACCATCCATGGAATTAGTTCCAGAATCTGTCATGTTTTGTCCTGCTAAACTTTCAAAAATAGAAGAAGTTTTTGAAAAATACAACCATAGTAGGACTGACTAATCCATGATGTATTTCCTTAGGTAGTCTGACTGTTTTGAATAAGGCACTGAAAGAAGACTCTTCTTCAGAAATGACAAAAGCTACTTCTAAATCTAGCTAGATAAACCTTATTTTTCACCAATCCACATATAATTACTGTGTGAGATGGAAGTGTATTTCTTGCATCTGAATTCAATTTAGTTGATCTACCACTGGAACGCATCAACGAAAACATTGTAGCATGAAGGATGCCTTCAACTATAAGAACTGTGTAAAATTTCCTTCTTCGTTTTCATCCAATTGCCACCAAGAGGAAAACAAGAATAATAATGTAATAATTAAACATGGCCCAAACGAATACCACTCCTCCACGACTTCTTATTCCTTCATCATTGTTATGAACGTATATATATATATATATATATATATATATATATATATATATATATATATATATATATATATATATATATATATATATATATATAATAAATATATGGACCCACATGCTTATTTTCTTTCTCCCTAACCACCGCCCTTGTTTAATAACATATCACGTTATTATATAATAAAACGTGGAATGCAGGTGGCATTAATTCAGCAAAGAAAGGTTTTGTACTCGGGATGGAAAAGAAGAAACTCGGATGAGAGGAGTATAGAGGAGGGTTGACCTTATTGCAGATCAATATGCTGCTATCCAAAAGAGCGTTGAATACGTACCTGAATTATTGCATGAGAGTCCAAGATTCTGGTCAATTGCATTCAGGGCGTTATCCAATTGCGCGGTGAAGTGAATCAATGGCAGCGATTCAAGGCGATTCAGGGCGTGTATCCAAATGCCGGCTGCGACCCGTTCTCCATCAATTGTGTAGCCGATAGATGGATGTATCACCGTTTGGCATATTGGGAAACCCTAGAACTTTGAGATTGACGACAATAGATGGATCTTGTTACAAGGGTAACGAATTAACTATAACATGTGAATTTGCCGCTTCAATCCAAATCTGAATTTGCCGCTTCCATCTAAAGAATTCTCGCATGCTTTGGAATAATCCAAATCTATGTGATTGTTTGTTTGGCAGTTGGGAATTGTAAAGATTGACCATCTCTGGTCACGGGAATCGAAATTTATCGTTCCCCACAGACGGCGCCACTGTTCTGGTGTAGAACACAGATTGTCTAGCCCTGAGGGGCTAGGATGTTGGTGTAGATTGGGACTTGACCTAGAGCGATTCCTAGGGCCTACGTACTCGAAGAGGATCAAAGTCCACGTAGTTCGAGTATTGATGGAGGCGTTTAACCTAAAGGGGGTCTGTCTGCTGTGACGTTTGTATGTGAATAGCCGGAGTGTAGACCGTTGTAGATGATCGTGAAGATGAAGATAAGAGATAGGAGAGAATGGAGATAGGAGATTCGAGATAGTCGAGAATGATCTGAACCTTAAGGGTTTTACTCGTATTTGTAGAGTGTACCTTAGGGTTAGATCTCCCGCATCGTGTGTCATCGTGTGTTATCGTGTGTCCATGAATCTCGGCAACCTCCCCTTTGAATAGGTCTTGCGGTTTAGATCGTGGGGTCGGTTGAGATAATGGGCCTTGACCAGTCCATAACATATATATATATATGGGTAAAGGATTTCTCCAGTCATTGGAGATAGAGTTATCTCCAGTGACCCCAAAACTACGTCGTTTTGGATTAATGAAGGGTGTTTCGTAAATTTGTTTATTTTTAATCATATAAATTTTACGAAACACCCTTCATTAATTCACTTAAAATTACTAACACACCCTTCATTAATTCAAAACGACGTAGTTTTGGAGTCACTGGAGATAACTCTATCTCCGGTGACTGGATAAATACTTTTCCTATATATATATATTAATAAGCAGTCTGTCTTGAGTTATGCTCAACGTCTACACACAGGTGCTATTTAGGACCGAATGACTTGAGCAATTGAGTTTAAACAGGTCGAGACTCCATGCTATTAAAACTCAAGTTGGGTATACTATACATGATGTGCACATGCTAGATATATAAAACCCAAAAGTTTCTTGAGTGAATATATATAATTACAAAGCTAGGCTATATTGTTTGCAAAATTATTTGATAACTAATAAGCTTTCTTTCCATTTTTCTACAATTATTTGGTGTATATATGATATAGTACTGACTAATTCATACAGTATTTAGTTGTTTTTTAAAAAATATTATTGTCATAAATTATGACAAAGTTTATTAAGTGTGACCTCTCTCTTCATTTTTTTAACGTGGCTATCGAAGAGCGCAAAGTTTGAGTATTGTCGGACTGGGAATGACTTTTCTAAAGACGTTGTTTATATTTAGATAGACTCAAATTTGATACCCGTGTTTAAGTAATAAAAGTCATTTCCACTAGAATCAACACAAATTAATCCTTTTAATAATGTTCTTTTGAACCTTGAAAACATTATTGTAATATTTTCCAAAATAAGTTACTATATTTTAAGTAAGCTAGCTTCATGACCATGTGTGGAAAATGAAAATAATGACAAGAGGTTTATTGTATTGACACTCATTGCATGTTTCCAAGTATCAATCTCTTTTATTGAGACCGCATTGTAAATCTCCCTTTTATATGAGGTCAAATTCGAGCATTTTTAGATTAATGGAAGGTATAAACTCTTCCAAAAATATTTTGTGTATTTACATTGACTCAAACTCAAAACTTCGTGGTTAAAGTTAAACTTCAAATGTTTTAATTTGATAAAATATTCTTTGATTGTTGTGTATGGTATTTCCCGATTACTTTGAATATCATTAAGATTTAATTCCAATTTTAAAGCCTGCTCCTTAAAGAGAAATATTTAGGTATACTTTGAGAATACCATCAGCTCATATATGCTTTGCCCAATTGAAATGCTCCAATTCATATAATTTTAATCTTACGTGTCAGCCAACTATTTTCTATTAATTTATTGTTTGTAAGAATTTAAAATGTTTAGGGTTTGATAAATTACTTAGGTTGCTCCTCTCTTCCATCTTCCCTAGACTCTCTTTCTTCTCGCCTCGTTAGGTCAGAGACTTTCTCACTTTCTCCATTCATCAGCGGTCTTCCCTCAAGAAGCACGGGAGAAGCAAGCACCAGTGAAGCCTATGTTGTCCTTCATCTCTCTTCATTTTCTTCTCAAATGTTGATGGTGGAGACCTGTAACTCAAAGTAATACCTTGTTATATGCATAAAGCTTGAATTTTGGAATCCAAATCTGCAAGTGATCGATAATGAGTCGATTGCATGAGTTTTCCTCTGTACCATTTCTAAACCAAACCTCTCTACCACAGGATCGGGTTTCTTTGCCTATTCAAAGGATAGGCAGATGACGCTCCTCCCATCTGGACCATTTAGATGGGATCTAGATGATTCATATTTAATTTTTTCATTTGGTGATTTTTAAATAAAATATCAATTAAGAGATCATTTTTATTTTAAATTTTCAATTCATTAAAATAACTTTTTAAAAAAATAAAAATAAAAAATAAATCTAGAGACACAAATAGGAAGAGTGCCGCCTCCTGCCTATCCAAAGGACAGGCAAGGAAACGTATTCCCCACAGCACATCCATCTATGGTAGAGATTGACGTCACACTTTGACAATGGTAAGAAAAAGCCAGTCTCATGCTGCACAGAGGGAAGGGAGGTGGGAGGGAGAGAGGAAGAAGGAAAGGTGGGAGGGAGAGAGGAAGAATGAAGAGAAGGGTAGCCTAAGTAATCTACAAAACCCTATAAATTTTTAATATTTAAAATAATAAAAATAGTTGACTGACATGTAAGATTAAAATTATCAGAATTGGAACATTCTAATTGGGCAGAGTATGGATGAGCTGCTACTATGGAAGTACCTAAGTATTTCTCCTCCTTAAATTAAATTTAAAATTCGGTATATAGTAAATTGAAATTAATCATTTCCAACTTTTTCTATTAAGCATAGCTTAAGACAAATTTAAAATGGGCAGAAATTAAATTTCATTGGTAACTCGTAATGGAGGGTTGATGGTGTTGGGATCCGTATACGCAGCGGAAGGGTTTCATCCATTAAAATTTTACGAATCCCAAAGAGGATATATCAACGGCGTTTAAATCGGGTTCATTAGAAAAATCGTACCTATACAAACTTGTATGCGTCCTTCGCAAACTCATGGGCTAACACCTTCTTGCTCGATCAATCTCTAGGAGTCGACTCTACGAATCCACTCCCTCTACCAATATTCACATCGAATGCCTCTCCAACACGTACGGCGGCGTGCTAGCGCTTTCTTACTTTGCGTCTCACATCTTTTTCTCTAGGATTTCTTTCACGACTTGTCTCTCTTATTTTAATACGACTAAAGCTTCATTTTATAGAGTTTCTCAAACCCTAATTGAGCCGTATTAAAATATTCAAAATTAATCTAAATTAATATTGAAATTCGAATTTAGATATTAATTAAATATGTCCAATGGATCTAATTTAATCTATTCAATTAATCCAAATTAAAAGCTTTTGAAATCGAGATATGATATCGGTCTATTTAATTAAATCGAGATACTATATCTCAATTTAAATTAAATCGGATATATGATATCTGTCTATTTAATTAAATCGAGATCCGATACTATATCTCAATTTAAATTAAATCGATATATGATATCTCTATTTATTTTAGTTATTTAATTTATCAAATAAATTAAATACTATATAATAATATTATTATCTATATGTATACCCTATGTCGATCGTAGTAAATGTTGCCAAAATTCTATGAATGTCATCGTACATATATGGTGTATATAAACATGAGGTTAACCGTTGCAGGGTTCGATGCATGGACCTCGGTCCTTAATATAGCTTCAGGGTCGGGAGGACCAAGGATCGAGGAGAGAGGCAAGCAGGCCGCACCAGGATCTGGCTGAAGATTCCTTCTGTTTATGTAGCTACGTTTCAGTTGAACCTTTGAAATGTTGTACCGCTGTTGTAAATAAGCCAGACTTATGGCGTTTTGAATACAAGTATCAGTTACTTAATTGCTTCGTTGCTCTACTCTGATGATTTGAAATGATGTTTGAAAAAAAAAATTTATACTGCTTGTGAAAACATGCAAAAATTGTGACGAAATAGAGATCCGTCGCAAAAGGCGGCCTCGGGGCCGCCATCTTGTGACAAAATATTGGTTCCGTTGCAAGTTTTGCGACGGAACCGATTATCCGTCGCAAAAAAGCTTTCCTTTTTTGCGACGGATCTAAAATCCGTCGCAAATCACTCAATTTGCGACGGATTTTTATATCCGTCGCAAAATTGCTTATTTTTGCGACGAGAATTATTTCCGTCGCTATTTTCTAGTAGTGTATTGATAGTTGCAATCATATTGGTCCTCGTTACAAGTGGCATATGTTTATCACATATTTGAGAGTCTGTTTCATGACACCGAAGTTTGCTTGGCTATGAAGGACAAGGTCCATGACTATTTATATCTTTTGTTTGATGAATACTTTGCCTTTGTTGGTCTAAATCAAATATTGCCTCATCTTCTATTGTACCTTCATCTTCACTAATTGTTGAAGGAAATGTGGAAGATCATGATCTAGGTGTTCAATGGTTAGCGATACTTAAACAAAGAAGCTCTAATGATTGTCAAATTGAGTTGGAAAAGTATCTTGCTGCATCCGATGATGTCCCTATTTCTACCGATTTCAAGTACATATTGGCTTGGTGGAGAGCAAATTCGATGAAATACAAAGTCCTTTCTTCCATGGCTCGTGATCTATTGGCCATCGTCCCATTTTTCACGGTTGCCTCTCGAATCGCTTTTAGCACAGGAGGTCGTGTGGTTGATCAATATCGAAGCTCATTGTCACCTAATATGACCGAGGCTCTTATTTGTTCTCAAAATTGGCTTATTCTAGGCAATCACTAGCGAACTCATTGAACAACTTCGTGAATTTGACAATTTTGAAGAATCGGTAATGTTTAGTATAACTAGTTTGTTACTTGATCTTTTGATAAGCTACATGTGTGATTGATGTTGGAGTGTTGTTACGTCCATGGAGGAACTTGATTAAAAGCACAAATGGACTTGTTGGAGCCGTTGTTTGTAGAAATTATGGACTTCTTAAATTATGTCACCTTTAGAATTAAGGACTTTTTGCCTTACTTCGGTTATGGACTTTAATTGATCTTTATAACTTCGGACTTTGGTTGTAATATGAGTATTTTAAGCGTATTTAATATTTATAGTCCTCCTTCGATTATTTTGATGATGCTTATTATCAAGGGGCGGGTTATTGATGGATTTGGTATTTAATGCATGAATCTTGATGTTTATGTTAGTTTTAATTGATGAATTGAAGCATTCATCTATGGGCAGATGCAATAATGTATGTGCAGGGGTTATCCTTACAATATTTTGTTGAATGATGAATGATTTTTTTTTTTAATTTTATGAATGATGAATGAATTGATGAATCATTCATCAATCCAGTTGTCCTTACAATATTTTGTTAAATGATGAATATTCGAACTATGTGCAACACCCAAAGAATTAATGAATGATTTTTATTTATTTATTTTTTTGTCAAAGGGAATTTATGAATGATGAATATTGATGATACGAAGGGTTTAATTTTAGGATTGCAGATCAAGATTTAAGGTTCGAAATTGATGCCCATGATCTGAATTGATGAATTATTTTAGGTTCGAAAATAAAAATGGTTTTTCATCAAAGAAGGCAACATGGACTGGGCCGGTTAAACCACTAACCCGGTCTAATCTAACCCAGTCTACCCAACCGGGAGCGATCAGGTTTCTTTCTAGGTAGGACTGCGCTTCAGGTTAACATGTCCAACCCGACCAACCTTCCGGACTAGACCACGGGTTAATGACCTACCCGATCTGGTCTTGTTCATGTATAGCCCTACCTTTTACCCCTCTCTCTCTCTCTGGTCACGTTACCATCTTTCTTTCTCTCTCCCCTCAATCGTGGGTACGTAAAAGCTGAGAATCGTGGCTGATCGATGATGACTTTAAGACGCTTTTCCCTCATAAGCACAAGCCAAGCTGATCCAAGTATTGTGGTTTTCATCCCACAATTAGATGTTAATATAAGTATCATTGACAGAAAAGTGGTAATATAATTGACACGTATAAAAGGCATTTGTAAGTATGTTATATATGTTGTTGTTTGCTATGACTGTAAATAAGAGTTAAAATCAAGGTTTAAATTGCAGATTGACCAATGAAGTTTTACATTAGAAGCATCTAGTACAAATAGGTTTTTAAAAAGGTAAAAATACCAATCAATAATTGAAAATGGAAAAAAAAATACCGTTGAACAATTTAAAATGGGTCAAATAGCACAATATCATTACCTTCAACTTAATGGTTGTTTTATCTCTCTCCAATGACTCTAACATCGCAATCGAACATCTGTTAGGCTGATTTTAACGTTATTGTGCTAGTTACCCATTTTTAATTGTTGATTGATACTTTTGCCCCTTTAAAATTTATTCGTGCTAAAACTTTGTTAATTAATTTGCATCTTAACCCTAAAATCAAGGTGAATGCAGTGTTGGGTTATACTCCCTCAGGCCCTAATTATAAGAATACTTTTGTAGTGCAAATTGCACTACAAAAATGTTTTTTTAATTAGGACCGAGGTAGTACCTTATTACCTCAAAATGTTGTGTACGTATAGAAAATTTTTAAATAATTTAATTCAATTATATTTTTACTATACATAATTCATTTTAATCATTTCTATATATGTATGTTATATATGTTTCCGTTTGCTATGACTGTAAATCAGAGTTAAAATCAAGATCAATGCAATATTGTTGGGTTATACCTTATTACCTCAAAATGTTGGGAAGATGAAACTCTCATAATCCTTTTTCTTTTTCTTCACAAATTCTCATCTCCACTCTTATATCAAAAGATCAATTGTTCAGATTTAATATTTCTTAAAAATATTATTATAGTATTTTCTAATTAAAATTTTTTAAAAAAATTGTTCGTGTTGCATATATGAATTGTGTATATCATATTATTACCGTTTAAATTTATTTATTTATGTTTAAAATACTAGTTTTATAAAATATAAATTCTGAACCTTTTAAAAAAATTGAGAGTGGATATGAGATTCGAAAAGAAAATGAGAGAAATGATTCTGAGAGAAATCAAAACCCAAAATGTTATGTATAGAAAAATTTAAATAATTTAATCCAATCATATTTTTATTATACATTTCGTTTTGTTTCATACACTTTAATGTTCATAGTTTCATATGATGAAATACTATTATATATTAAAATATCCACCAATCAACTTATTTAAAAGTGATTGCAAGAATGTCTCTGATATTTCTTTTTCTTTTTTCTCTTAACAAGGGTAAAATGAAAGCACAAACAAACTACTATAACACACAAATTCTCACATACCCAGCATAAGTTGAACCTGTTACTCCCTTGAGTCCCTTCCAACAAAGAGGGGGAGCAGATGCCACATAACTTAAGGATCATTGGCAGGACATTTCTATTTAGAAGATGAAAATAAAGAGAGGACAGGAAATAAGTAAATTTGTTTTAATTTATGATAATACTTTTTTAAAAACAAAACTAAATATAAAATAGGGATAATATATTTGTGAGTCCTTATAGTTTGCTCGAATTTTGCATCAGGTCCTTGTATTCCCCCTCCCCCTTTATTAGATCCTTTTAGTTTAATTTACTCCATTAAGTCTGTTAGTCTTTTATATATAAAACCGTTAAACAAGAATTGACGGTGTTAAAAATTTCGTTAGATGGATGTGAGGTGGTGCATGCCGGCAATATTTTGACAGGCCGGATGGACTGTGACAAAGCATGCAATTAAAAAATGTAGCCATGCTAACACCAAAAAAATGTAGCCATGCAGTAATTTAATATCGAACGACGTTGAAAAAGAAGATCGTATCCCAATCCCAAGTCATATTCAAAAGTCTTCGGCATCCTTGGATAGAAGAAAGAACATATCGGTACTGATTTTCAACACTTCTACTCCATTACGTGATTTTAAACCTGCTATGAATTTGTTAGCTTCAAATAAAAGACAGACACAAACATTATTGAAATACAATACAATGTAAGTAATCAATAAAACTTCCACTCAGCTATATATAGCTAGTACTATTTCTTCCTCACTCAGCAACAGAAAGAATAAAAAGCGCCAAATAACTTGGAATCAGAATTATCAGAAATATTGGAAAATGACTAACCAGGGGACAATTATTAAAAAATCGCAGATGAAAAAGAAACAAGAAACAATAATCACAAAAATACAGAGAAACGCTATCGCTGAAGAGAGAAGAGAGAAGAGAGAAAAGAATCAAATACCTTCAATGATCTCTCTGGGTGTGGACAGCCAAGGAAACAAACAGAAATCGTGGGCCAAATAGCGACATGAAAATCGCGCGTGAAGGAGATGATTGCGATTTCGGAGCGAAGAGATATATAGAACAGATGACACCCAAGCCCTAGAACGTTGAAGAGATCAATCTATGTTTTGCTATGCGATTTTTATTTTTCCAACTGGATGCTTTGTCAGATCCATTTGTAAAAATATCAAACTAATTAGTTTGACTAATAAACTTATATATAATATAAGAATACACAGTATATGATATGATTAAGTAACTTATTTAACTTCTTCAATCTTTTTAAACAAAGTAATGTTTTATATTTAGGACTAGAGGGAATATCAATTACAGTTTTATAAAGTAAGCTTCATAGTTTTAAGTTCTACCATGGCCCGATTGGGGTTTTGATAGCAGAGTAATTAATGACCCGTTTAAACTCAATTACTCTTTCTCATTGAGTCCTAAATAGCACCTGTAGACGTTGAGCAGCTCAAGCCGGATTACTCAGTATGCTGAGAGGGCCGACTGACCCAAACTCTATTTGGATTATGCATAAACTTTATTCATTCTACTTCTGATAACAAGTGAGACAGCATTGCCGTAATAGAAGTATGTGTGGTATAAATATATGGCAATCATGCACCATGTACCTACCTATTTACGTCGAGCGGACATTCCCATGCGAGAAACTTATAATCAATGTTGTTAAAACGTAGAGTCTACGTAGAAACGGTAAGGGTGAGTAAAAACGTAAAATCGTAAACGTAAATGAAACGGAAGAGTTTACTTCATACCACAAAGAAAATAAAACCCAACATATATAAAATCAAAACACACAAATGCATTAAAGTTATCACAAATTTAAGTCCAAAGTCCAAACATTCAAGGAGATCAACAAATTTAAGTCATCATAAGATCAAAACAAGTCAATAAAATGATAAAAGAGATCAACATCTCTAATTTAAATCATAGGAGTCAAAGTCAAGCTCATCTTCTTCATCCCCTCAATATCCAAATCATTTAATTCATTCAGATTCAGATCATCATTGGGCTGCAAATTTTTTTTTTTTTTAAGTAACTCGGTGGAAACGGGTGGAAACGCCGTTTCAACCGTTTCTACGAGTTGAAACGGCGTTTCTACCGTTTCCACCCAAAAATCGTTCTGACCACCGTTTTGACTCGTTTTCGGCGTAAAAACGTGAAACGGACGTTTCTACGTTTTGGAACGACGTTTTAACAACACCGCTTATAATACTAAAATCTTTAAAGTATCACTCTCTGTCATGAATATAATACCCTATTAATTTTTCTTAATAAATTAAAGTTAAATAATTATTTAAAAATATTTATATTTATGATTTTTTTCAAACTAATTTATTTGACTTATAAACTGATATATATATATATATATATATATAATATAATGACACATAACATATACTATACTATTTAGTCCTAATTATAAGAATACTTTTGTAGTACAATTTGTACTATAAAAATGTTCCTATAATTAGGACATGAAGAGTAATTAAATAACTTCTTTAATTTTAAAAATCAATTGTCTGTTGCATCAAATACCGAGTGAGTAATCATTTTCCCTTGTATGTTATACATACACTTAAAAAAAAAAAAAAAAAAAACCTAATCAACAAACGGCTGTCAGCACAAGAGCGAGCCGTTCTAGGCCCGCATATTGCAAGTACATGTCGTGAGGAGCAATGTGCTTAACACGTGACCATTGTGCGAAGGTGCACCACATTCATCAGCATCAGGGGATCTGGACCTATCTGTCTTGTGCTATATATATTCGTGCAAGTTAAGCAATACCGACTCAAGCTATCTAATCTCAGGACTCTTCCTCTGAGCAGAAATCAGCTCGGCATTCTCTCAATGACGAGGCTTGTGTTGCTCATTGCTCTGCTTTGCATGCTCAGCGTCTTCTCAGCTTGTAAGGCTGAAAGCCAAGAGCAACCCAAGCTTCAAACCTACATCGTTCATGTTAAAAAGCCCGATGGTATTGCTTCTCTTCAATCTGAAGAGCTGCATAACTGGTACCAATCGTTTCTGCCAGCTACTGCAGAAACCTCGTTTAAGGATCGTATGGTTTTCTCCTATCAAAATGTTGCGTCTGGATTTGCTGTCAGATTGACAGAGGAAGAAGCCAAGGCCCTGCAAGAGAAAGATGAAATTGTGTCCGCTCGGCCCGAAAGGACCCTTTTGTTACAAACCACCCACACCCCAAGCTTCTTGGGGTTGAGTGAGGGATCAGGACTGTGGAAAGATTCCAACTTTGGTGAAGGCGTCATAATTGGGCTTATAGACACCGGAATATTCCCATTCCACCCTTCCTTCTCGGACGAAGGCATGCCGGCGGCACCTTCAAAATGGAAAGGCTACTGTGAATTCAATGGACAGAGGACTTGCAACAACAAGCTCGTCGGCGCGAGGAACCTAGTGAAAACCGCTAACCAAGAACCTCCCTTTGAGGAAATCTTTCATGGAACCCACACCTCCGGCGAGGCTGCCGGAAACTTCGTGGAGGACGCTAGCGTTTTTGGCAATGCTCAGGGCACAGCAGCTGGCATGGCACCTAAAGCTCACGTGGCAATGTACAAAGTTTGCGACGGGACTGTGGGATGCTCTGAAAGTGCAATGTTAGCTGCAATGGACATTGCCATTGAGGATGGCGTGGACGTGCTTTCTCTATCACTTGGTTTGGGCTCTCTTCCTTTTTACAACGACCCCATTGCATTAGGTGCATTCACCGCCGTTCAAAAGGGCATTTTTGTCAGTTGTGGTGCCGGTAACTCGGGCCCTAACTATGCTACTCTGTCCAATGAGGCTCCATGGATTCTCACCGTAGGTGCAAGCACCATTGACAGAACCATCAAAGCAACTGCAAGGCTTGGAAATGGAGCAGAATACGACGGACAAACATTATTCCAACCAAAAAGCTTCTCTTCTAATTTATTGCCTCTAGTGTATGCAGGATCCAATGGAAACCAGTCCTCTGCTCTTTGCGCCCCTGGGTCATTGAATAATGTGGATGTTAAGGGAAAGGTTGTTTTGTGCGATTTTGGGGGCCTAATTTCTAGAATTGAAAAAGGACAAACAGTAAAGGATGCTGGTGGAGCTGCCATGATCCTTGTGAACCAACAGGCCAATGGTTCCACCACTCTCTCTGAAGCTCATGTCCTACCTGCAGTTCATTTGAGTTACGTTGCTGGATTGGCAATCAAGCAATACATTAATTCAACCTACACACCAACAGCAACAATCTTATTCAAAGGAACAATCATTGGGGATTCACAAACTCCAGCAGTAGCTTTCTTTTCATCCCGAGGTCCAAGTCAAGCAAGCGTCGGAGTTCTTAAACCTGACATAATTGGTCCTGGTGTGAACATTCTAGCAGCATGGGGAGTTTCTGTAGACGACAAATTACCAGCGTACAACGTTGTTACTGGTACCTCAATGTCTTGCCCTCACCTCAGTGGCATTGCTGCTCTGCTCAAAAGTGCTCACCCAGAATGGTCTCCGGCGGCCATAAAGTCCGCCATCATGACCACCGCTAATACTCTAAATCTCGCCGCAGAGCCAATATTGGACGAAAGGCTTCTTCCGGCTGACATCTTCGCCACCGGTGCCGGACATGTTAATCCCAATAAAGCGAGTGATCCGGGGCTTGTTTATGATATCCATCCTGATGATTACATTCCTTACTTGTGTGGTTTAGGTTACACAGACAGCCAAATTACAATGATAGTGGGCAACAAAGTGAGATGCTCAGAGATCAAAAGCATACCAGAAGCACAACTAAACTATCCCTCATTTTCTATTATTATGGGGTCTACTTCACAGTACTATACAAGAACAGTGACTAATGTTGGACCCGCCAATTCAACTTACTCATTGGAGCTTGAGGTGCCTCTGGCGTTAGGTATGAGTGTGAACCCAACTAAGATAAGCTTCTCAGAGTTATACCAGATGGCCACTTTCTCGGTTGAGTTCATCCCACAAATGAGAGAAAACAAAGGCAATCATTCCTTTGCTCAAGGTTCCCTCTCTTGGGTTTCTGAACAACACTGTGTTAGAATCCCCATATCTGTCATTTTCAAGTGATGAACGTCAACTAGTATGGTTGAAGGCACACCATGCTGATTTACTGGCGAAATAAAGGAGTCAAATGGCTCACACACACACACATATATATATATTCATCCTAGGGCTACTCGCAGCGATGCGATACATATCTAATATTTTATTACCTCACTTGCATTCAACTTTGTTCCAGTCAGAAGATGAGTCATAGTGAATTTTCATTAACTTTTGATGAAATTGTTATCTTTTAGTTTATGCTCAAGCCTTCTATCCTTCCTAACGAATTGAACCAGCTCATAAGCACTTTCACATGATATTTTCAGTTGGAAGTTTCTTTCTCGATCTTCTTTAAGCTGCAGATCATCCCGTTAAGAGCCAAATAGAGTTTTATATATCTCGACTTACGAAAATGGCTTCGAAACCACGGTTTTGTTGTTTCCCAAACACTCAACATATTTAGATAAGCTTTTGGATAATAGCTTTTACTATTTATGAGATAGGTATGTGAAAAGAGTTTTATCTCAACTTACGAAAAATAGCTTTTGAAACCTTGGTTTAGATGTTACCCAAACACACACAATATTAAGTTAAAAACAGATATATAATCCAATATCATACGGAATCATTCTAAAAGATTAAGTAGCATTTGTTTAAATTAATCAATTCATTTTAGTTCTTTAATCCATCCAAATCAATTAACGGCTATTTTATTATGAAGCAGACGGAGCAATATTTTAACTTTAAAGCATTCATCATATCCCCTTAACATTATATATATACTCCTTAAATCCTTATTATAAGGCACCAACTAACAAGTTTATTTAGTCTTTTTTATAAGGTACTTGCGTGTTCCCAATGAGTATTGATTATTTTTTTTCATATCTGCCCCTAATTAATAAAGGTAATGGGTGAGAGTAATAATTAATATAATATTAGAGTTTAGTACAATTAGTAGGGGTAATATTAGAAATTAGTTAGATTCTAGGATAACTTTATTGACTTTAACTATTTTTATTTATTGGTTTGTGAGAAAAGTTAGTTGATACCTTATAATAAGAATCGGAGGAAGTAAGTACATCAATCATTTAAATAATAACTAAATAATACTTCATCCGGTGCTAAGTATAGGAGCTAGTCATGTAGTTTGTTTAATTTTGACTTTGAATGTAAGATTAAAATACCCCTTGTTTTTTCAAATTTTTAATTTTCTTTCTAAATTATCTCTATTAATTGTATAAAATAAAATGTAATTGGGGATCGCTTTCAACCGCATGCGGTATTTGCACCGCATGCGGTAATTTGAAAAAAATGAAATGTCCCTTTGTGCACCGTTGGATCAATTTTTGGACGACCCAGATGTAGAGATTCTCGAGGGATATCGAGGAACCAGATTCTAAGAGAATCCGGTTCCGGGCTATATCTAACCGTTGTATTTTGTTCACCGGCCACTTCACACCCCAATGAATATTTCTCTTCTTTTGGGAAAGGGACAAAGTACAAACATAATATTTTAGGGAGGAGTTAGAAAGCAAGGGACGCGCCCGAACAAGATTCATAGGCATCAGTGGATCTGAACCTGTTTGTCCTTTTTCTTTAAGCGTATTGTCGCAAAATGACGAGGCTTGTATTGCTTATTGCTCTGCTTTGCATGCTCAGTCCTTCCAGCTTCAAAGGCTGCAAGAAAGATGAGCAAGCCAAACTTCAAACCTGCATCGTTTATGTCAAAAAACCCGATGCTATATCGCTCCTCTGCAAGCGAAGATGACCTGCTTAACCCGATGTGTCGAAAGTGCAATTTTAGTTGCAATGGACATTGCCATTGATGATGGCGTGGACGTGCTTTCTCTGTCACACGATGGTTCGCGCTCCGTTCCTTTCTACGACGACCCCTTGCATTAGGTGCATTCACCGCTGTTCAAAAGGGCATTTTTTAAAGTTGCTCAGCAGTTAACTTTGGCCCCAACCCCAAGTGTAGTACTCTCTGTCCAATGTGGCTCCATGGATTCTCACCGTAGGTGCAAGCACCATTTGACAGAACAATCAAAGCAGATTGGGAATGGTTTAGATTATGAGGGACAAACGTTATTCCAACCATGATGATTACATTCCTTACTTGTGTGTTTTAGGTTACAAATACGAACAAATTAACATGATTTTGGACAAGAGAGTGGGATGCTCAGAGATCAAAAGCATACCAGAAGCCAAACTAAACTATCCCTCTCATTTTTATTACTATGGGGTCTTTTCAAGACTACCCTAGAGCAGTGACTAATGTTGGACCTGCCAACTCAACTTACTTACTGGAGCTTGAAGTGCCTCTGGCGTTAAATAAGAGTGTAAACCCAACTCATATAAGCTTCTCAGAGGTAAGCCAGAAGGCTACTTTCTCGGTTGAGTTCATCCCACAAAAGGAAGAAAACAGAGGCAATCATTCTTTCGTGCAGGGTTCCCTCTCGTGGGTTCCGAAACGACACACCGTTAGAATCCTTACATCTGTCGTTTTCGCTTCATGAGCAACAAATCTTGTGCTCATTCCAGGGATACTCGCATCTAAGTGATAAATATGTCTACCTTTTATGTGGTATTATTTCACTAGCTTAATTTCAATTTGTTGCAGTCAGATGGCTGATGATCATTCTAATAAATTTTAATTAACATTTGATGGAACAATTTTTTTTTCTTTTGAGTTTCTGCTGAAACCATCATTGGAAATTATGCCCTAGGGGCAAGTCATTGTACTTTAAACGTTTATGTTATTTAAAGTATTTCTCCGTTTAGTTATCATATCATTTTCATGTTTATAGTGATAATTGTATCCTTGGATGTATTTTATAAATTATCCTAAATGTCCCTAGTCAGTCATCTACGCGGGAGCGAAGATGAAATAAAACAAGTATAACTTTGATGAGCATGGAGATACAAATCAAAGTCATAGGCACTTATAAGAGTACAAGTGCTGGACCGACCCACTATGAGAAAGCTACATGGATTTAGTCATAAGCTTTTCAATTCTCATGTATAACCACGTCACAACGCCCTTTGACTCAAGTCATCATGGATTCCTACATGAGAGTCATTGATCAATTTGATCTAGTCAAAAGTCACCTTTGACCGGGTGATGATAAAGGCTTTGATTGGGATCAGTGATTTTCATGCAGAGGAATGTGAATGATCAAGAAGGAATTTGTCCCTCAATTTGTAGCTAGAGAGATAATACTAGGCCCCTCGATAAGTGAGTCCGAGAAATGTATGGTCATACTACGATTGAAAGAAGTTTCCATTTCGGTTATTAGACTACTCAAGAATCGAGAAAGTAATGGTTAAGAAAAGGAGGTTGACATTGTCCATGCTTCATCCTTGACAAAATTATCGCGTGACAAAGGGATGTGACATGGTCGTATGATAGATTGTTTCGTATCAACGATCCCCATATGAGTTGAGTAGTCGCAATATCTTGTTAGAGGCCGCTTGCGACTTGTGGGCTAGTACAAGATTGGCCCTTGCCAATCTCATGTGGGCCTACAGGTCGAACACAAGAATAGCCTAACACGAGCAAAAGTGTCAGCATTCATTGAATCTTAGATATGTCTAAGATTTAATGAATACAACATTTAATCTAGAATGTGTATGTGTGTGTGTATTAAATTCGAAAATAATAATAATATTATTTATATCTCTTGGCCGACATCCTCCCCAAAAGTCCACCAAACAACCAATCATGTGGTGCCACCTTGCACTGTTTCTAGAAGGCTCTACCGATAAAGTCCCGGTTCGGTGTTTGAATCGCGTAATCTTGTAAAATCTTAGAAATGCGAATCATAACTTTGAAGTTCTTTTCTTACTCATTAAAAATGTCCAGGTTAACTAAATTTTGATCCCTTTCGTGTCTTCTCAGGTCCGCCGAAGATTTACGGAAAAACGCGTCGATTACGGAAGTAACTTCCTAATCACCAACTTCTGGACAAAAATTCACTGATTCCGAATATGTCCAGATATCTTCCAACTAGTTCAAGGATTTTGAGTTAGAATTTATTTTCTATAGACTCACTTTTCCAATATCGGCCTTTTCTCTTTCTTAGGATCTCCTAATTACTCACTAGGTCACGAAACGACTTTGGAGACAGTCTATTCCGAGATAAAATTATACTTGTCTATAAAATACTCTGACCT
The DNA here is from genome assembly GCA_025563575.1 of Acacia pycnantha. Taxonomy (NCBI): domain Eukaryota; kingdom Viridiplantae; phylum Streptophyta; class Magnoliopsida; order Fabales; family Fabaceae; genus Acacia; species Acacia pycnantha. The sequence goes on from JAMWYP010000285.1 coordinate 521,901, forward strand.
TAGAAACATTGTTCATGGTTTTCTAGATAGAATTTAATCTCTATCCGTGGATATTCTATTTATTTAATTAATTAATATTATATAAAATAATTATTTTATATGATTTTTTACAAAATTTCCCTATTGGTCCATACTTGTTTTTAGGCTTAAAATTACTTAATCTCAAATATTTTTCTTCATATTTTTCAATTAATTAGAAAATATATTTTATGTTATTTTTAGCCATAAATCACTAATTATGGGGTTTTACATAATTATCTTTGGATTTTTCTTTGTTTAAGTTTAAGTAATTAGCCAATAATTACTTAATTAATCCCCCCACTAATTGTTGATAATTTTATTATTTAGAAATAATTATTTCCTCACAACAATTGGACTTATATTAGTATTTTATGTTCTACATAAAATATTAAAAATCACGGGTCAACAATGATCCGGAACACTTTTAATTTTCCCTCATTATTTTCCAAGGAAATATATCCCAAAAATTGTCTAAATTAGAGACAACATACTCTCTAATTTTTAATAATTATTTTATTGCCTCTAAGGATTTTCATAATTTCCTTAAGTCACTTTATGCTCCACAAGGGCATTTTGGTCATTTCGACACATTATTAATTTTTCCCTAATTTCCAAGAAATTTTATTTTAGAAAATAAGATAAATTTAACATTCTTTTTGAAACCACATATTCACCTATTTCTAATAGGTATTATTTATTAAAATATAATATTAGGATAAATAATTATTCGGGTATTACACCTTCCGGTTGCCGCAGCCCTCTCCCGTCGCTGTTGCCAGTCGTGTCCCGCTTCGCCGTCCGTCGCCTCCCTTCCAGGTAAGTTTGAATTTTGTTTATTTTACAATGGAAAAAACATGGCATTAAATAATTAATTAATAAATGAAAATTCCCTATTACTCTAGATCCATTATTTACGGCTTGACTTTGCTAACTATCTGCGGTTTTTGGTGCCACGATTCCTTTAACAGATCAACGTGCAAATATTTAAAAATAATCATTATTTAGATGATTTTGTTGTTGATGCAATTAGTGACTTTTATTAGGGATAATCCAAATTAGAAGCAGACACGATTTCTAGTACATAATTATTAATTATATGAGCTAGTTTCATGAACCTCACCCTCAAATTAAGTAAATTATTCTTATTTAGCTCACTAAGTATTCTAGTCAGCATAATAGTCATTCATCCTTAAAAAATGCTAATTACAATCATCACTATATATGCTTGTAATTTGGTGTGACGTATGGATATCTTCAGCTATTCTTTAATTTACCGACTAAGGAGAAACAAATAATACATCTACAAATGGTATAAAAATAATTTTATGATTATTTTTATATCAATGTTAAAATATATATATATATATATATTACACAGAAAGTTTGGATCTTATTCCTCGATCAATCTATATTACTCTGCTCTTATAATCTGAATTATGAACTTCCCTGGGATGCAAATTATATATATGTTGTACATAATGATGAATTAATATGAAATATAATGCCGCAAGGAAAATACTTTCTCAAAATAATTGTAAATCTCTAAAATAATTGTAAACAATGCCTTATATTAAGGGCAAGAACAATAATTGATTTTATATATAAACTGATCAGTAGATTAAAGAATTTGAATTTTGTAATTACTTTTCTGTTTTATAATTCCTAGATATTAGGATTTGCCTTTTATAATCCTAAATATTAGGATCAGCCTGAACTAGAGTATCTACGTGTATAAAATCCTAAAGGCATATGAATAATAAAAATAAAAAACTCAAAGGATTTTATACATTTCTTTTTTATTTCGTAATTTTTTATATAATTTTTAAATTTTTTACGAGTTTTGCGACGGAATGATCATCTTGGTGCATCGGACACGGGAGATGATGAAGCCTATGCAGATTCTACTTTAGTCCCTAATGAAGGACAAGGGTGCGGGGTCGGCTCTGGTGATGATAACGACGACCATTACTGCTTTGTTGTTTAGACTTTTTTAATACATATTGTTCACAAAATTATTATTTATATTTTGTTTTCTCTATGTAAACTCTTTAGATTGTTACAATATATTTTTATGATATACAAAAAAATTATTTTGTAATTTTTATTTTGTAATTTTACTCCCTCTTGAAGAAATCACTTGATTCTTTAGCAATTTTTAATGATAAATTTCCAGTTTTACATTGCTTTTGAACCAGACATCGGATTTGCCTCATTCTTCTTTCATATTTTAGATGATTCAGAGAGCTACAATTGTTATGAATAATTGAAGGGCAAATTCGGACAAGAGGGCAGTCAATTTTAGAGCCGAAAGACAAATGTATATTTCTAGATATTTATTGGGCCCGAATTTTGTATCAAAAAAATCATTTGTTATTTATTTCGTTTTGGGCCATTGTGTAGCCCTAGCCCATTTCCATTTTAGGTTAACTTTAAGTTAGACGGCAACCACAAACAACTCATGTTATTACGTTTTTACATATTTTCGGATTAAACACGAAGTTTCATTTTCTCAACAATGTTCTTCGCGTTCTTAAATCACATTCTTCATTTTTTTCCACCATGCTTGGATAAACACGTGATTAGCCCACGAATTGAGGATTCCACTATCCAGGATGACTCGTTCTTAATGGTAACAAATTCATTTCTGTTTTGTAATTTCGGATTCGATTTACTTTCGGATTGGGTGTTAGATTTAACGCCCAGATTGAGAAATCCCAAGGATTCAGTTCGAACTAGGTTCATGTGCTTGTTGTGTGATCGCACAGTGACACGCCATTGTTCGGATAAATGCTAGGCGATCGTCTAGTTGAGGGATTTTCTGGACGAACTAGAGATTTCGGTTCGTCCAGAATCAATCGCGAGTTCGTTTCAAGATTTGTTTGCATCCAGGAAGGAAAGTGGTGGAATTCGAAATCCTGGGTTGATCTTCATTTATCTGTTTAATCTGTGTTTCATTTTGTTTTGTTTCTATTATTTTGTTTTTAATCTGTTTGAAACAAAACCCCCATTTTTATCATTGCTCGCTTTTGTCATTATCGATTAAAACCCATTGCAAATTTGTTGGGAAAACGATCCAGGTTTCAATTACACTTTGCAAAATTATATTGATCCACGGTTATTTTGGGAGATCATGGCAAATCTCTTTCACCCTTCACAAACTATTAAGTTGAGGATATGTGCACAACACCTAAGGTGAAGATAATTTTCATTACATACTAACCCTCCAACCCTTCAAACACTTCTTCAAATATGATAATGCTATGACATTTGATGAGGCATTGTCCATCGTAATAGTAAAAACCTTTTCAATTCCTCAATCCAATAAACACCTCTCTGTTGTCTTCCTTATTGTGTCCCCTTTGTGATCCTCAATCTTAGAAAAATTGATGATCCTCTTATGCAGATTCCATTTAGGATCAATAAAGTGGGCAATCAAGCATAGGTAATTAAAATTCGATTAGAAGTCCAAAGTCTTTAGTAAGACAAACCCGAGTTGCACATGTCCTCAAAATCTTCTTTAAAACCTTGATCTCTCTAAGGTATAATTGTCATGCCAAAGAATCCCTACCAATTGTAATTTATGAAGGGATATGAAATTGTGGCTCAAGTTCCTTCACAAATTTCTTAAATTCAGAGCTTCTCAACAATCCTAAAGGGTAACATATCACAAATTTTGAACTCGGCCAAGGCTCTACGTATTCGCCTCTCATTGTACACATATGTGGAACTAAGGGCCTTCCTTGTGTACCATTTGACAAGTAATTCAACGGGGCTACTTCTTATCTTCCTTATTATGGTTTTTGTACACTTCAACAAATGCCTTTTCAAAGGAGTTGTCCATACTTGTTAGGGTCACAAGCATAGTCATTGTTGCAATGCTTACAATATGCTCTTATCTCTCCATTTGTTTCTTCCAGAGATATCTTCACAAAATGATCCCAAACTTTGGATATTTTTGGTTTACTTCATTCTCGGTTCTTTTCTCTTCCTAGGATTTTCATCCCTATTTACTTGAGCCTCTTGAGAGGGTTCGGTACGAGAAGTAGGAGGAGCAGGATGTTGCAATTTGGTGGTAATGGTGGCGGCATGGAAGAAATAGGACTAGGAGAAGGAGTTGTAGAAGGTGCAGACCAGGTGAATTGGTTATCATCGGATGGGGGAGTGACAAAGAACCCTTCATTAAAGGTGCCGACAAAGAATCTTGCTCATCCATTTCAATTTCGAATATACCGCAAGACATGAACAAATTCTCATCATATCGGTATATATAGACTAAAAACAAGATCCAAGAAAGCAGCAAAATCAAGCTCATAGAATCATGTCCACATGCAAAACATTATATAAAAGTCGGCAATCAACTTACAAAAAGTGAAAAGTGATAGAACGATGCTCACATGAAAAGTCATCAATCAACTTACATTAAATAAAGGAAAATGTGAATAAATCAACTTAGGAAAAAAATACTATGTCATTTTCGGTGTGAGATCTTGCTAACAAAGCAAAATCACAAAATCTTCAATAAAAATCATTAAGAGCAGATCGATGGTAGAGTGGGAATCGGGGTTGGCCGGCCCGACAGGCCATGGCCTAACAGGGCGGGTAAGGAAAACATCTGTTTTCAAAGCCCGGCCCGATAGTACTGAGCCGTGGCCGGCCCTACAGGCCTGAAAATTACTATTCCTAATTTTAACTATTTTTCCTTCGATTTTTTTCAAAGAAATATAATTAGTAAATTGCAACCATTAAAGTTTTAATGCATCAAATAAATGTTATCAACATTAATATCTAAACAATATAAATCATTCAAAAAATAAACACATTCATTAATTCGTAATAAAAAACAAATAAACACAAAGTGACAAAGAATATTTTTTCCTTTTTTCCAAAAAATATTAAACAAAGGAATTACTTTATGTATGCCCACGACAAAATGCATTTCCCTCTCGTAATTTTGTATGTGTCTGTGATTCCTTCGTTTCATGCATGATTTTTCTTGTGAGTAAAAATAATTATACTTATTTTACACAAAATATATTTATAATTTATTACTTCTATAATATTGTAATACCAAGGTATGTGTTTATTTAATATGAAAACATCACTTCTTTAAAATTTATAATAAATAATTATGCGTTTTAATACAGAATAATAATAAACATTAAAAAAGGGTTATAGTTTAAACTAAAAAAATCTAAGTAACTATTTTTCAAGCCGAGATCTAGGGTAGGGGCTTAAACGGGCCAGCCCGATGGGCTTGGCCCGATTTCCCAGCTCTAGCTCTACTGATGGTGCTAACAATAAAGACAAACTTCAAAGACAAGAGGAGTCCAGAAATTTATGGTCTTAGCTTTCTGATGGTGCTAACAATAACAATAGGAGTCCAGGTCAAGAAGCTTCATGAGGAAGAGGGTCAGACACAAGTGGGTTATTAAACACTGCTACTGTGCTGCAAGGCCGAAAGGTAGACTGGGCTTGGGGAGCAAAGCATAACAACGTAGATAAAGAAGGCTTAACAATTACCAAAAAAAAAAGCCAATGTGGGTTGGTATAGATGGTAAGGGATCCAGGATTAGGCCCTTGGGTCGTGGGTTTGATCCCCTCTACCGCTGGGACTCCTTTGGTAGGCGATCTCGTAAGTCCCCAGTAAGTGCTCATAGAGCCCGGGGCCGTGCCCTGGCCTTGGTGGGGGACTGATGTCGAACCCCTCCAAAACTTGTTTCATATCAAAAAAATTACCAAAAAAAAAAAAAGAAGGCTTAACAATTGCCATGCACCGGTGCCACCATATAGTAACACTTGTTATAAATGATTGTTCTGTACATTTAGTTTAATATTAATATGATATGTAACATTGTATGAGGCAGATTGTAGGGCAACATTATCACGAGGACAAAATCTTCATAAATAAAGACAAAATCTTCAACTTCAAAAACTTTTTGCTAACAATGGAAGTTAGAAAAAAAAAAATACTTCAAAGACAAACTTCCAAAAAATTTCAACTAATGTATGCAATAATAGCTAAATAATTTCATTTTCCGTCATCTCTTGCAGAAAAATGAAGACATATCGAGAAGGGAAAAAAAAAAAAAAAACAGAAATGTAAAATGCCAGTCCGAGTACAAAGTTTGTCGCCTAAAATGAAGAAACAGAAATGAAAAATCTCACAGGAAAACAAGGAAAAAGACGAAAAGTGACCAACGAACAATGAATATGATAACTTGAAGCTTGAGGAAAAGAACTTGAGGCTTACCGGTGTTGTGACGGAAAAGTGACGGTCTTGAAGCTTTAACTACGAACTTGACGACAGACAACCTTCAGCCGTTCTTCAAAAACGAGCACCGGCGAAATCGCAGTTTGAATAGAGATGAAGAGGATGGCCGATCTGAAATGGCGGTTTGAATCCTAGAGAGTCAAAGACGAAGAGGATGGCCGATCGTTAGGGTTTGGTCCGGTGGTTTCGAAATGAACAAATTTCTGCCGAATCGGGAGGCCAAATGGGAAAGCTAGGGTAGAAGTTAGAAATTAGGAATATATACTGCCTCCTCAACGACATCGTTTTAAGTTGAGGCGTGACTTTTTTCCTGAAGGCTCATATATATATATATATATAACCAGGTAGGACAGGTCTTATTAGTTGGATAAGGTAGCTTGATACCTAGTCCTACTCGGTCTTCGTGTCCGACCCGGCCTTGTCGGAGTCATTTCGGGTTTTTTTCCTTCTCTCGGAATTTGGACCAAGGTTGGACCGGGTCGAGTCTGTCGGGTTTCCGAGTTTCATGTACAACCCTAATAAAAGGGAAGGATGACGTCTATGAGAGTGAGAGAGAGACAGAGAAGAAGGGAAGGCAATTTTTTTAGCTATTTTTATAATTTTCATCTTAAAATAATCCCAATATATTCCCATAATTTGTATGTATTATTAGTTTGAATAGGTTAAGAAAGCTAAATAAAATATTTAAAAGTATTTATATTTATTATTGCTTGACTTATATAAATAGATTTATAATATAATGATACACATAAATATTTTAGAGATATCATATAATATATAATTAAAAATTTATTTAGCTTCCTCAATTTCCCTAACTTAGTCAAGCGAGCCTTGTATTAAGGACTGAAGTTGTATATAGCTATCAAACACAAGTACGCATAGTTTGTGCAACAATGATCATACATAATTTTATTAGGAGAAATTCTCAAAGTGATGTTAATATCATGCAAGTTGAAAATGAGAATATAGGTCATGTAGATAATAATAATGTAAATGAAGAGTCATCCTTGACAAATTATGTTACGCTATATTCAACCTAAATGAATCATATTCATGAAACAATTAGAGACCAAAATGTACAGGTGATCAAATTAGTTTTGTAATATTATTTGATCAAATTATGTATTTTAGCATTGTCAAATTTTCCAAGTTAAGATTTTTCACTTTTTATAATTTTGATTTTATTCTTCTCTTATAATTATCACAAAAGTCACTTATGCTCTTGTCAATCTAAACAAGTTTCAGTTTCAAGAAAGTTACTTATGCTAACCTCAATCAAACATAAATTATATTACACAATCAAACTTTTACTCAATCTTAAATTTGTACAAGTCATATTGCAAATAAGCCACTTTTCTTATCATTTGTCCCAAACACACTTTGTTTGAGTTGACGTTCAAGAAAATGTTCACGTAAATCGAGACAAAACTCGTCTAACAAACTTACCTCGTATTCCCGTAAATTATATTGGAAAACAATTTCTACCGCTAACTTGAAACATGCACAAATTCAGCTCTTTTTCTTATGGATGAAATTCTCCATTAGTTGGAAAAAATGTAATCTTGAATCATGTGGAGATGGTGATATGGCTTGCTATCTAAGAAATAGTAAACCTGCTCTTTATAATAAACTTTTCTAGTTGAAATAATTTAATTTTAAAAAATTAGTAAATTAAAACAGAAAAATTCATATACAAACCTAGCGCATACACTTAATTAGTTAAAACTCAAAAGCCACCCACATATACGGCTTTTTTTTGTGGACGAAAAACCACATACATACGGCTTTATTATTACGAATTAGTATAGTAAAAAATCGGAATTTTAGCAGCGCACTAATTTTTGACCATCTTAGTAAAATTATTAATTGCTACTACCACATAAGGGTTCACATTCTATGTTTTTTCCTTACATGCTTCTTAGGTACTTGTCCCTTTAATTAGAGAGATGAAAACTTTTTTTTTTAATTTTTTTATATATTTTATTTATCTAGATTAGATTATATATTACATCCTGATTTTTTTATGCACTTAGTATTTCATATTAATGAATTTTGTCCTGTATTTAGAAATATTTTCCTATAACACCAGAGATCGTGAAAATGAATTAATTTGAGATGTCGGGTTCAAAATTTTTTTATGATGCAGCATATAATTTAATCTAAATAAATAAAATATAAAAAATAATAATAAAATAATAAAATGCTTTCATCCTCTAATTAAAGGGACAATTACCTAAGAAGCATGTGATGTGAATTCCTACTATCACTAAGTTTGTTTATTTGGAATCTTCACCTGTAGGGTTCCGCAGCTTAACGAAGATCGAAAAACTAGAGTTTCATGGGTAACTCGGAAGGAGAATTGATGGTTTGTGCAGAAACTCAAGAAAATAATAATTCCATCAAACTGGTTGCTAGTGAAATATCTTCTATAACATTAAAAGTAGGCATATTTACAATCACATATATAGGTGCGAGTAGCCATGGAATGAATATAATTAAAATGCTGGTGTGATGTTCATCACTGAAAAATGACAGATATGGGGATTATAACAGTGTATTGTTTAGAAACCCACGAGAGGAACCCTGTGCGAAAGAATGATTGCCTCTGTTTTCTTTCATTTGTGGGATGAACTCAACCGAGAAAGTAGCCTTTTGGTTTACCTCTGAGAAGCTTATCTGATTTGGGTTAGCTGTTTACACTCATACCTAACGCCAGAGGCACCTCATCAAGTTGCAGATAGTAAGTTGAATTGGCGGGTCCAACATTAGTCACTGTTCTTGTATAGTACTGTGAAGTAGAACCCATAATAATAGAAAATGAGGGATAGTTTAGTTGTGCTTCTGGTATGCTTTTGATCTCTGAGCATCTCACTTTCTTGTCCACAATCATGTTAATTTGTTCATCTGTGTAACCTGATCCACACAAGTAATTAAGGAATGTAATCATCAGGATGGATATCATAAACAAGCCCTGGATCACTTGCTTTATTAGGATTGACATGTCCAGCACCAGTAGTGAAGACATTAGCAGGAAGAAGCCTTTCGTCGAGTATTGGCATTCCGGCAAGATTTACAGTACTAGCAGTGGTCATGATGGCTGACTTAATGGCTGCCGGAGAAGACCAATCTGGGGGTGAACCTTTTGAGCAATTAGTAAAATATTGATAAATATGAAAATTATGTTTTATACTTTAGACCAAGATTAAATCCTTAAATATATCATTAAAGATCGGAGAAGTGTTAGTGCCTGTTTGGGTAAAGAAAAAAAACACACTTTAATTTGGACTTAGAACCATGGTTTGGTGAAAGAGTAGCCAACCTATGAAAAAAATGGGATAATCACTTTTTTTATCCCAAATCATGGTTTTGAGAAAGCAAAATTGTCCTCCTTTTCTCTTTCCTTCCCTATTATATGCAATTATTACATTATATACTGTCCTTTTTGATAATTTGTCCATGAAAAAGTGATTATGATATTTTTCACAAAATCTATTTTACTCAGAATTTAATCTGAGCAACTTACAAAAATGCTCTTTGAACATCGGTGAATGCACCTAATGCAATGGGATCGTCGTAGAAAGGAACGGAGCGCGAACCACCGAGTGACAGAGAAAGCACGTCCACGCCATCATCAATGGTAATGTCCATTGCAGCTAAAATTGCACTTTTGAGACATCCCACTGAGGCGTTGCAAACTTTGTAGATTGCCACGTGAACTTTCGGTGTCATGCCAACTGCTGTGCCCTGAGCATTACTAAAAACGCTAGCTTCCGACACGAATATTAGGTTTCCTCCTTGCTGTTTTTATTTTCTTTTGGAATTTCTATGTATTTTTCGAATTTCTGTAAAAGTTGGAGATCAAGAAACTGCAAGAAGATGAGCATTCAACACTGTCAGACACTTTTCGTAGACCTCTGGACCTCAGATTTGGACGATCCATATGTCGTTGGAAAGAGGACGGAAAGACGAACAAAATGGTAGGTGGACCGAGGCCGGGAGAGATGCCACGCGCCCCATGCGCCCACAAGCTTCTCGCGAGTGGCCTTCATGCGCCGGCAATGGTGCCGCACGTGAGGGCGCGTGGCCACCCTTTTGGGTGGTTCCGCGGCCGTGTTCTTGTCTCTCCATGGCGGTCCTTCCCTTGGAGTTTCGTGGCTTGAGATGACTTCGGATGACGGAGCTGCGACTCCGACGGCTAGGGTTCCTCTTTTGCATTCTAGGGTTTCTCGCCAAGGAGTGGGTCTTTGGTTTTTGGGCCCATGAATACCCTAAAGAGGCTTGAGATGTATACTATAATGGACGGAAGAGGAATTCCAAAGTTGTAATTTTTATTTTTATTTTTAAATAGGAATGCCATGGATTAAAGTTAATTTCCTTTAAATATTAATGTTTTTCTTTATTGAATGTGTATGAATTATATGTGCGATTAACATGATGTCACTACTACAAAAATTGGATATTACTTCTAAAAACGCCCTTATTTAGAAATAGGACGTCCAAAGTGAAGGCGGTGGCATTCTTGTAATTATATTTAAGGAAGTTGAGCCTTCAGCGTCCGAATAAGAAATCGGGACTCCTTAAATTGATTTTTGAGTCCGATTTGTTTCAGACGTCTAAAATTGTTTCACGCCATAAAATATGAGAAATATTTGTTTGGCGCCATAATATTTAATTTTTTTCAATAAAATTCATTTATGGCGACCTACATATATTTCGGGACGTCTTTAATGTGTCAATTCTTCGCTCCTTGAATTTTTGTTTGGCGCCAAGGATTTTCTTTTAATATTAATTAGAAAATTTAATAATATTGGCGACTGAATTGAGAATCAGTCGCCTATATTTTATAAATGGCGACTGATTTGATTCGAGAGTCGCTTATATTTTAAAAATGGCGACCGAATTAGAATCGTCGCCATTTTTAAAATATAGGCGACTGATCTCGATTCAGTCGCCATTTTTAAAATATAGGCGACTCGAATCAGAATCAGTCGCCATTTATAAAATATAGGCGACTGATTCTCATTCGTGTCGCCAAAATTGGAATATAGGCGACTGAAAGATGATTCAGTCGCCTATAGTCAATTTTTTAGGTTAATAAACTCGCGCCTCTTCATTTTCCTCACACACTCATACTCCACAGAGGCCGCGAAATCCTCTCGACTCACTCTCGTTCCGCTCTTCGCCGCTTTCCTTGCCGTACGCCTCCGCTCGTCGCCACCGATCGATCACAAGACTCTCTCGCTCACTCCGCCTCTTTCGCCATCGAAGAGACCCACCAAACCCAAGTAAGCTTGTTCGGATGTTACTCTTAAGTTCTTTGATTCCTAATAACCCATTTTAATCGTTAATGCTTCTTGCTTATAGATTGATTTTTGCTTCGATTAGGATTCCCGCCTCACTCGCTCACTCCACCTCCTTCCCGATCAAAACCTCGCGAAACCAAGTAAGCTTGTTCGTTCTTCTTGTTCTTTGATTCCAAACCCCATTTAATTGGTAATGTACTTCTTGCTAATTAAAAAGAATACAATTTGGAACCGCTCTTATTTGTAGATTTTTATTCAAGTAAATTTGGTGGCCAACTAAATTGTCTAAAGCTTCATTAAATTGGTCATGTCACACCGATTGGTTGTAGTAGTTGATTTTGAAGGATTATAGGAGTATTTTGTGATTAGATAGTGGTTTAGTTTTGGTTGTTCTTATGCCTCGGTCATTCATTGATTCTCTCGTTAGATGTGCTTTGTGTTACTCTTCCCTATCGAACTTCTATATTCATCGTAATCTCTTGGAGTCGCTTTATGATTAAGGCCCCAATGTCCTTAAAGGTAATACTTTGATAGCAATTAATTCAATGCAAAACACTTCTAGCTTTAATCTGTTGTAAAAAGCACGTTTACTTTAAGTAAACATTGACTCTATGGCTCTATGGTTTCTTTATCTTACATAATTGATAAATTGTTTAGCTGAAATTGGTTTAGTTAGTAAGTTTAGGTTATTAAGCTGAAATTGGTTGTTATTGAAATTTTGGGATGTCTTACTTTTAAGGGAAATGCCGCCGAAATTTACTTAAAAGAAAACATGTCGTTCTTGAAATTGACATGAACTTGACTGTGGTTGGAAATGTTAGGTTGTAATAAAATGGGTCATAGTTGGATGAATGCATTGAGAACTAGTGAAGAATATGAGAATGGGGTGGAAGAGTTTATTGAATTTGCTAGAAGGAATGTGGCCACAAAAATGGGATGTATTATTGTCCATGTGTTAATTGTTTAAATGGGAGTCGAAGGGTTATTGCCGATATAAGGGACCACCTACTTTGTGATGGAATACACCTTCGATACACAACGTGGATATGGCATGGTGAGGAAGTAAGTACCACAAGCGCCCCATGCAAATGAAGTTGAGGTAGATGATGATGATGGAATGGAGAAAATGATTAATGATGTTGAGGCAGAATCTTTTGCACAATCGGGTGAATATGAAAGCGTGCGGAGCGATGCAGTAGACACCTTTGTTCCCGGGTGTACTAAGTATACACGGTTGACTCGCAACCTTACATTTGGTCAACTTAAAGGCAACTTGTGGGTGGACCGATAGCAGGTTTCACGTCGCCGCTTGAATTGTTGTGTGATATGTTGCCGAGTTGATAATGTACTTCCAAATCGTATGTATGAGGCCAAGAAAATCTTGTCTACGATGGGTATGGAGTATAAAAAGATACACAGTTGCCCTAATGACTGCATATTGTATAGAAACGAGTACGAAGGCCTCAGTAATTGTCCGAAGTGTAAAACTTCACGATACAAAGTGAAGAAAGTTAGTGTTTCTGGAGAGCAGACAACAAAAAGGCAACCTTTGAAGGCATTGTGGTATCTTCCAATAATTCCACGGTTTAAGCGTCTGTTTACTAGTGAAGCAACGGCCAAGAAGTTGAGATGGCATTCGATGAGAGAATATCCGATGGAAAATATCTTCGCACCCTACCGACTCTCCGCAATGGAAGAAAATAGACGAAATGTTCCCTCAATTTGGCAAAGGAGCCAAGAAACCTTCTACGGGGCTTTGTACAGATGGCTTCAATCCGTATCGAACTCTTAGCAAAGACCCATAGTGCATGGCCGGTTCTCCTTGTAATATACAACTTACCTCCCGGCTATGTATGAAACGCAAGTATGTGATGCTTTCTATGATGATTTCGGACCAAAACAACCTGGGAACAATATCGATGTGTACTTGGCGCCTTTGGTTGAGGATTTGAAGAAGTTGTGGGAGGAAGGCGTAGATGTGTTTGATGCATATAAGAAGGAGCACTTCAAGTTGCGTGCAATGATTTTTACCACGATAAACGACTTTCCCGCATACGGAAATTTGTCGTGGTATAGTGTGAAGGGGCATAAAGCATGTCCAATATGTGAAGCGTACACAAACTTCCATCAACTAAAGCACGGAAAAAAAGGGTCTACCTCGGCCACATGAGGTTTCTTCATCGGTTCCACCCATATCGTAAGTTAAGAAAGCGCTTTTTTAACGGCACGGGAGCGTAATACGGCTCCAAAGGCGTTAACCTGAGAGGACGTTTATAGTCGGGTGAAACATATCAACGTCATATTGGGTAAGCAAAGAAAGGAAGGCGAGTGAGAAGAATATATGGAAGAAGAGATCAATTTTCTTTGATCTTCCATATTGGCGTAGTCTTGATGTGAGACACAATCTTGATGTGATGCATGTGGAGAAAAACGCTTGTGATAGCCTTGTCTGAAATACTTTTTGCACATACCAGTGGAAGACTAAGGATGGAATTAGTGCGAGACTAGATCGGTTGACATGGGAATAAGAGAAAGGTTACATCCACGAGTAATGGAAGATGGTAAGAGGGCATACATGGAGCCAAGCAACTCATACACTATCAAAAGTGAGAAGAAAAGTTTGTGTGGATGTCTATATGACATTAAGGTGCCACAAGGATATTCTTCTAATTTGAGAAAGTGTGTCTCAATGAACGATTTGAAGTTAGTGGGAATGAAGTCCCATGATTATCATGTGTTGATGCAACAACTACTACCAATAGCTATAAGAGGCATTATGAAAGATGAAGTTCGATCCACTATAACAAGATTGAGTATTTTCTTCAATGCTATCTCGCAACAAAGTCATTGACATTGAAAAGTTGGATGAATTGGAGAATGAGGGTTATATTATTTTGTCCCAACTAGAGATGCATTTCCTCCCGCCTTTTTTGATATCATGGTGCACTTGATAGTGCACTTGGTAAGGGAGGTAAGACTGTGCGGTCCAGCTTACCTAGGTGGATGTACCTTCGAGCGATACATGAAGATCTTAAAAGGGTATTCTAAAAACCCTTATCGGCCGGAAGCCTCAATAGTTGAGAGATATGTAGTTGAAGAGGCTATGGAGTTCTCGCAAAGATTATCTATCGTGGCCGACGATACAATCTCAAAGATGACGAGGGGATAAGCGAGGGAACTCGAGGAATCAAACTCGAAGAATAAGCTCGTGGAAGAGGTGTTGCAAGCACACCCGTACATCATGAATAATACTAAGAAGTTCAACCATACATTGATGAACACAAAGAGTTTGAAGAATATGAATCCAAGGAAGAGTGACATGCAGTATAGCGAATGAGCAAAAGAAGACGTTCATAAAGTGGTTCGTTGAGAAGGTATTGCACGAGACCGGAGTGTCGATACAATCGAGTGGTTAGCCTGGGGCCTTCTTTCGTGTCATCACTTGGAGCGGTTACGATGTCAACGGATATTCTTTCTACACAAAAGACCAAGATGACGTAAGTCTGTCAGGCAAAATAGTGGGTGATGGTTGAAGCCGAATCCATGCACTTTTCGAGTTCGAAAGACAAAACCCGGTGGTAGCATCAATGGCCTATTATGGAGTGATCGAAGAAATATGGGAGATCAACTACAAAGCAAGTTCAAAGTTGCTTTATTGAAATGTAAGTGGGTTAGCAATAATGTCGTTGTAATAGATCCTAAATTTGGATTTGTCTCGCATTGATCTTCAAAGACTTGGTCATAGAGATGAGCCATTCATTTTAGCAAGTCGCGAAACAAGTGTTTTATGTTACGAGACTCTCGCAAATAAAAGAATGTCCATTGTACTTCAAAGTAAAAATGAAGTATGGTGAAGAATCCTTGAACCTTGACGATACACTCCTTTCACAACAAATCCACCTACAACACGTGAAGTAGAATTGATAGATGATGAAGAATATGCTGCAAGAAAGGATCATTGTGAAGGAATATGGGACACCATGTAAAGTAAGATCTTCGATTACAAAATGATTTGTTTAACTACTATGTTCTTTTTGTGGTCGTTTAACATGTTGGTTCATTTTATTAATCTGCTTATTATTTAAAACCTATCTAACATAAATGATTGGTCTTTGATGAACAAGAATATGTCTAGCTCAGACGAGTCATCGGGAGATAGGGTTGATATGCCCGTTGAGAGAAAAGGGAGAGGTAGCACACACATGGGTGAGCTAATTGCTCGCCGTGACAGCCGAAAAAAGAGGCCGCATGTGGAGTTTGATGAAAATATGAATCTAGCTTGGCAGAGAGGAAGACAGCCTTCATTAGCTATTTAGGCTATCTCGGCTCGAAGCAAAGTGCGTATTGTTTACTCGCCTTGGAAGTTCGTTGATGATAAGACGAAGGATTTGATTTGGACACGATTTTGGTATCTCACTTTCGATATATCCGCATTTGTATCTTTAGTCTTATTACTTGATTTCGTCATATCTTCTCTTTCACCTTGCAAAGAAACATTTGATGTCCCTAACACTAAGGCCATGAGGAAGCATTGATCGGGCGAAGTTCGTCTCCGTTGGAAAGATTTTAAGAACAAGCCGACAAAAAAGTATATTCGCGGGCAAAGAGGGACCAAGATCCATGTAAGACCTATTCCTTCATTTCTCCTGAGGACTCGGAGGGAGTTTGTGGCGTCCCTAAGCAGTAATCCAATTACTGTAAAATTTTCGTCATATCTTATCTTTAATTTGAATCTACTTGAATTCGTACGATCAGTTTTGTTTGTTTTCGTGTCACGAAAACAAGCCAAGCTAATAGAGAGAGGCAAGCGAAAAATAAGTATCCGCATTGCTTGTCTAGAGGTGGCTACTAAAGCCTGGAACGAAAGATGATGGAGGAAGAGCAAATGATTGAAGGAAGCTTCCCAATCCGATCCTTCCATCAAGTATCCGTGCCCTCAAAGGTCCTCCTCGTCACAAAAATGGAAAGTCATGAGGATGAAGGGGGACAAATACATCAATGAAGATGTTGCTGCGGTTGCCTCAAAGATCGTAAGTAGTTGAATTAGAAGTATTAAATAGCCTCAGTTGTTTCATACTATATAAGAGTTTAGTTATTATTTATGAAAAATCTTATGGTACAGTCTCACACCGCAGAGGTGCATATTAGCGAACCGTCTCACACCTGCAGGTGCATATTAGCGAACCGTCTCACACTCCACAGGAGGTATAGCTTGCACCCTATATTTGGATGACACACACGGCGGATTGTTGCCGATGGTCTTGTTTACCTGAACAAGACAAACACCACAACAAGCAAATTCCAAGAAACCAACGTCAGTGACCGTGACGAGTGTGCGAGAGGGGGAAGAAGAGACAAATGTCCCGATTGATGATGAGGAGGTTACCACACTAGGCGCTGCCATCACATGGTTCATCCTTTGGCCGCTCATCTTATTGAGATGTGGACGACACCTGCGATGGTAGGAAATACATTACTGATTGAGTGTGAGTTGTTTCCCGATTGATTTTCATTGCTCATTCACTCATAATATGTTTTTTTATGTTTTCATAGGATGAACAAGTCTGCCGGCTTATTTCCGTACCTAGCATGTAACGCGCAAGAGATGTACAAGGACATCGGCCTCATAAGCTTGCATGCCTCCGGGCATTGTCTGCAGTAAAAGACATATCCGATGACATTTGACAATAAAGATTTGATGGAGTTTTTGACGATGGATTGTTTAGATATACGCTTTCTTCAACTTGCAATCTCGTAAGTTTGTTTAACCCTTTAATTATGTTAGTACTCTTTTTTTGTTTAAGATCTTCAATAACATTTATCATTTCATTTCATAGTGTCTCGCCGTGAATTATGCGCCGCACACCGCGAGCGAGTTTGTATGGATACTTATGTCCTGGATGCACGGCTTCGGCTCGCAGTACGTTACCCAGAGGTCAATTTATGTTGGTCTAACAATGAGCGACTGAGGGTCGTCTTGTTATCTAGCGCCAATACATGAAAGGTGCATACTTTTGTTTTGTCTGATAAGATTTTTGTGTCAAAATTGCGGTCTTATCTTAATTTAATATTAATACGTATATGTTGTAGTGGTCATTGGACGCTTTGTGTGTTGTTTGTCCGAGCAAGAACTCCCGTTATTGGTTCGATTCAAGAAATGGCAATCCTACCGAGGATATCAAAACATGTTTGCCGAGTAAGTAAATTTTTTTCGAATCGTCGATTCTTCTTTTAAATGAATGGTTTAACATGTCCTGTTAATTTCCATTTTAATGATAGGGGCCTCAAAACGTATAGACAAACTTTATCAATGCAAAAGAGCAGGAGGACCGAAGTGGTTTAAACCGACAGCCGAGTAGTTTCAATTCAAGTTATTTCATTGACACGGTAGCTTTAGATATGCCTTTATTCGTTTTTAACAATTTGCCTTTGATTTATAGTGCCATCAACAACTGTGGAGCACCGAGTGCGGATATTACGTTATGAGTTGGATGCAATCCATCGTTAACGACGTACTCAAGGTTTTCAAAACGTATTTAATCGCCTCCGTGATTCTCAAGTTTATTTAATTTTTGTTGTTGTACTTGAGTTGTTAATTATTTCCTTCACTTAATTGGTTTATCTTATACCTTGTTTCCCAATTTACGCTTTTGGGTACTAAGGATCCGTACTCTGCAGGATGAGATCGATTCGGTTCGAGACATGATATCTAGATATCTTCTTCAACACATAGCGTCTAGTTAGTACCGAGCATGATTAATTAATATGTTAACCGTTGTTCATTTGTATGTATTTGGTGTTTTGTCCGTACAAAATATGCAATTTTGGTGTTATATATAGTCTCGCTTATGTATTGTGTTAGAGTGAGATTCTTCGTTGCTTGTGGTGGTTTCGGCTGATTCTTCCGTTAGAGCGTGATTCTTCATCGTTGCCTTGGTAGATGTTCATATTTTGTAGTTTACTTTTTTAAAAAAATTTAACAAAGGCGACCCTCGATTTTTAAACCAGGTCGCCTTTGTTACGATAAGGCGACCTCGATTCGAATATCGTAGTCGCCTTAAAGCTCAACAAAGGCGACCGATTTAAAAATCAGGTCGCCTTTCTTGAAATTAAGGCGACTGATAAGAATATCAGTCGCCTTTAAGGCGAACTCTATCTTCTAATTTACCTATATAAGGCGATTCGATTTCCAATCGTCGCCTTATATAGTAATAAGATTTCTGATTTCAAATCGGGTCGCTTATTAAGGCGAATTGATCTAATATCGTCGCTTTAATAAGACGACCTAATTTTGGATCAGTCGTCATTTTGGAAATTTTCCTCTACCTCTCCAAGACGTCCCTCTAAAAGGGTCGAATTGGGTCTTATTTAGGTCGTTGTTTAGCATTTTTGTAGTAGTCAAATGTGTTTGTAATAACATGTCATATAGAATAGGAAGATGCCATATTGTTGCATAATCATATGTCATAACAACATAGTACCTATTATGTCTTGGAATCGACTAGGATGATAGTTATTATGCGAGATTATTTAGGTTATCCACTAAACTAATTATCAATTATTATGATTTTAAATTAAAATCTAGAATAATAAATGGACTAATTAATTGTGAATTTAAAATCTAGACAAATAATCCAAGAATTTCCTAAGAGAATTGTGTATTTTTAGAGTAATTTATGGGTTATTTAAAATGGTCATCATGACTAGATTTTAGATACCAAATAATTTATGGGATGATCTCACTCAATTTGAAAAATTCCTAAGAGAATTGAATTTGAGAGTAATTTATGGGTTATTTAAAATGGTCATAATGACTAGATTTTAGATACCTAATAATTTATGGATGATCTCACTCAATTTGGAAATGTCATAATGACTAGATTTTAGATACCAAATAATTTATGAATGATCTCACTCAATTTGGAAAATTCCTAAATTATTTTTGAGAGTAATTTATGGGTTATTTAAAATGGTCATAATGACTAGATTTTAAATACCAAATAATTTATGGATGATCTCACTTAATTTGGAAAATTCCTAAGAGAATTGTATTTGAGAGTAATTTATGGGTTATTTAAAATGGTCATAATGACTGGATTTTAGATACCTAATAATTTATGGGTTGATCTCACTCAATTATAGTAGATACTCTAAATTGAACAAATTCTTGGAAATTGAAAATTCTAAATTTTAAAATATTGAATGGTGAAGGTTTTAAATTAAGCATTTAATTTTAAAACCTACGGGCCCCAATTGTGGGTTTATTAGTGAAATGGTTATCACCGAAGCCCCATCGGATAAGGATAATTGGATTTCGCTAGATTAAACCTTAATATTTTCACAATTTTAGTAAAGTTTTGTACGGCCCATCGTCGGCAACACTTAGACACTAAAGATAATTTTGAAAGTAAACAATGGTTAATTACATTCAACTTTGGTAAAATTGTTAACCCTCCCATCGAGGCTCTGGCAATGGAACTGAAGGCCCAAATTAACAATATTAGTTTTACAAGAATCTTGCCCATCGTAAGCCTTGTAAAGATAACTAATGGATTGTTAAACAATAAACGAATAGTAGTTATTAGAATCTACTAGCGCTATATACTGTTTTGTTGTTAATTATAGTTTGTAATTAGTGTGTTTTTTCCTTAATTTCAAAAAAATGTCTTCATTCAATCCTTTAGCTACAATCTTGAGCCAAAAACCTATGGATGGTACAAACTACAAACAATGGAAAACTAATTTGGATATTGTTCTTCAATATGAAAAACTCAACTTTGTTCTAACTACCCCTATACCAGCGCATTGGAAGAAAATTGCCCAAGTATAAATAAACCTTGGAGGTATGGGTAATTTACATGTGATTGAGGCTTTGTTTAGTGGAGAATCACGATGATAAATGGATCGTTGATTCGGGGAGCCACTAACCATGTTTGTTACTTCTTTAAGGGTTCAAACATGCTTGCACGTAATTAAAGGACAAAGAGATTTGAAGCTTGAACCGGGAGCTTGTGTCATAGCACTAGCAGTGGGACAAGTTATTTTATCTTTTGATAATTGCAGAATTTTGGTTTTAAAAGACCGTTTTTATTTATTCCTGCATTTTAAGAGGAATTTAATTTTTGTTAGTTGTTTGTATAAACATGGTTTGACAAAGCCGGGCTTAATTCCTCAGTTTCAAAAAGAAGTTCATCTTCTTTTATTTGTTATGGTGTAAAGTTTAATGGTCTTTATTTCCTTAATATTGTTCCCTGTGAAGTTAATCATGTTGAATTAAGAGATGTTGAGCATATTAATTCATCAAAGAAAATAAAATTTTCAATAGAACATTTTTTAGAAATGACAAGATCTATGCTCAGTTACTCATCTCTTTCTGATTCATTCTGGGGATATGCCTTAGAAACGACTATGTATCTATTGAACTTAACTCCGTCCAAGTCGGTTTCAAAGACACCAATAGAATTATGGAAAGGGTGCAGAAACCAGATAAGATGGACTCGCGTACTGAAGTATGCATGTTTATAGGCTATCCTAAAGGAACTAGAGGTTGGTTGTTTTATAGTCCAAAAGAAAAGAAGGTCATAGTGAGCACTCACGCGACTTTCTTAGAGGAGGACTATATGACAAATTATAAGCCAAGGAGTAAGGTTATTCTTGATGAGCTAGTCTCAGATCAAGTTTCACCGCAACCTCAGCGCAAGATATCTCTTGTTGGGTGAGTCAAATCAGAAATCATCATTGATAAAGATGATGATCCCACGAGTTATGACGAAGCACTAGGAGATGTTGATGCTCAGAATGGCTTGAGGCTATGAATCGTGAAATGGATTCTATGAATTCCAACTCGGCCTTGGTCTCTTGTAGATGCACTAAAGGGGTAAGACCCATTGGGTGTAAGTGGATTTACAAGAGAAAGAGAGGATCGGACAGAAGGTTGAAACCTTCAAAGCTAGATTGGTGGCGAAAGGGTACTCCCAAAAGAAGGGTGGATTATGATTAAACCTTTTCGTCGGTTGCCATGCTCAAGTCCATCCGGATTCTCTTAGGCTGCAAAGAAATCTTGATTATGAGATTTGGCAAATGGATGTCAAAAGCTGCTTTTAAATGAAAATTTGGAAGAGGAAATCTATATGCAACAACCAAAAGGGTTTATAGCCAAAGGGCAAGAAGAAATGGTATGCAAGTTGCAAAGGTCCATTTATGGACTTAAGCAAGCGTCCAGATCATGGAACATTAGATTTGTTCAAGCCATTAAGTCTTATGGTTTTGAGAAAATTCCTGATGAGCCGTGTGTGTATAAGAGGATCCAAGGTAATGCGGTATCTTTTCCGTACTTTATGTGGATGATATACTCCTTATCGGAAATGATACGAGGTATTGTTAGGCATAAAAACACAATTTGAGCAAGCATTTTTTATATGAAGGACCTGGGGGAAGCCAATTATATTCTTGGTATTAAACTCTTTCGAGACCGGAAGAATAGGGTTTTGGCATTATCCCAGGCTAAAATACATCGACAAAATACTTGCCAGGTTTAGCATGGAGAATTCCAAGAGGGGGATTATACCCTTCAGGCATGGGATTCATCTCTCTAAGGAGCAATCTCCTAAAACTCCTGAGCAGAGAAAACGCATGAGTAGGATACCTTATGCTTCAGCAGTAGGTAGTCTCATGTATGCTATGCTTTGTACCAGACCAGATATATGCTATGCAGTGGGAGTAGTAAGCCGATACCAATCTAATCACGGATAGGAACATTTGGGTAGCGGTTAAACATATACTCAGTACCTACGGAGAACGAGAGATTATATGTTGGTCATTCTAGTGGGAGTCTTGAAACCATTGGTTATACGGACTCGAGATTTCCAAGGAGATATTGACTCAAGTTAAGTCCACCCTCGGGATATGTGTACACCACTGCAATGGCGGTGCCATTTGTTGGAGAAGTGTAAAACAATCATGTGTGGTCGACTTCGCTTACTTGAGGTGAGTTTAGCAAAGATAGCATCAGACGAGAACTTTGTTGACCCTTTTACTAAGAGTTTGCCCTGAACATGTGTTCGAGAGGCATGTTTCATCTATGGGTCTTAGGAGGATTCCCATTTGCTATAGCTTTAGGTAGTTGTTATTTTACTTTGTTATTTTGTGTTCTTTGAGCAAGACATTATGACATTGTAATTTTTTTACGAATGTTAATAAATGAGTCCTGTTTTCATTTATTTCGCACACTATTTACAAACTCTAAGGTCCAGATCAATTGTGGAGTATATGATCATATGGATACGTTTATAGAGGACATGGTCATAGGTTCTCACAATTGATGAATAGGTTCACACTATTAAATTAAGTTGGGCACTTTATTTAGGTCAGCAATATTTTATGAAATGGTTTTGTCCAGAATCATTATAAAATATTAGTGTGAGTTAATACTTACATTGAATGGATCAAGGAGAGATTTGATTAAGGTTGTTTTTTCCGTCATAAGGAATCAAATCTCCAAACTAACTATAGTCATGTAGTTGCTCTTAATCCTAAGTTTATTTTAAATAAGTAGTCTAATAGTTTTCATTCTTTGATTTACCAACGGGTGAGGTTTGATCTATATGAAGGCCAATAACTCGGTATTCTGGGATTGAGACTATTTGGTTATCGGTGTTTATGAGATAAACAACATGGAATTTATAGGAAATGTCCCCTTGATATGTTTCGTACTTGGATATTGAAGACATTGGCCGCTGCATGTAATCCATTAGAGAAACTATCACGGTCAAGGGAATAAATAATTGATTGGGTTACGTAAAACCGGTCAATCAAATTGTAGACATTCTATAAAGGGGTAATGCATATTCGTGTTATAAGTGTCATTATTCTTGGAGTTCACGTTCGGGCTTTTAGTGGAATAGCACCGAACTAGATAATATTACGTAGACTATCACGAGCCTTGATAAATGACAAATGGATGATCCCAGTGCTAGCTTGAGTTAAGGGATGGGGTATAATATCAGATGATGATGGCTTATGGGCTACATAGTCTTGGGTTTACGAACTCAAGTTTTGTATCTTAAAGAGCAAGTGGGAGATTGTTGGGTTAATGTGCTCTTTAGTCACTTAAGCCCAATAAGGCTTAAGTGAGGCTACAGCCTAAGAACCTTATGGCCCATGTGGTTTGGGGTTAGGTCTTGGATGTAGTAGTATATAAACCCACTCTCACCTCTTTTGTGAGACACTGGAAAACATCATCATGCCCTCTAGACTTCGGTATTTACCAAAGGTCTAAAGGGAGAAGGTGTTATCCATAAACAGAAAAATCCTCATGCTCTCTAGACTTCGGTATTTACCAAAGGTTTAGAGAGAGCAGGAGTTTATCAGAAACAAACCCTAGAGGCAGACGTTCATTATCTGAACGGTTGTTTCACACAGCTCATCCTATCCCCCCGAGAGATATAGTGCGGAAGATTGATCATGAGCGAGCTTGGACTTTGTTCGTGGAGAGACTTTCGCATCATTTGCATCTTTCAAGGTAATCAAAACGATGAAGGTTATACTTTTCCTATATCGTGTTTCCAAGATTCGCTTCGCGTTTCTCGGTGAATTTCCTACTGGGTTTAAGGCGACTTCGCCGTAGTGTGGGATCCGGTGAAAGTCATCTTCAAAGGGAGGTTCTTGTTTTTCACTCTTGGCGAAATTCCTCCCCAGATGAGCTTGTTGTGACAAGTCCTCTTTCCATTGAATTCACGAAGCCTTTCCATTTTGAAGGTGGCGGCGGCATTCCTTTGTCGGAGAAGGAAGGGTGAGATGGGTTTATTCCAACTGTCTATGACCCGATTATGACACCTTCACTAAAGTTGGAATCTTTCCACGGCCACGATCCATTTTTCAGCCCCATGAAGCTTGGATCACTGGTACAGGTGTAACGAAAGGGTCCTTTTGGGAGGAGCCAACACAAATTCATCTTTCTCTTGCGAGCCTTGGCTTCTTCCTCCGTCCAACTCACAAGAAATCGACATGACATTTCATTAGATAGAGAAACCATGCGATCATATATCAAATGCAGGTTTCACTGACTCAGTTTGGGAGAAATGATTGGTGGGATTAAGAAGGTCTTGGGATTGAAAGAGAGCGATATAGCATCGGGTTTTTTTGACATAAGCGATGTAGGTTTGAAGTTTGGCTTGCTGTCATCTTCGCTGCGCCTTTGAAAGCTGGAAAGACTCGAGCATACAAAGCGAGCAATAAGCAATACAAGCCTCGTCATTTTGCGACAATACGCTTAAAGAAAAAGGAGTAACCTTGAATTTGTTGTTTAAAATATCTTTTGAATAAGGTAGAAATCGAATATACAACAAACGAGATACTATTTAAATAGCACAAGAAGTTGAATCGTATTATAGAAGCAACACATACGAGAAAGCATACAACAGTGCATTATAATATGGAAAACTATAAAACGAACTCACAAGATCGCTAGATTATGGTAAAGAACAATGCGTAAATCCGGGCCCAACGTACGTTGTGTCCTTAAGACAATTTTGCTCCTCGTCACGGATGCGAAGGTTTAGAGCAATTATCTCCCGGGATGTAGCTTGATTATCGTCTTGGGAGCGAGGACTCTGTCGTCTGCTTCCAAGCGAACCCAACGAGTCTCGCTTTGGAACAGCATACAAAATGTTTTTGTATATGCAGTATGCAGAAGGAGTGTATATAAAAAATTCGATACAATTCTGTGGGACCAGTAGGGCCTTTATGTTATAAACAACTCAAAACTTGATCGGTGGACTAAATGCGCCTGCGCGGCGTAACTAGTGCATTGTGCAAAAGCGGAGACGCACAAGAAGCTAAGCGATTCAGGCGACCCACGTCATGTTGCGTAACGAACTCAAAAGCGTCGCATGAATGCACGCACGCTTTTGAGAATAGAAGCGAACGGATCGAAATACGTGACGCTGATTGGAAATTTCTGGAGGAAAAAACGTAATTATTGAAAGCTCGAGGTCAAATTAGAAATTCAAAAAATTATTTAATAAAAAATTATTTTGTATTTACACATTTACGATTTGTACATTGCCAGCGGCCAGCATTTGGTGGACCAAGGGTCACCTAAGTCCTCACCCTCTACTAAAAGTGGGTTGTACCTGAAAGCTCCAATTAGTAGGATAAAGGTTGAGGCCATATCACCTCAAACTTCTCGGCAACTATTCAATGTGGGACTTCTATCCACACACACGCATTCCTTCTTTCTTTTTCCTCTTCCTTTCCATCCTTCTTCTTATTCATAACCCATGGGATTTTATCCAAAATTCTAACAGAATTTTGCTTGAGTCAGTATGCCTTGCCATGGACGAATATATATACTGAAGAACAAACAGGTTCAGATCCACTGATGCCTATGAATCTTGTACGGACGCGTCACGTGCATTCCTAACTCCTCCCTAAAATGTTATGTTTGTCCCTTTCTGTGTCTTTCCAAAAGAAGAGAAATATTTATTGGGGTGTGAAGTGGTGAACAAAATACAACGGTCAGATATAGCCCACATTATTACTGCTCACGACTGGGACTTGCAATATGCCGGCCTTGGGGACACTATCTCAACATTGATAACCAATTTATAAATATTAAGAACATTATTTAAGTTTGTTTTGTTCGTAAGCAATATTCGTATTATTTAAGTT